>VZSF01004764.1:497564-560696 GCA_013398295.1 Chionis minor
AAAATTTAAAAATTAAATTAAAAATTAAATTAAAATTAAAAATAAAAAATTTAAAATAAATGGGTGTCTTGTTTCAGAGATGACTTACCAAAATCTTTGTAAAATATACTTGATTTACCTTCACAAGTGATGAAACTAGTGGCTAACAATATGATTAACAGAAATGACACCATCACTAAACACAGCAAAAAATCTAAGTCTTCTAAAATTTGCTTTTGTATCCTCCAACCTAAGACAACGCACAAAATTTTTTTTCCCTGACTCTTGATTACAATGAATGTAACAGAATAATTGATAAACTTAGTGCACGAAGCGTAACGCCACAGACTTGCCCGGTACAGGTTTGTGCTTGTGACAACAGCATCTAACAAAGCCTATCTTAGCTCAGGACTAGAACCATTACCTTAAGCCTCACTTAGCAGTTTAGCCTCCATCAGAGCAATTCTAAAAATGTAATAATTTAAGCACGATTATAGATGCTGAGAAGTGGTACAGAGTATGACTTGCATCGCCTGGGGCTTTATGTAAAACAGTGTTTGCAGAATATTATAGCTTTGAGATAAATTAAATCAGTGTAAGCTCTGTATATCAGAGCAATGCTCCTGCTCTTCTTACATCACTATAGCCTAACATCACCTTATAAAAAAAGAACAGGTATTTGGCCACACCTTGCCAAATACATCAGGTCTTATTTTGCTAAACATTTCCTTGTTGACTATCCATGTCTAGTCTGAAGTAGCAGTATATTATCCTGAAATAAAAGAACAAAAGAGCAGACTCCAAGGCTCACTGCTATACCACACACCATGTCCAGCTTTTATACATTTCAATGTACTCCAAGAAAGATTTTTTCGGAAGAGCTATGTTCCAGAATCGAGGTTTCTTCTTTGTACTCATTCCCAGAGTATAAGTGAGCCTCAATGTCAGAGCAAAATATGTACTTTTGTATAGACTGTAATTATTAAAGCTTTTAATACCTGTTACCTGAAACCACATGCTCTTAGCACCTTCAATTAAAAAATCATGACAAAATTACAGTATCTGTACTATTTTAAAGGGATTTAAGCAATATCAAACAGACAAAAAAAGATTACTACAGCTTAACGTTGCTTTTTCTTCTAATCAGCTACTCTGACTGCACTATATATACACAGGATTAGCTGACTTCAGAATTAAATTCAAGATTATAAATACTCTCTCGCATTGATAAATATGGCCAAAACTAGCGAAACCTCACAAATACAGAGATGGAATGATCAAGAAAGGAACACACACGCAAAAAAAGCCTCAAACAGGCTTCAGTGCTATTCACATTGTTATTAAATATTTTTAAATAGACAAGATATGTTCCAGGATAATAGCTCCCAAGTAGGTGAGTCTATCCTGAGCTAAGGCTGGCAAAAGAAAAGTCTAAAAACATCCATGATCAGAAATTAAGAATTCAGACATACACCAAAGAGAAAATAAATTACTACTATTTATACACAGGATACAGTTTGATTACAAAATTCAGAGGGAAAGGACATAGTAAGAGATTTAATGAGTTTGGGTATAAATGGAAATTTTTTCCTCGTGGAAAATAAAAATAAAATTGTAGCAAGCATCTTGACTATGTTTTCAAAAAAATTTTGATGTTCTACTCTCGAAGGAGAAACAAAGCTGATACTTTTTGACTAAACCAACCAGCAATTAAAGCAAACCATCTAAGTCAGTAAGACCAATGGGTGGTCTCAGGATCAAATATAAACTTCCACTGGTTTGTATGATAAGCTTTTCAGATTACCTAATCTGTCTAGACCATATAAAATTGGGTAAATGAAAGAAGTTTGGTCCAGATTTTGGGCGTGATTCAAGAAGACGGTATTTTTCTTACCTTCAAATATTTCTCTGTAATAATAACCACCTTGTGATTTCAAGTAATTTTAAAACAAATCTATAAGAACACCTTGGCATGCTCAGTGATACTTAGTTAAGAAACTGGAATTTTATTTCCATCTTTTTACATCTTTCCATCTTATTATCTCTTTTATTGCCTCAGACCTTCGTCCACTTAGTTAAAACATTAAATACCTACTGCAATGCTATTAAAATCAATTTGATTATGAGAACAAAATCACTTAAAGAGAAGAAATCTAAGAAATTTTCATCTAAGTTGTTACTTACTGAAATATCCTATTGGGTGGCATTCTAGATAAATAACTTGTTAAGTAGTGAACTGTACCCGAAGTACACATCTGCAAACCTGAAATCAGAACCCACATCATCTTCAGTATTTATAAATATTGCTAGACTTCGGAATTCCTCAACTTTCCAGGATGGTATGCTTATCAAGAAGGGAAGACAACTGCAGCGAATCTTGATGCAACACCAGAAAGCTATGAAACTTTTGCTACTCTGTAAACAATCATGAAACCCTGTACTATATTACTGTATTTTCCTTCATTCATTATTGTCCTGGTTTGAGGTAAAACAGGACCAATTTTCTTTTCAGTAATTTTTCTTTTCAGTTAAGCCTCTTCTAACTACCTGAACTCTCCGAAATTAATGGCATATTCTTCAGACACTGTTGGCTTCTAGCAGAGATAAGGCCCAACGTTTATAATTAATAACAAGGCATGGTATGCAGAGAGGCTGCTGCTTATATTTAGTACCATAATAACCAAGGCCAGCTAACGGTGTTCTATGCCCCGTTGGAGAGTCAGAAGCAAAAAGGCATAGAGGGATCACACCTGTGTGGAGGAGCAGACAGGACAGGTGACCCAAAACCAACCAAAAGGGTATTCCATCCCATCTGCATCATTATCAGTATAAGGCTGAGGGATCAAAGGCATCAGTCTCTTTCTTCAGTGGCTGGCATCCAAGGAAGACTCTGTTCATTTGCCTTTAATCCCAATCTGTGCATTCCTGGATCCAGTTCCTGAGTTCAGCTGGGACTTTCCCAGTGCCTGCTAGTGATGTAATCATTATTCTTATTCATGAATCTTTATGTTAGTTTACCTGTATTTTTCAGGATTATACCACACTTTTTGCCAGTTTATTGGCACAGGTAGGGCTGTGGTAATGTTATGATCCCTAGAGAAATTCTTAAGGAGGATCCAGAAGCCTATAATAGCCTAGATATTTACAAATGTTTTGGTGAAGAACGGAAAAGACAAAAAACTACATAGTTAAGAGTAGACCTATTTAAGCTCATAAAACTTCCAGAAACATGATCATCAATAAAGCACTTTACCTACCTACTTCGTGTTCACCATAAATCTCTATCTTTATTCTTCCCCCTCCCGAATAAACTGACAAACTAATTTCTTGAGAATACAATGTCTTTGTCTTGTTTTTATAATTTCTGATTTATGCAAACTTAATTGAGTATTTTTAGACTATATTAAGTACTCAGACAACCAGTTCGTGGTGGCAGGGACAACCACTCCCATGGATATTCACAGAATCTGTCTTTCTGATAAAGTGTTCTAAAATCAACATCATTCCAAATGCAGCAGAAAATGTTTTCATCCATTTGCACCAAATTTGACTGAAAATCCATTTTATTAAGCAATACTGTCAAGTATACTTTGGCGTTCAAAAAAAAGTGAAGGATCTTTTTATCAATTAGAGTAAATCCATTCTGCCTTCATTTGCTTTATTCCTGCACCTGGGTTTGGCCCAAAATTTCATTACTGAGTGTCTTAGTATTCTGTAAGTACTTCTTCCATTTTTTGTAAGTAACAAAAGCCAACCACCATTCTGCCTCCTTAATTTCAATTTTCCATCATTTGATACATTGCTTTTTCCTTTCAGCCTAACACTTTTTTTATGCTATTAGCTGTGTTTTCTTTTTTCCTTTGGGAAAATAGCTTTTCCAATTTTCATGTCCAAATCATTTACACACTAAACTATTTACATGTTTACATTGTACTACTTGAATCATAATTAAACCTGGGCTTTTCATTCAGTATGCAACAGTATTTGTCCAAGAAATGTAAACAGCCATATTTTGTCTTGCAATTGTTTTCTCAAAATAAAAAACCCTTACCTTTATAAACACTTAAATGTACCATTTAATGAATAGTACTCAGAACTCACATTAACAGACATGCATTCTATTATTCCTCTACCTTCTACCAACTTAACAAAAAATAACTGATTTGGTGTAATGAAGGCCATAGTTTTCAAATTAAAAATAATAATCCATGTTGATATGACTGTGAAACAAGCCAACTAAATTCACATGTAGACTGTAATTCCATTATTCTTGCATACATTGTCACATGAGCCATCATTTCATTCAGCGGCACAAGAAAATGGTATTGAGCACCAAGTCAACCTACCTATTTCCTAGTCTATTAATAAAAAGACCTCAAAATTTTGTTCAATGTTTGTGAATAATATTATTATGAATTTTTGATTCCGGCTTCAAATTCATAATTGGTATAAAAGTGGTAAAAATAAATAATACATAAAATTTCCTTCTTTAGCATAAGTAAACGAAATTAAGTGACCCCATGGCTATTCAACTTCCTCTGTGTACCAGCAAAGTCACCAAATTTTCTAAGACTCCGTTTTATTATCCTATTCCTGCTCTTCATACTAAGCTCACTCGAAGAAAAGTGAGTCTACAGAGCAACATTTATGAAACGCTACTAACTATCCCTTCCAATAACTACCCCTTTGTCGCTTAGAATAGCACATTCCTTATTTAATTTATAGTTATTATATTTAATCATCACATTTACATTAGTCATTTCCTACGTAGTCCCACGTTGAATGCTATACAGACAACAGCCGTACTATGTCTTCTGTTAGATCTACCAGTTACTTGGTAATCTTACCAAGTGAATGAAATAGCAGTAAGTTGGGCTCAGATTACTTGTGGTAAATTTCAGTTGTATTTTATTTCTTTGTCTCTCATTATTCATTCAGCAAATGTTTGTTCTAAAGTCTCAAATACCACTAGGAGTAGAGGATCTACTGCTGGAAAGTCTGTGACACCACAGCAGCTAGAGCTAAATACATACCCTGGTACTGGGCCAAATCATGATAACTTCATCTGTACCCACAAAACCTGCTGACTCTCAGATCTAATCAAATTAAAATGTGATGAAGTGAATCATAAATTTGCACATGTGAAGACTATTCTTAATTGTGTACATAATTAATTGGCTCTGTAAATGGAAGCACTACTCCAACACTGTTTCTGTGGCAGTGTCTAAAAAAACCCCCAAACAAGCAGCACACAAATAACCAAACCAAAAACCCCACCACTTTACTTGACCAGGTTTCAAATTACATCTCATTAAAAAAGGTGGAGAATAAAGAGTCAATAAGATGCTTGATGGTTACCTAGGAAGACTCCTAACTCCCTATTTCCCTATAAAATGGTAAACTCCATTACCATTGTTTAAATTGGAAATTAAAAAATAAAAATAAATCTTTTACAAGTACTTTTAAATGAAGAAAGCAAGGAGGATAGTTTGTGAAAATCCACCAACAGCAGTCAAAGTAACTGTCTTCACCTGCTGCTACCTTCATACCTGTGTGGCTCTGAATCCTCATCGTGTGCACATATGCTGACCTCGGGCCTTAAACCTAACACTGGCCTGCACTGCTGGCATCCTGTCATCTTTTTGTAAGTCCTATTTCTCACCTTGAATTTGCTGAAATTTTAAAGCATGTATACTGTTTTGTGTTACATAGAAAACTAATAACTATGTAACCGTTATTTCCTTTTTCTTACCTACTTTTATCCAGCATCTGCCTCTAAAAGTAGACAGAAAAGAACATAATTTACCTAGAATTACAGAAATAGCAATATGTCAAATAACAAATGGAACCGAGCATATTTGTAGGGAACAAAGCAATGGTCTTTATAAATGGAAGGTATTAGATTATGTACTATTTTTTGTGCTCAGTGAATAGCATTACTTTTCCACCCTTTTCAGTTTAATAATTTCCCATGATAAATTTGCCAATAGCTTGAAGTTTAAATGCAGGCTGTGAATTTTTCCATAAAGCCTAAACCAAATTAGGTACAATAGAATTAAAAACTAAATAAGGTTTGCTTTAGTTCCTATGCACTTAAATTAAAAAAGGCAAACAATGCCTCGGGAAGATCATCTTAGCAGATGATTATTCAAATATAAGAAGACTAAAACACTAATAATATTATACCAGGGTCTTGGCACTATCATTTTAAACAAATGATGGATAACGATAGAAACGTTCAAACTTGAAAGAGAACATGCTTTGATCTTTCAAAGTTCTTTTTAAGCAGAGGAAGAAATCTTGACAGGATCTTGCTATTCTTGTAAAGCAAATAACCTGCATTGTTCTATAAAATATTTACAAGAATGCATTTATTTATTATTGCTATTGTTGTTTTGCTATTGTTTCATTTTTGTTACAATATTTCACAGAAACATTTTCAATAATAAAGTCAGCTACCAGAAGCTATAACTACACTTACTTAAAAGTTTAATCTGATTCTACTTCAACCTAAATACAAAATGACTACAGAGACTACTTATTCTGTCTGACAAAAAAATTAACCCACCATCATCAGTATTGAGTCCTGAATGAATGCCAGAACAAAGTTTTTAAAGAAAACATAAGAAAAGAAAACGTGAGACGTGACATCTTCCTTTAAAAACTGAGGTAACAGAATACAATAAAAGATCGTACCACAACACAGTGAGGTATGCAAATAGTAGTCTAACATATTACATAAAAAGATGCAAACCAGATGACAAGTCAGCCCTATTTACAGACTATATCAACCCACACGGCATATTAATAGTTCTCAAGGTTTACCAATGTGGAAGCTTTCAGCAGAATTACTTTATTCTCCTCCACAGGTTAGGTGAGGGTCAGCCACTTATAGATGTCAAAATACAATCTCCTCACCATGTAGCCTTGCATTAAATCCTCCAACAAAATTTTAAATGAAAGAGGTGGAACAAAAGAATCTATTTCAATATGGAAATTTTGATCCTTAGACCCTGTATCAATTTGCCTATTTTCTCAGTGAACATGCATTGGCTTAACCTCTTTTTTCTTTGGTCATATTCCTTCTAGCTCTACCTGTAAGATTCCCAGCCATCTACACTTTCCTGATGCGTTCAGAAACTTGCTCTTCTGCTGGGACAATAGCTTAGAGGGAGAGGGGAAGCAAGTATACACATCTGTGCAAGCACTGCAGAAGTTATCTCAAAATATTCAGTGGAAGTCTCAAGATAATGTTAAGCCTTAACACCAAGAATTAACCTTATATGACATTTCCTCCCTCCTCTTTTAATTTTAAAACTTCCAGTTCCAGTTCTTTTGGTTATAGAAATAAATAGCTATGTTATGCTTTATATTCTACCATTATGATTTTAGACAATGATACCTAGAGACAGAAAGTTATCACCAATATCACCAATCACTGCTCTGGGAATATCATAGAATCGTTAAGGTCGGAAGGGACCTTTAAAGGTCACCTAGTCCAACCTTCCCCGCAATGAGCAAAGTTACCTTCCACTAGATCAGGTTGCTCAGAAGCCTCATCCAAACTGACCTTGAATGTTTCCAGGGATGGGGCATCTACAACCTCTCTGGGCAACCTGTTCCAGTGTTTCACTATCCACATTGTAAAAAATTTCTTCCTTATATCTACTCTATTGCAACAGGCCCTGCTAAAAGTCTGCCCCCATCTTTCTTATAAGCCCCCTTTAAGGACTGAAAGGCTGCAATAAGGTCTCCCTGGAGCCTTCTCTTCTCCAGGCTAAACAACATCAACTCTCTCAACCTGTCCTTATAGGAGAGGTGTTCCATCCCTCTGATCATTTTTGTGCCTTTCCTTGTGAGCCGTTCCAACAGCTCCGCTTCTTTCTTGTATTGAGGACTCCAGAGGTCCACACAGTATTCTAGGTGGGGACTCAACAGAGTGGAGAAGAGGGGCAGAATCACCTCCTTCAACCTGCTGGCCACACTTCTTTTGATGCAGACCAGGGTAGGGTTGGCCACCTCGGCTGTGAGCACACACTGTCAGCTCATGTCCAGCTTTTCATTCACCAGTATCCAAAGTCCTTGCAGCAGGCCTGTTCTCAATCCCTTCATTCCCCAGCCCATATTGCTACAGAGGTTCCCCCAACCCAGGTGCTGGACCTTGCACTTGGCCTTGTTGAATCCTCATGAGGTTCACACGGGCCCACTTCTCAAGATTATCCAGGTCCCTCTGGGCAGCATTCCATCCCTCAGACATGTCAACTGCTCCACTCGGCTTGACGCCACCTGCAAACTTGCTGAGGGTGCCCTCGATCCTACTATGTTGTTGATAAATACATTAAACAGTACTGGTCCCAATACTGACCCTTAGGGACACTACTCATCACTGATCCATCCAGACATTGAGCCATTGACCACTACCCACTGGATGCAATCACCCAGCCAATTGCTTATCCACCAAACAGTCCATCCATTAAATCCATTCTCTCCAATTCAGAGAGAAGGATGTTGTGGAGACTGTGTCAAAGGCATGCATTGATAGCTGTTAATTCTGGTTTTGCTTGGATCCATCATGTAAGAGTCAGTATACACTGCACCATTTCAAAGTAATTTTCCAAGCACTTAATAAAAATCTCCTTTTGTAAATTAGAGGAAGCTTATTCAGAAACGTGAAGATGCATAGCTGCCTTCCAAAAGCAGTAATGACAGTAAATAAGATACACCTTTGAAGATAAAACTTCACAAATTATGAACTGACTGTAACAGTCAGTGACTTGTCTCAAATCAATGTGCATAAATTCTTCCTGACCGAGACCAAGCCTACACTTCAAAGTTTTACACTTCACCTAAGTTTGGATTTAAAAAGGAGCCATGCTCACATTGTTTGTAAGAATCAAACTATTTATTTCAGATGGCAGAAAAAGTCTAATTTTAAGGATGAAAATAAAGCTGTGCTGTAAATTGTTTATGTTCCAAGTTTGCTATAATACTCTGGTTTTACTATAAAAATACTCTTCACTGAAATGTGTTTAATTAAGCTACAAGTAACACAGTATAAATGAGCTTGTACACAGAGGAAAAGCATAATGACAAAAGACCAAGATCTTCCTGTCTTACTGAATATTCCTAGAATAACTAGCTTATGATGAAAGCATGTTTCTCTGCTCCTAAAAGCATTCTGCTCAAAGTCAGTCTTCAAGAAACTATAAAATACTAACCTTTAAGTACCTGAGGTGGGACTAAAAAATGGACAGTCAAGTCCATCCCTAGTAAAGCCTTACACCGCTCAGTAAAATCCAATTAGTACTTCCCCTTCATGACAAACATGGATGATACGGATGCTAGCACCAAGCCTGGCACACAACGCTCCAGGGTAAGAATTACATGCCAAGGGAGGGAAAAAAACATGTTTATGTAGTATTCCATATATAATGTCATTCATTTTAATTAGAACCAAAGCTTGTCTTAGTCCATTTTGCAATACAGAAGGGATGAGAAGAAAATTTGCCAAAGTTCTTTCAATTTAAGCAAAAGGAAGTAACTGCACAGGACTTGTGACTGCTTTGGGCTCTTTTTGACAGCTAAAATCAGCATTACCAACGCTGGCTCAGACTCTTGTATAATTTCTCTTTACCCAGGTCATGGAATGCCCCAGATGGTACAGCTGAAAAATAACTTCTATATTCACTGCCCATGCTGCAAACTCATGTGTTATTCAGCCATTGTACTGGGTTGAAACACAGTCAATTACGTTTGCATTTTGTCAGCAAAGGAAAAGAAAAAACTAACTTTTTTCTTGGTTATCACTAGCACGTTACCAAAGTAGAGTTTATAATAACTAGTTGATAAAATACATCTGAATGTGCCACAGGAATTAGTAGAATTTTAAAATTCTTTCTCCCTTTCATTAACAAAAATGGAAACAACAACATACCTCTTTTTTCTCTGTGAACCTCTTCCAAAAGTTTTTCTTGCTTTTTTATCTGTTTATAGAGAGACCGATGTTCAGCTTCCTTCATCTGTGTAAAGTGCTTGAGCTGTTCTCGACTCTGCAGTAAACAACATCGCAGCTTTTTTTCCTTACTTTCTCTCTCCTTTACCTCCTCGCACAGCCACTGAAGCTTAGTCTATGTTAAAAAAAGGGACAATAAAAAGTAAAGAATTCTAATGAACATAAGAATACATAAATGTTAACTGATCAAATTTTCTTTGGAGTAACAGATTACTCACTTGTACCTAATAATGAATAATAATAGTAAATATATTACAAGGACATATGTTGACCTTCAAAGAGCCTCAAAAAGTGATATATATTGACTGATAGTTATATGTGAAGATGCAATACAGAGATATTTATTTATTTAACTTTTTAATCAGAAGCATGAATTTGCCAGGGCAGGTATGGAAATTCACATTGAATCAGTGTACATAGACACAAAGAGATACTCCTTCCTTTCAGAATACCTATATCTCTCTATTCTATGTTGGTGGAATTTAAAGCATTTATCCATTCTAAAAAAGTGGCATCAACCATTTCTGGTCAGCCAAAGTTAATATTTAAGGTTCATACAGAGGAAAAGAAAAAAGAGCTCATAGATAAGATAGGTCACAGTCAATATAGTAAATCTAGAAGTGCTAAAAGAGAATACTTTCCCATTACCTATTTAAAACAAAATAAGAGGAATTTTAAGTAGTTATTCATTCTAGACTTCCCTCTACTAGCAAAACAACCTTAGATGAGAAATGTATGCAAATGATTACTAGGTGCTCTTTGAAAGGTTTTTTTTTTTAAATATGTCAGTGTTACTTTTTTAAAATGAATAAAATACTTCCTGTATAACATTTCTCCTTTGATTCCGGTATTCTATGATTCTGATCTTATCTGTGCTATCTTTAGTGGCAATCTGTCCTGGTCTACAAGTCTTATATATACCATACATCATCAATAACCTTAAGCTACCTTACATGCAAACAATTGCAATTTTTCCTTAAGTCCTGTGGGTTTGACCTTTTTACATGAAGGAAAAAAAAAAATAAAAAATGCGTGTCTTCTACAGTTTCTCGTGATCTACTTTGAGCATGAGAAACATACTCCTTTTAAAAGATATTGGATAAGAGATGTGCTTATATGTCTGAGTTGGGGGAGCAGGAGGAACACTGAAAATGAAAGGCAAGAGTTAGTTACAAGTCACCATTCATCACTTTGAAGAAGTTTTCAAGCATGTGTGCACCTGCATTATAGGATTCAAAAGGAGAAGGAAAATAGTTTGTTTCCTAAGAATCCAATCTAATATCCTTTAGATTTAATGAATAACAGCCTTATTTGAAGTAATTTCTTGACTTCTTGTAGGCCTGTAAGAGAAAATTAAGCTGCTGACTATGTTCTCGTGTTTTTCTTGTCTGAAAAGAATTGAACCAAGTCTAAAGGCTATCATACCTGAATGCATTTTTTGTAAAAATAGCATTGCTATTCATTTTTCTATACATACAACTATTTCTTGTTAATAACAAAACTCAGAAAATTATTCCATCAGTTGAAATAAGTCTGGGAATATCAGAATTATTGACAAACAATTCTTTTGTATTTTTTCTTTTCCTCTTAAGTGCCTTCTCAAACACACTTTCAACCGAATGATTATAAAGGTTGGATATTACCTTATTCAGTAAAATTTCAAGAGGTTTGACAATCACCTTTGTTTCTGCTAACCAGCGATGAGGATCATTCAGCACCATTGGTGTAAGTGATATTGCCTATGGAATAGTAAGGGAGAAAGAAATAGGCATAAAACCAGGAATTAGACACAGAAAAGAGAAAGAGTCTTTCCTGCTTATTGGAGATTCATCAAATAAATATTCTTTGCTAAAAATCCACCTTGGAAATCGTATCTGTAAGTGGTTTACTAGAACTATTTAACCATAAGTCACACTTAAACACCTAAATCAGTCACGTGCAAACTCACTGATACAAATTTTGTTTAAAGGTGCAACCTAAGTTGCAACAACAGTAAGTTGTATTCTGAATCTGTATAGTTTTGTCTTAAGAATCACTACAATGATGCATTTTGAACTTCCCCGGAACACCTCTCTGCATCAAGGTGTATATTCTCAGTTTGAAACTATGTCCTTTTTTGAAGATATTGTAATTTCCACATAATACAATCAGACCCTACTTTAAAAACTTTGTAAAAATTTTGTACGAAAAGATCAACTTCAAAGTCACTCAACTGTTTCTCGCTCCATTTTGCAGAGCAACAGGGGCTGCACTTAAACCGAAAGTAGCAGAACAGAACCAATTGTTGTTAGTCATTTAACTGTTATCAATGTATTTACAGAAATACTATGTGCAACATGATAAATGTCTTATCAAAAAGTAAAAAAGTACACATCCCAAAAACCTTTAAATTATGCTTCATGATGATGGTGAAGTGTTTTCATGAAAGTGTTCTCAGTGTTTTCATGAAAAAGACAAAACACTTGCTTTGAATATTTGATAGCCATAAAAAGAAAGTTATAATCTTCACTACGCAGATAAAAACAAGATAAACTTGTGCTGGAATGCTTCATCAGTACTTTATATAATGAGAAAATGTGGTAAATGTTTTTTCTGCATCTGAACTGAACTACATTAAACTTGTTTTACAAGTTGTCCTATATGTGTTTTCTATATTACTTATTAAAATCATAATGGATTTTTCTTCCTCCCACTCCCACTTTATGAGTTGATAGACAAGGGGAAGAAAAAAAAAGTCTAATACAGGCTGTCAACTGAAATCTATTTAAAAATCAAGTAAACTATTAATCTTATGTTCATCTCATCTTTCATCTTATGTGGTCCTATCCCACATTTACTACATTGTGCCTTTTTTTTAATTTAAAAGTTTTGTGGGGGTTTTGTTAGTTGTTTGTTTTTAATTTACCACATTTGGCAATTCATCGAGTTATGTACTTATAGTCCTGGTCCAACAATTTTTTTAACTAGTGTATTTCTTTCAGAGGTGCTTATATGGGCTTTACTAACTACACTGAGACCAAAGGTGTCTAAACAGCACCATCTAACTATATACACACATGTTTTATGTGAAAATTATCACCAGATAAGGACACAGCTGAAAAGAAATACTTTAGTAGGCATGTGGACTGTGACTTCACAAAGCAATGCATACTTGAAAGTTGTGATTTCCACAGCAGAAAACCTCATTCTGTGCAACCACATTTAAAGAAATCAGTATTCAACTTAGAGTTGACTGGTGTAGTTATTACAAGCACAAGATTTCTTATAACAAAAGACTGATTGGAAAAATAAAGCTGAACAATACATGTGGCATTCTTTGCTTAGAATAACAGCATGAAGTGATCATAAAAGAAATCCAGTACATCTTCCATCACGGAAGATTATGCCTGTGTTTAAGTTCTCTGAATACAAGTATTTATCCACTAAATTCCTCATTGCTCATTTCAGTTGCAGTGGCAATTTCTTCTTGAATTAATGAACTTGTCTGAAACCTTTTAGAAACCTTGGCAATACCTAAAGTACTGGGCAAAGGCACAATATAACAAAGGAAACTTCTTACCTTCTATCAAAAAAAAAAGTTCAGACCAGGCACCACAAAACTATGTAACATTTGTTTTCACATTAACTGTCTAGTCAAAAATTCAGATTCAAATCTGCTTTAAGTTTGCCAGAAAGTTAAAGGGGATAAATAAGGAGAACTGTGAAAACAGGGATCAGCAAAACTTTGTCCAGAAGACAAAATTCTGCAGGAGGTAGGAAGCAAGTCCAAGAAGGAATGGTTAGACGATCAAGAATCTGGCAACTAGAGCAGATCACAAAGACTTAATAAAAAAGAGACTTATTTGTAAGGATACAGAGAAGAAAGCCCGTTTGTGAAATACATTTTCTTACAATTCTCATCTCTGTGTGCTGCAACATCCCAACTCCATAAGTAAGTGCAGAAAAAGGCACAACTGTACTACAAGGCTGAAACAAAGTGACTTCCCTCCACACCGTCAAACAAAACAGGTGAGGAGACAAACTTAAAATACAAAATAAAGCAAAGAAAAAATACTAAAAATATAATGGATTTTCAGTGCCAATATTGAAAAATCTCTATCTCAAAAGCAACCCAGCACAGTCAAGTGACCATGAATTATGGAGTAGAAGGTATACGCTGCTTAAATAGCAAGACAAAAAAGGCATAACCTGAGTGTACTCTATGGTTAAAGCTAAAAAGCCACCAGGTGAAGCACTTGTGATGTAAGTGCCCATAATGCCAGCAAGTATGGTGACAAGCTGAGTCTGACTGTTTTCTTTATTCTCAGCTGTGTACAATGTCAATTTAGGAGGATTAGTCACGTAGAATCATCTGGAGGAGGAGAGGATTCTGTCCCTGAGGAGCAAATAAGAACACTCAGGCAAAAAGCTAATGGAAGACAAGAGTTGCAGAGAAAAGAGTGGAAAAAAAAAAAATATAGCAAGCTACAAGTTTCCTGAAACTTTGAGTCTGAGTTTTCTGGACACAAAGACCTGCTCCACAAAAGAGGAGGTTATAAACTCTTTGCATTTGCTTCTTTACTGAAAAAACAAAGCATGTAAATTAATTTTTAATAAAACCTTTCTTTCATTTTTCGCCAATTTTAAAAGCCTTTTAGGTCTTTCTTGGGGACTTCCCACCCCTAAGGAGGTGGCCTATAGTAAAACCTGCCTCAAAAATCTGGCTGATGTTAAGGTCCTTTCACACAACAAAAAAAAAGGAGAACTATTTCTCACAATGCATGGACAGATTGTCACAGTATTTCATTCTAATACCTAGCAATGTGAATCTGTACCGGCTAAATATCCATAATCCTATTATCCATAAATTATCTATCCAGTTAGGTGACAGCAATGCATACAAATCCTGTTATAAACATTCATTAAGAAAATATCAAAATATGCAGCATACTTAAAACTTAGAATTACTTTGAATTTTTCCACAGAGTCCCGAGAAAAAATTTCACAAGCAGCATCAATTTCACTTCCTATCACGGTGAGAATGGATTCCTGTTCTATTTCTAAGTGACGCAGCTGATCCTTAAACTGCAGTCTGGCCTCATCCATCCTTCTCAAATGATCTTCTTCATTGCTGATCTGTTTATCCTGGAGTGAAAGAGGAAAAACAAAACCAGACAAATTATTGAATTAATAATATAACATGTATCATTAGCAATATACCTTTCTATCTCGTAATCACACTATACTCACTCATGCACTGAGTTCGTTGCCATGGATAATAATATCTTCTACTAGTACACATAAGTTCCTCTCTTGATTCTACTTATTCACCTGTAAATCAGTTATGAAGAAGCCACTACCAAATCCAAACCCAACAATGACAGAGCCTATTTTCAAAGTCAAAACCAGACTCTTTTTCAAGAGTAGAAAGAGAAGCCACAACAAATATTCCCCTTATTGTCTTTTGCCCTGAATCAGTTACAGGCATCTAGTCTCCATCAACACTGTATTGGTAGTCAGCGTGTTCTCAAAGTAAAAGTATTCAAAGAATATCTCAAAGGACAGTGACTGTCGTTGAGAAAAGCATTTTGGTTATCATCCAATGTCAGAAAGATCATTAAATACGTATCTTTTTAAAATTCAGATTCACTTTCTTTATATAAATCATATAGCCACCACGTAAAAACAAACCGGGCAGCAGTTTTGTTATATATTGAATTATGCATTGTAATTAATACAACAAAACTATCTTGCGAGAAAAAGTGAAATTGGCTCACACCTGTCTGCTGCTGCTGAGATCAGTAGGATGTAATGCAGCAAAGGGCGAACACTGTAACAGGCACATTTCAGTATGTGGAAGTGCACTGAGAATGGCGAGAAAAGGAAGAATAGTAATTTTGAAAAGACAGCAATTATGGACCTCTGCAATGACAAGGTGCAACTGTTTAAACTGTATTTATTGGAAATCTTCACACACTGCTCTTGTAAGACACCACTGAGGAGCAAGGCGATTTCTAACACACAAGTTCTGTGAATGGGATATATATGGAATCAGAAAATCATTTAGATTGGAAAAGACCTTTACGACCATCGAGTCCAACCATAAACCCAACACTGCCAAGTCCACCACTAAAGCATATTCCTAAGCACCACATCTACGCGCCTTTTAAATACCTCCAGGGATGGTGACTCCACCACTTCCCTGGGTGGCATGTTCCAATGCTTGACAAGCTTTTCAGTTAAGAAGTTTTTCTAATATCCAACACCTCACTACAACCTCCCGGAGGCTGTATACATATATATGTATAGGTGATAACCTATTAGCAAAATAGGGAGTTTTTTAAAGATAGATGACCTTAAAATGTGAAAAAGTCATATCTGATAAACAGCCTGATTTCTTCATTTAATTCATACAAAAATACTTAAGTTAGATAGTAGCTATTTCACACTGAAGGAATCGTGAGAATTTTTAATACATATAGGTTCCAGTATTTCTGTACTACCCATATGGGAGTTCAAATAGCAGTTCTGATCTAGATCAGTATTCTGAAAGTAATAAGATTGCACTACATATGCTTCCAGTGTCAGTATTCTACGCTATCTCATTATTCACTGAACTCAGTCCCTCACATGACAAAGTTAACTCCCAAGGACCATGACTACAAAAAGAGTATATAAATCAGTGTGTTTTCCTTTTATTTTACATCTGCTTAATTTTCGGAGTGTGACAAGATTTCTCAACATTCTACTTTCAGAGCCTACAGGAGAAAAAGTCACTAATACCTCAGAAGCGCACAGAAAGAAAAGAAAGAGAAAATTGTACCCTTATTCTCTGCCCCTTCACCTTTAATGAAAAAAAAATAAAATCCAAGCTATCAATAATACCTATGTTTCTTTGAATTAGTATTTGCACCAAGGACAGAGCTATATTAAAAGTACAAAAAAGGAAGAGAGATAATTCTTTCGTAACAAAATAGGCTTCTGCAACACTACAATATGAAAGTTTGTATGAGATTTCTCAAGAGATACTATCGTTTCCCCCATCCTAGCACCCCTTCTGACAATCCAAGATAAAACCAAAATAGTAAATATTCTCTGAAGTCAACTGATTAACACAATCAAATGGAACTCTCCATCTGCATTTACCTTCAAAAGTTGAGACCACAGGACTGTGTGCTTAAAAGCTTCTCCATTCTTTTTCAGTTTAGACATAAAAGACCACTTCAGTGTAAAAACTGTATCTTCACAATATTAGGTTAGGTTGGAGCTAGTTTACAACTGACTGCAGTAGACTATGATGTAAACTCCTACAAATGCATTTCTTTAACAATAGCTATTACAGCACTAAAACCCCAACCTAGAAAAAAAAAGTTTTGAAATTTTCAGTTGAGGTACTTTTTATTAGTCTGACAAGTTGAGCTTCTAATGCATTTCCTCTTTGTTTAACAAGCTAAGAGAAGTAACAGGTTTAAGATTTTCTTATTCCATATTTTCCAAAACGAAACACACAAAAAAATCCCAAACCCCAAAACCACCCCAACACTTTTCTCTCAGGGTTAGTAGTCACAGCATACTGACTGACAGTCAGTATATGCAGAAAAACGTAAGAAGTATGACAAAAGGAGTTCATAGCATTTCTGATCACTTTACATACATTGAAAATAAGCCCATTAGATATTAAACTCAACACCTAAGTGATGTTGTGCACTTCATTTATAACAACGAAATATGAATTGAAAATTAAATTGAAAGACGTGAAGACACAAAGGATCCACAATATCCATGGGCTTCTTATTGGATTTAAATAGTTTGAAACTATTGAGCTAATAAGAATTATCTGATGAGTATTCAGCAGTCCACATGAAGTGAATGAGCAGTCCTTCTGTACAATATTAGTGTAAATGCCTATGTCAAAAAATTTCTTTTCACAAGGATGGGCAATTACTAAATTGACATTGAAGAGCAAGAACCTTCCAGCTAAAGGCTAAAATATCCATTTTAAAACAATGATGATATCATGAAGAATTTATAAGCAATTTCCTGCATGATGCACATATGTTGTTTATTTTTTTGAATTTTAATCTAGAAATCAAATTTTTCAAAGACGTAAAACAATTCCTTTCAATGTTGTCTTAGTATGAATCAAGCAAATACTGACAGGTATGTGCTTTACACTGGAGAAACTAAAACTTCATCCATGTATAGGAACACTTATCTGAAATCACAATGTTGCAGAAAGTGAAAATTAAGATATAAAACCAGCACAGTGTAAAATACATGCATGTTAAGAAAAACATTAAAAAGCAATGCTGTGGAGTCAGTCATGGGGAAAAAGAACTCAAGAAAGCAGACAGAGGAGTTACAAAATAAAATTCTTCAGCAGCCTAGTATTTATCACTAGATTTTTTTAAAAGAGAGGCTGACAACTCCAGCTTGTGAGACTGAAAATCAATTTTTGATAGTAAATATTAATAACCAGAAAACTAAGCAACAAGAAGGCTGGAAGACAGTGTTGTTCTCTAGAAATACAATGCCAGTACAAGAAAGGGATGTGAATTTCTTTAAAAGCTTGCCGTGTTTTAAATATTCAAGCAGAATATAATTTTCATCAAGTTATTTAGAATTTCTTTTACCACGTTACATTGCTTTTCTACTTCAAATTAGCCCCTCAATTATTCATAGGTGCACTGGAACTTTAGGAAAATGTGAGGAAACCTAGAAGTGTTTGGTTAAATATTTGTTAGTTACCTACAGTAGAAACAGGGCAAGCAATGGACTTGCGTTTCTATTCCTAAATAGTATTAGTAAATCTTTGGAGGGATACAGTTCGTGATTCAGCCAAAGGAAAGCACTTTTGCCTTCTCTGATTTATATAGAAACTGTGTACTACAGTACGACTATGTATATTCTTTATTATGTATATATATTTTTTGTATTTTTAGTTTACCATCTATTTCTGTAATTCATCATTTATTTTGTGTGTTTATCAGTAAAGAGAGTGATGAATCATGGTTAAAACCAGGTTAGTTTACCTTTTTCTCCAGTTCTTGTTTTACAAACTCACATTTCCGCCTGAGTTTTATATTTTCTTCTTCATTTTGGGTTAACTCTTCTGTCAATTTATCATACTCATTTTTTATCTTCTCCAGTTGTCGACATTGAGTCTTGACTATATTTTTCTCTTCTACAAGTTCCATCTGATGGTAATGGGAAAATAGATTTAAAAGTTATTTTATGAGTTATTTTAAAACATTCCCAGACTGTAGAGTTTCAAATCCATGCAACACTATTACGGAAGGATAATTCTATTTAATTTTTATATTTAAGTTATATTAAGTGCAATCACTTATCACTTAACATGGAAAACATGTATCACAGAGTTGTACAACCATACAGTGTTTTAAAAGCAGTAAATAGAAGTCTCAGATTCTGCATTTCAACTCTGCTACGCTCATCAGCTTACATCACCTTGAGAAGCCCAGTATTTATACAACTTTTCCATTACTTAAATAATTTGGAATCAGAAAGTCTAAAATTATCATTTCATTTCAGGAAATAACACTAAATTTATATCTGTATGGAAATAATTGCAAAGATTTGTTAATTTCTAGAATTGTGTGGTTTTAATGCTATTCATGAAACATTGCAGAGAAAAACGAAGATAACATTTAAAGGCCTTGAAAGCCCTAAATAGGTGAGTGAATAAAGTATATTGGTTTCCAGTGGAAAAGATAACTGACCAAAACTGACAGATTTGAGAAATTCTCTAGAATATCTAGAGAACACAAAAAAATCCACACAAAACAAAGAAGGAAATTACACACACATTCCTCGAAGCCAGCTTCGTATTAGATGAATCGTGGTATACAATTACACACAAAAATAAACCTGAAGGGTAAATTCCTTCCTGAGGAGAAGTAAAAATTCTATTATCCCAATTACATTATAAAAATAACTTTTATGGGGAAGAAAAGTAAGGAGAGAAGTTTTATGAGTTAATTTAGACACCAGAACTAACAGAGTACAAAAGCTCCTCCAAAGGACAATTCCTAGAAAGAAATTTGGTGTCCTAAGTCCACAAAGACTTACGAACACAAAGACAAGCCCACAATGCATAAAACGTTTTCTGTTAATATGCTTATAAAAATCAACTTTTCAGTTCCTACTAAAGGTAACTGTATTATACTGTCTATGCAAATGGAGACAATCCAAGAACCAAATTCCTCACATCTATTACCTTTGAGACACAATGGAAAAAGTAAATTTTTATTAATTTCCAGTATGGTCAAGGCTGATATGATCATAACTTAATTGATCTGGATTGAACCCATTTTCCACATCTGACAATCTTCAAGAAAAAAAGAACTACACCCACTTAGTATATGCATAGAGAACAATCCAAAAAGAAATACATATATATAGAAAATTTTATGTATCTATAGATACATATCTCTATAAAATGTTGCATTAAAGATTAATACTTCAAAGTGCTGTCAGGCACGAGGACATTTTGAATTTCATGATTCTAAGAGAACAGGGAAGTTTTTTAAGCAAATGAGGGCATGTAGTAAAATTAGGGGACAGATTGAGAGCTTCTGAACACATAGCTGATTGGGGACCACTAAGCAAATCACTTATTTTCCTATGCCCAGTTCGTCTATCATTTTAAATAATTAAAAAAAGACATTACAGAGACATTGGTTGTGAATCCTTTAGGACATTCTATTAAAAGCTTAAGCACCACAGTCTCAGTACTGAGACAGTAAGATCCTTCTCGACACTGACACGTTGTACAAAATTCTGTGTTCTTCTTCAGTTCTACTGCAACATACGATATTCCTATGGTACCTCCCCTACTACCCCAAAAAAATCCTTAAATAACTTATAATTTTTCAATCCAGTGTAACACCAGAGCAAGCCAGACAAGAGTGAAGCATAAAATATCATACAGAAGAGACAAGAGAGGAAAGAACAGTAAGGATTGAAAGTCACTTCTTTTTAGAATCTATGCTACAACTGATCCTATAAATGCTGGGCTCTGCACCCTTGATTTCCTGAAATTAACTTAGCAAAATTCCTCCTCTAGTTAAATTTAAGACTTTGGGCCTTAATAAATGCGTTAAATTTCCCTTTACTTCCCAAGGCTCTCCCAACTGACCTTTATTTTTAAGACTTTAACAACCTTACGACAGGGTTATGTATATTCCTTCCCAAAAGCAGCTACAAAGGTTGGATGAGGCTGAGGCATAAATAAGGTCAAGATTATTACTTCTATTTTACTTTACTTCTATTCTACTTTACTATTATTATATCAAGATTATTATCAAGATTATAACAGTAAAAGACAATTCATTACTGGGCACAAAAACCTACCAGCCTGAAAAAACATAATAGTTAAGTTCTGCTGGATTTCCCTAAACTCAACCCCCTAAAACCACAATATTTAAACACAAATTGTTAAAATGCATGCCAAGGTTAATTTGGAAGAAAAGTACGTCCATAAAACTGAAAGCCAAATGCAATGTAATGATGAGTTCAGACAAAAAGTAACTAAATCACCTGCACAATGACTTGTTCTCATTAGATCTTCCTACAGATGGATATGGTTATCTATTCTGTTGCACTTCCAGTGTTTGAATCAAGAGAATGTTGTGCATTATTATTTTATGTACTTCTAAAAAAAGTTGCCTACCCTAATATCTTACAAAATCCATCTCCCTCAAGCTCTTCTCTGTTTCAGACACAAAGCTGTAAAAAATGGGAAAGTCATGGCACTGTAAATGAAAGGAAGTGAATTTTTCAAATATTCTGTTTAGGTACAATGATCAGTACCACTATCAAGGCCCTTACTGTAAGATTGGCCTTTCCACAGAAGAGGAATACATGGTCACAATCAACTCATTTTTGATTACTAACATCCAAAATACAGTTTCCTTCTTTCCCATTGATATTAAATGCACAGTCTTCATTTCAATGTCATTGTCAAAGAAAAAAACCAAACTTGGACAGATCATTTAAATAATGCTAGACACGTTACAAATTAACTGCATCATTTTAAGCAATGCTGTCAAAATATTTTGATTTTAATGATCTTTCCACTAACAACCATATAGATTTTTTTAATGTTATCTTCATTAAATGCTTTCTGTGCTACCAAATGCTTAAGAATTATCAACGATTATTAAGTCATGACTGATATATTAAATAACTAACCATCCTTTTCTAAGTAATGTCAATTCATAGCTACAAACGTGTGGAAAATACCCATTTTTAGCCAGTTGCATATTTGTGAGAAGAGAGAGGAAATAAACATGCTTATATTACTTATGATGAAGTAGATCATGAATCACTTAAACTTTGATTAAGGATTTTATAGCTTTTTATGGTTAAGTTGATAGAATGTTGACATGAGCAAATTTTTAATTTGATGAGACTGAGGTAGAAAGCACATTTATAGTGCTTCAGAAGTACACTCAGATTATGTTGGTATTTTACAACCTATGTGGAAAACTACTGCCTCCATTAATAAGAATACACAAATTATTATTATTAGGACACGTAAAATACTATCTCACATATTTAACCACTTAATCAAAATTGCTTCGATTAAAGTGCAACATACAGCTTATACAACTGTTGACAGCTAATTGCACAGTTTAGACCACTTCAACTTAACTTTTCAGTTCTATTCAAACCACTTCAAGCCACTAATAAAATGTACAAAATTGTACAAAAATTAGAAATTCTAAAAACTCTGAAATAGAAAGAACCATCAAAATTAACCCTAACAAGTGTTATACATTACCACTATTCACATTCTGACAGTGTTTCCAGGTACAATGACAGTATTTCTGCATCATGCAATTTAAACATTTACAAAAATGCATCATCCCTGTAATATTCCAAGTTATTTAATAGGGCCATGACAATAATTGTAAAATAACAGTTGAAGAAGAAGTGATCAAATTATATTAAAACACTACAGCCTCACATATCTCCTTCAGTTCTGATCACAGATTTTCACTGCTTTTGAACTAAGAAAAACTTTTGACCTAAAACTGTTATATTTTTTACCTTGAACTTTAAAACATTTTAAAGCCCCTGCTTATTACCTTCATCAGTCAATACGGAAAACACAAAAAAAACCCACAAGAAAAAAAAAGACTGACATTGAAATTCTTCAGAGTAGTACCTTAAGCATTCTAAGCTGAGCCTCTGCATCATCCTTTTCTTGTTTAAGGATTTTCATGAGCTCTTGAACATTTCGTTCATGTTTGATTTTAACATTTTGTAACTCTGATTTAAGATCTGCCACCTCCTGTTGGTGAGCTTCTCTTTCCATCTTCAGCTGCCTGTTAGCTGAGGTTACCTCTTCATGCTTAGATTTCTGCTGTTGCTGGAGATCTGACAGGCTTTTATGTAATTGCTTTTTGACTTTCTCCTCTTCAGCTATTCTGTTTGTTAGTTCCACACGTACAGAGCTTAAGTTTTTTACATCTGCTTGCATTTCTAAGAGTCTTTCTTGGTCTTTTTTATGGATCAAGTTACTAGTTGCAAGTTCTGTCTCCAAGTGTTCCTTCTCAGCCTGCATTTGATTTTGTAGAAAGACTTGCTTTTTCAATTCATTCTCCAGTTTTTTTACAGTACCTTGAATTTCTTTGATCTCTTCTTCAAGAGACACCTGGTGAGACTTCATTTCATTCAGTTTTACCTCTTTGCAGTGGAGGAGTTCTTCCTGCTGGGCTCTCTTTGTAAGCACATCATTCAGCTCTTTCCGAAGGTTTTCTATTTGGTGTATAGCAGAGAGAAGTTGACTTCTGAGGTCATCCTTTTCTTTGAGGGCCTAGGAAAGAAGAAAAAGAAATCCAGTGTGACCTGAAGTAATCAAAGAAAGTTGCTGGAAGGACGTTCTTAGTCATTCCTAATGTCTAAGGAACAATTAGCATGCTTCGTTCTGGGAAAATGCAAAGTGTTTGCTTGTTACGAACTCAGACCAGATGTATTCAGTGTTTCTTTAAATTTAAACACAGAACATTTGTGATCTCAAAGGTATACCTGTTCTTAAATGATCTAGCCTCCTAAACAGAGAGAGTTTTGGTCAATTCCCTGCTTTTTTCACCTCTCTTTTCAGACTGAGATGGGTTTCTTTGCTAGTTCCTCCAAATAGCAAGATGGAGGAAATGAGGCAATACAGTAACACAGCAGAATAGAGGGAGGACTACTGGTCACACACACCTTACCTACAGGTCCATTTCATAGGCTGACATGTTTTGCTTATTTTCTAAATTATTCTAAAATTTCTAAAAAACCTAAAAATTCTAAAATATGACCTATGAAATAAACAAACTTTAAATTATTTTTGAAACTACATACAGTAGATGGATGTATAGCAATTAAAAGCCTGGTTCATTCATGCATCAAAGCCAAGGAATTCAAAATAAAAATCAGCCACATTTAATAAAAAAAAAATCTACTGTTTTCCTAAGGAGCTTAAGGGTTTGAGGGTTTTTTCCCAACATTGATATACTTCAGGTTAAAAAAAATCCTAGAAGATCCGCTAAATGTCAGGAAAAATTTGCATGCAAGTACTAAACACTATATTTCATTCAACTCATGCTACACACATCATCCCTGATTCTTACTTATCTCAAGTTACAATTTTTTTTTTAGTATTCTGTTTAAAATAAGAAGGAATTTACAACACATCTTTCCTAAGTTACACACAACTTCTGCTACAGGAAAAAAGGAACAATAGAGGGACAATACAAGATTTTCCTGATGTATTACCAACTATTGGATTCTTTAAACTGGCTTAAACAAATTTTATACTGAATTTTACTGACTATTTCCACTAATTCCACAAACAGTACACATTTCTTAGAGATATAGCAAAATTACTTGAAATAATCCAGAACAAAAGGCAATTAAGGTTAACAGTGTGCAGGTTAAGCAATGCAAAACAAAATACAAAAATAATTAATGAAGGATGTGGGGTAGCAATCATCATGCTTTTTTCTTCTGAAAAAAAAAAAAAATCAGTATTTCAACCTTTCTAAAACTGTCTTGCAATTCCAGTTTTATTATTTGGCTAAACAAAACCAGTAAAATTTAAAAAAAACCCAACACCATAAGTAACTTGCTTTAAGTGTAAGTATGTTTTATACATTCCACACTTAGAAGAAAATACATTCCAAAAGACACAAGATGTTAGAGATTCCCACTGTCAACCAATACCAAGGATAACCAAATAGGCAAGACTTTAGCCAAGTTATCCCAATAACTCCAAAAGAATGAAACCTAAACAGTCTTTCTATAGCCCACCCATTGTCTGCAAATATTTGGAATATGTCATAAAATTGCAAGCTATGACTGAAATCTGGTTTTGAAAGTTTGCCATCAACCTTTTGAAGTCCTATAACAGAAAGCAAGGACAACAGACTGCCATGTCTCCTCTTTCTGTAGTATTTATTTTTATAGGGTTTTGTCTCAGATGTTAATTGTCTGTATGTTTCAAAGTTGGTTAAATTGCGTTCATCTAGTTCCCTGCAGCTTATCACAAATGCTGCATCTAGGCTGATTATATCCTCATATTGAAACTGTCTACAACATGAAATACTGTTTGTATTTTTTCTCCTCCACAATGACGCACAACTTATTTTATATTACATATCCTCCAATAAAAAGACTTTCTTCAGGATTGACATCTCAAACTTGTTGGCAAGATGGTGATGATTTTAAAATAAGAACAATACTGACAGCATTTCTTAACTGGAGCTTAGACCAAAGTGACTGCATTTAGCATTTCTAAGCATTTGTCACATAAAAAAGGTAAAATCCATGTCAAGGAGTCTTAGGTAACAAAGAAAATGTCAGTGTGGACAGCACCACCATTGCCATTAGAAAGACCTGTCCATGCATTTGCAGGAACAGTGATTTCCAAGTTTTTGGGGGCTCCTCCTGTTGTTATTCACAACTCACTCTCCTCTACTTTTTGCTTCTCATTTGCATATTATGAGACACGCATATGATTTCTAAATGATTCATAGGAGCAGGTATCTTTTGACCTAGTGACTGGAAAATAAAGACCCACAGACTCATTACAAACAGAACGATAGTTTCTACCATTGTTCCAAAAAGGGGCGATCAGCATTAGCCCTGATATGAGTGTTTGCCTTTAAAGTAGTGTCAGGACTAGAAAAAGTCAAGGAATTCTGCTAAGTCAAAAAAAAAAAAAAAAGACCCAACATTTTTTCCTGTGAAACTTCATGGGAGGAGGAAGAGAGGAATAAGTGGTTTTCCACACTGAACAAAGACAAATGAAAAGCCCAGAAACATTACATGATCAAATTTCAAACTGATGTTTTCAAATAAAAAGTTCTGGAAAGCATAAGGAAGAAGCTGAAACAAAACACACCTGAAAAAAGAACTTACAAAAATAAGGAACACAAACTCTCTACTCAGATGAATGGAAAAAGCCAGGAGCTGCACGGTAGGTGTTAGCCGCATGTTCATCCCAAATGCAAGTAAGAATGCCTTTTTTGCTAAAATCTCCAGATTTTGCTAAAATCTCTGCACATTCTCAAACAAAAAATACCGGCTTTTCTGCCTAAACATTAAATCCAAACTGAGTTGTAGTCCTTACAATATTTCATAACCTGTAGTCTTTATTGGCAATAAAAGATGTCATTACTAAGCCTAGAGTCTGAGAAAAGCTTAAATTCAGGATGGAATTAAAAATCTGCCAGTTGTGCTGAAATCCATATAGCATTACAGTCTGCTAGCAATCTGACATAAATGGTGAAAGTCAACACCTACTTTCAAAGCTGTGACCACTGTCCCCTACATGAAGCAATGCATAACTTGAACATGGGTTATTACTTCATGTGATTATTTTTTTCCTCACAAAAAATCACACCACATTATTTCCTTAAAAAGTAAGCAAAAATAAGTTAAGTTACATTAACTTCTAACTGAAAAGATAAAGTAAAAGCAACATTCATAGAGAAACTTTATTCTTTAACAAAGAGAAAGCTCTGACTAAGTGAAGAGACTGGAATAAATACTGGATAAAGAATAGAATGTGGAACTCTGCAACGGCTAAAAGATATTGCCATCTATTAGCTGTTTTGTAGTTCACCAGAAATTTGGTCCAGAACTTAAGGCGGAAAGTGTTTTAAGACACAGTTTGCATAAATAAACTTCTCATCTTCATTTCTAAAATAAATTGAAAGGGCACAAGAAAAACAACCCCTGTCAATCTTACCTGGTTGTTCTTGTCCATCAGTTGGTTGATAGTTTCGTTTTGTTTTTCCACCTCACGATCCAGTTTCTTACATTTCAGCTTCCACTGGCGGATGGTTTCCTGTGCTCTCACCTTCAAATCTTCTCTTTTTTTCTCAGTCTCCAGCCTGAGTGCTTCTGAATGCTTGAATTCAGTGAGGTACCGTTCTGCTTCCTTGGTACTCTCTTCAACCTGTTGAGCTAACTCCGCAGACTGGCGTTCAGTTTGTCTGCGTCCATTCTCACAAGCCTTGTAGCAACTCTGTATCTCCTTTAGCTGGTCCAGCATTTTTTCCTGCTGCTTCTCCCTGTTTTCCAGGTCAGATGTTAACACCTGGAATCATCATAGCAAAATATGAAAATTGCAACTCTAAAGATATACAAGATGAAACCTTATCAAACAACATACAGCAAAGTTAAATCACATTTCTATCTAAAATATGAATAGCATGGAAGATCTCCTTGATTACCAGAGAAAGCCTTGTTAGGCCACAGAATGTTCCCCCTCTGCAATGGTAAAGAATTTCAAAGCAAGATATAAAATATATGGTTACTCTATCCTGTATTTTACTTTCCGCATTTGTTCCTCTTCTGGTTGTTCTTGTTATTATTTATACTTCAAATTTGAGAAGAAATCATTGCCCAGGATCCTCCTATGTTACACACTAGACAAATAAGGAATAAAGCAAACAGTAAGATGTAAGGAGATGAATATAAACAGAGAGGAAAAAAAAAAATAGGCAAGGAAAGAACAGCATTCACCACAACGAAGGTAATCTATAGTATATGAGCTAATTGTTACCGAGTTTTATTCTGGTTGCTTTTATGGAAGCAACATGCTGAATAAGGGTATTTTCAGAAGCACTGATAAATACAGAGAGAATACAGCAGCTTGCTAGATGTTTCTAGAACAAAGTGCAAAGATATTTGAAAATGTAGCAAGCATGTTGGAGCCAATATTAGTTGACCTTTCAATACTGAATGAAATTGAAACCACACATTTCAAAAGTAACAAGCCTTGGCCGTCTCGAATCTGATGATATTTCTTAGGACAGTCTCATAAGCAAGTCAGGCAAAACGTTCTCCATATACCTTCTGCAAGTGCATATTCAGAAACCAGTGATTGAAGCTTCACTAGTAAAAGTGAGCTTTATTAAGATCCTCACATAAATTTTCACATTAGTATTCTGTATTTCAGGCCTATTTAGAATGCCTTCATACCATTCAGTATTTTCATTAATGATTTAGTTGAATTTAATAGGCCTGCTCTATAGCCAGTCAAATATATTATCAAGCTTCAAGGAGAATGGAAATGCTCTGTAGAAGAGGATTAGATTTCAGAACAACTGAAACAAATTGGAGATGTCATTTGAAATAAACAGGGTGCAATTCAGAAGGGACAAGGGAAAAATACTTTGCCTAGGAAGGAATAACCGACTTTACAGATGCACATAGAATGACTATTTAGACCCAAGTCCTTCCACAAGGTTAGGGGGGTGAGGGGGTTGCCTGCGTTTGTTGGTTGGGTTTGTCTTTGTGGGTTTGCTGGGCCTGGTTTCCTCCCCACCCACCCCCCCCCCAAACCTAGCTGCTACCTCCTGGGAGGCAATAAATTGTACCAGTCTTTTCAGGATAGCATTTGCTGTCCTGGAAAGATTACATGTGCACTCTTTCATGTGACAGACCATGATACTGCCAGAAAATACAGACAGGAATGGACTTAGACTACAGACAAGAACAATCAGTCCAGCTTGCTACTCATACACATGATGCAAAATAGAAGTAGGATTATCCACTAGACAATCAGTTGCTCACCTGTAGGATGAATATTCCTGCTCTAGACACAACTGAGATATAGGTAATAAAACAATAGGTAAACATATTACAGAATAGTCAGGAGTACATCGTACACAGGTGACAAAATGACAATAGGGAAGTCTTTCTAGATTTACAGTTCTATACATTAGAGGAAACCCAGGTATGTTCTGCTGCACTATTATTTAAACATGCATTTCCAAGCTCATCAGGCAAAATGACCAGGTCTAACCTTGTAAAAAGTCTCAATTCATAAGACAAAATAATCAATGAAAAAACCTCACAAGCTACAACTAACAAAATTTTATAAAAAAAGAGTTTAATTTCAAATGAAAACAGATTACAATACTTCTTTAAAGGTAAGGATTTAGATTCTGAATGTAGCAGAAGTTAGAAATATAGTCATAAAACAGTCAGACATTACATTTACCCTTTCATAGATTTTCTAAAATGGGTCATCATTACTTCAGAGCCATGTGATTACACATGCTATTACGACTTCCCATTTCACATCTTTCTGGAGACACTATAGAGGATGTCAGCCTAAACTGATGTACTATTCAACTCTGCGTCCTGTAAAAATAGTTATTTATGTGTAATTCCCCCAGAGAACACAGTTCATTAACACAACTATAGTTCCCACAGACTTTTTAATGAAATACGAGTCTAAGCTTAAAACACAGAAAACAACGTTCAATTAATTGTAAACACTCATTTCACTATGTAGAAGCAAATCTTAATCTCCGATTTATTGATTTACAGTAAAAAAAAAAATAGGAACACTTGTTTTAGATGTTTATCTTGAAGCACAACTAATTTATCATAAGCTGTTTGCATGAAGAGGAAAAGTGAACTTTGACATGAATGTACCAACATAAATGTGAATTTTAATGTTTTATTTTTAAAATTCTTGAAAATAAGATAGAACTTTGCAAACAGTTTGTGCTTTGCTTAGAAAAGTTAAGCAAGCACAGACCCAAAACAGATGAAGTCAGCTGGAAAATAGCTACATAGCATATCAACATTCCATGCAGCTTTCCCTGTAAAGCAAGGGGATAGAGAAACAGTTGGGTCTCCACAGTCTTTGTTTTTATGGTATCATAACAAGGGTCCCAAATGTACTGACCTGTTCTTTGGAATTCCTATTTGACATATAACAAACATATATGTATCTGTATGTTAACATGTATGCAATTCTCAAAATTCTGTCTGATCCATAAGGGCTTGCCCTACTGGTATTTAGAACATTAGATAAGCAACTTTTCAGACATGGGCTGTCATAAAAATAAGAGAGCAAACTAATCTGGTATGAAATCATATTTATCATCTGTACACACAGAGAGATAGGTTTCCCAGAAAGAAGAAAGCCTCTTTCCAGGTATGGTGTATGCATACATTCACACAAGGAGAACAGACATACAGAGGCACTATTTGTTAGAGATTTTTTTTGCTTCAGCATCTGTAAAAGCACACCAAAAACCTCACTGTTCATGTACAGAGCTTAAGTGTCTATAAAAACAAAGATTATCGTCCTGCCTTTTGGTTCCTTGGAAAAGAAACACAGTCACAATTTCTAGGCATTATGAGAAAGAAGCAGGATGACCAACTGTTTCCAATTTTTAAAATAACATTTCTAGCAGAACAGTTACAGACAAGTAATCTCTGCCATTTGTCATTACCTACCTGGACATGCCAACATTGTGGTTGATTTGAAGCAACCCTTTACAACAATCAACATCTAGAGTTCATCAAAACCATCTTAAAGGACACAGTTTTCATTTAATGATTGGAGATAACAATCAACTGGGTCAGTAGAGCAGACTTTGCTAAATACGATACCCCTTTCAGACAAACACTGCTCAGAAAAAGACTGAGTACTAGCTTTTGTGGGATTGTACTATCAACAGATAGTAAATAGTTAATACAACACATGAAACAAGTTACATTACCACATATTTTTAATATCTAATTTTGATTTTATGAGAATTAAAATTGTTTTGATAGTAAAACAATTGTGCAAATTACTGTTGTCATTGGAAAAACATTGTAGTTGGCAGTGGTGGACTGTGAAAGTACAACCTTGCAGTTTCGTTTCATAAGGATGATCTTATAAACTTAAGCTTTTAATTTCTTTCTAAACAATCTTCACAACTAAAAGTAACAGATAATTAAGCTAGATGCATAGCATCGTATTCTTCAATTTTAGTGTCTTTTCAAAACACATTAAATTTAATATATTAAAATTTTATAAAATGTAAGTATGATGTGCCTATTGTCCAGAAGTTTGTCAAGACCTTGTCTTGAAAGCTACTTATTTTCTCTTAAAATAACAAAGTATATTGCATAGAATGTTTATATCTGCATCCTACTATGGATGCATATATGTTCAGTCTTGAATATTAAAATAATAACACCTGCAGTAAGTAGGTACTCCTGCTTCCCCATCATGTTTTATATCATTTGCATACAGACATCTCTAGGAGTCTCAATCCTAAATTTCTCTTAAGCCTTTTAGTCCTTGTTTTCCTCTCAGTCACAGAATCTCAGTTGCAAAGGGCATTAAATATGCAGGCAGACAACACATCATAAAATGTTATCATTAATGTAAGTCACATAGGTTGACTGTTTCCTTTGCAAAGCTGTTTGCATGCACATCCTACCGCAGCCATGGCCAGAGCAGTACTGAATACAAGTTCCACAGAGGCTGACACTCAAATGGGGGCTGGCCAGACACTGTGCAGACCTATTCTGGTATTATAATCAAGCATTGTACCCCAAGGGTTTTGTGATTTTTTGTTTGTTTGGTTGGTTCTTTTGTTGGTTTGTTTGGGAGGTTGGTTGGTTTTGTTCATGAGCATTGAGGGTGAAATACTGTGCTAGCTGTAGAAAAGGATTTGCCCTTCATTAGGATGCCACAGCATACAGAAGATAAGTGCCACTAAAAGAAAAATAAATGAAAAACCTAACACAACAAATGTAAGTTTGCTCTCAGCCTCCAGAGTTGCAGAACTTGAAGGAACTGGTCAAAGAGAAACATCAGTCCTTACCACAGACTACACCTTAAATCCACTTCCCAAATCTGTTACAGTGCCCAGAGTCCTCTTAGTGCTAGAGAAGTTGGAATTATCATAGATCTCAGTCTCCATCATTTTTTTGGGAACGTGTTTAAACTTAGTGCTTAAAGTTGTCTTTTAATTTTCACATTCTTATCTTGGAATTCCCCTTCTACGTAATTCAGAATGTAAATATTTTAAGGATTTCTACAAGACAGGAATATACAGATGGGGCAGGTTTGGGGTTTTTTGTTTGGTTGCTTGGGGTTTTTTAAGTATTCATAAAATTTTCTCCTCGGTTGTGACTGTAGTAAACAAGAATGAGATCATCTAAGAGAAAGGGCAAGCAATGTCAGGAGGTTGCACTTCTTAGGAAGAAAAGAAAAAAATCATCTTCCTTGGACATCTGAGTTTCTCTACCAAGTAGCAAATTACTAAACAGCTATGATTCAAAAAAAAAAATTCTACGCAGATGCAAAATGCTGCCTTTATAGACTAAGACTCCAGATTCCAAGGAGCATGTGTACCAAAGTGTCTTTGGTAGCTGAAGTTCAGTCACTCAGAAAACTCAGTGAGCTGTTCTGGATGCAACAGAAGCATGACGATATTCTGTGACATACATTACAACAGTATGGACGTTCTCCTGACAGAAGGAAGCCAGAATATTCAGAACAGTTCATTGTTAAAATGTATCACATATAGGTACAGCCATTGTTAGCATGCTTTGCACTGTGGTTACTATGGAAAATCCTGACTGCAGCATGTTGTATCTGCTCAGTCTTTACACAACACAATTCTAGGTCCCAATTTTTCTAATGGGATTAATTTTATTGCTGCATTTTCATAGTTCCACTGCTAACATAAACAAGGGGAAGGTATTAGAATACTCATGTCAAATAATTTGCTACCAACATAACATCAAATACTCTCCTGGTTTTGATATATGAAGATTTCTATGGAAGAGAAATATGTTCACGACACTTCAAAAATGTCATTAAGATTAGTTACTAAATACCAGGGTACAGCACATTAATGCTCTAGAGATCCGAATGCAAGTAGTATTTTCAAAACCGATTAAAATTTGTATCGGCCCTCATACTGCAACCACACCACAGCCATCCCAATTGTCAGGCTCAGGCTAGAGATGACACAAAGCAGAGGCAATTAACAACCTCAAAAACAGAGGCAACATTTGCCCCAAGTAAAACAGTTCTGCACCTAGTTTTCTGCATATGCAACATCCTCATGTATATAGTCTAGCTTTCAACTTTCATCAGAAACTGGAGGCAGAGAAAGAGGCCAACATTTTCCAGTTAATAACCTAGTTATTTATGTGAAGTGTAAACTAATCACCTCAGGCACTGAACATGCAACTGCCACTTTTTTAGTAACTCATGTAGTTTGAACTTCCTAGTCCGTAGCTTGACTACACATACCATACTTTTGACCTGCATTTTCAACACCTAATTAAAAATAACATCACCATGAACTGCAAAAAACCAAAATTCATTCAAGGTATAGAAACCACATCAGTTTATTCAGCACAACATTCCTTAAAACTTTTGTGAACATCTAAAATGCAAGTGAGGATCACTCATTTGCTACAATTTAGAGAACTAAAGCCTTCTATCAGTTATGTGCAAGCATTCTATACTGATAAGAAAATGAGAAACCCACAGTTCACCCCAACATACTCATTACGTTAGTGACCTAAAGTAGATCTATATGTATTTTTCTCTCTCCTCTCTTTTTTCTGACCTGTATCTCAGCAATGCAGTCACAATCTTACTGCTTGTACACTTTTCAACAATGCTATCCAAATCATGCGCCCAATTATTTCTCTTAGTAATTTTTCCTGAATGCAGACCTCAAATCTTAATTTGTTCATCACAATCTGATCTGCGTCTCTTGTTAATCATATCGCATCTAACCCCCAAGAACCATTAATCCAGAAGGTTTAGATTTTTCATGGACACAAATTCTGTGAATTGAGTAATCAAAGATGCATACATTCAATCAGTCAAGAAGTGTATTCATTCAGTAAAAGGTGTATTACACAAAATCAATTTCTTAAAGTGACGTCTTCTCTGTATTTTTCCAAAGCTCGAATTGCTACTCATTCTGACAGGTAATAGTTTATGTAAATATACAATACAACTAAAACACCAGGGGGTTTTGTGGGATTTTTTTTTTTGGATGTTTTTGGGGGTTTGTTTTGGGTTTTTTTAAGATCGATATGTGATTTTAGACAAACTTTATCAAGGTGAATAGCATCTGCATATTTTAAATCTAACTGTAGCACTATTTCAGCATTTGAACTCCACTGACATGACAATATAGGCTGGTCTGCAAAGGTATTGATTTTTCTTATGGTGTAAGACTATCTCTTTAAATTTAGAAAAGTGTTACTTCTTGATTTTCAGATATCATAATCGGCTCATATAATGAAAATTGGCTACCAGTTTCATCTTTAGAGGATGAAAAAGCCATAAAATGAATTTTAATGAGGATACGATTGTCATCAATCTTCATAAGACTGCAAGACTTATATTACTGAAAAATTATAATCTTAAACAAACAAGTCAATAACTTTCTCTTAGAAAGTTTGAAATATTTTAACAAACCAACTGTCTGCTGTCACACTCTACTGGACAACACAGATAACACTACTTTGACCTAATTAGAATGAGAAGTAGTTAGTAAATCAAACAATTCCACAAACATGAGAGTCTAAAAATGCTTGCAGAAAAACTAAGGTATTACCTCTTTATAATTTGTGTACTTTATTTCTTAGCCATAATAGTAAGGTCATAATAGTCATCCATAACGGTACTATATTTATATAGTTCAATACAGAAAAACATATTTAAGATAGATGCATGTATTTGTAAGATCTTACAGAAGCATCCTCAGCTAAACTACAGCAACTGAAGTCAAAATTTGCTCTATTAAATTTAAAAATTAATTTGACTCACTTCTAAATATGAGTTTAAGAATGAGATTATAATTTTTTTCACCCTCTCCATTTTACATCATATTGTGAGTTTACGGCAACTGTCGGGGACTAGATGTACAACACACACAAATGAAATTGCTGAAAACAACAGCATTTAAATAAATCAAAAGAAATTTCTACTATCACATGTACACCAGAGGCAAGTGCAGTTACACCCTCCCCACTAACCAAAGATAAATTACACTCAAGTCAAACATGACTGGTCACTTCCAACTGAGAATCAGACTATCTGATAGGAGCAGCTGTTAGAACAGGCTTGACAAAATGCTTTGTTAGTCCATAAGTTTAGAAATTCACATCCTTGCATTCCTTGATGTCCAACTAAAAGAAAAACAGACTAGCTATTTTCCTGTTACTGCCTCTGTAGGAGAATGGTAGTGGGAAGTAGATAAGAAGTACAAAGTATTTTCTGTTGAGATAATCAGGGAAGTGAAAAATTTCTAAGTCAGAGCAGTGACAATGACTCTGACTGAGCACTTGCCCATCAGTATTTTCACAGAGCAGGAAATTAGTATTAGAACATCGTTCTGACCCTCAAGAAAGCATGTTCTACAAGCAGAATTTTTTTTTAAAAAAATGGTTTTCTATGGGTTTTTATCCCAATAACTCCTGCCACCAAAGTAACTGGAATTCCTCAGGCCCCCAAAACCAAAACCCCGCCATGTTTCAGGTTAGCCTGGAGCTGTATTTGCCAGCTAGAATGCACATGCTGATGGCCATCAGCAAATGACTCCTGCTTGCCTTATCCTCTACAGGAGCACTTTAGGTCTTTTTAAATCTGTTCCATGACCAATTTTCATAAAGCATGTAGGAACTTATTTGGAGACTTCAATTCTTTCCAAATGTAATTTAATGTATTAGTTTGATTTAAATCAGGACAGAAGCTGACAAAGGAACACAGCAGCAGAAGTAAACTGAACAGTTTAGTCCTCTAAATCCATGAAAAGACAAAAAAAAAAATCCTACTTTTGAATTGCCAAAGTGACAAAACACTATTCCAAAGAAAAGTACCTTAATTCAACAAATAAACACAAAATACAAAACCCCTGGCTTACTGAATGCCCCAATACAAGTACAACAAACGTTAGGTATTTGACTAATGAAATCCTGCACAGGGTTTTGAAAATATCCTTATTTATCCCGACAGTCATGAAAAACAGTAGAAAACAGTTACTGTTCTGGTATCTTACTCCAATGACAAATCTAGACAAGGTCCAAAAAGTACAGAAAACTCCTGTCATAAATAAAAAGGCTACCGCCTCCTTATATCTCATTTTGTGTTCAAGATAAAAGTCTTCTAGCTAAAATTCCAGTGTCAGAGACTGCAGTTATTCTTTTCACAGAGAATAACTTTAAACAGTCTGTGTTTACCAGAAATAAGAATGCAAATCCTAAATCCTAATAATTAATTATTATACTGCATCTAATTGCTAAAAAAAAAAAAAGAGCAGTTACGATCTATTTTTGTTACTCTACTACACCCTCTCATAGAACAAGGTATCCCAGTTTACTTAAACTTTAGTTCTGAAGCATGATGGAATGGGAAATAAGGAAGTAAATAGTAACTTATAGAAGTAATTCCAGAAACCATTATTAATGGTTAGACATAAGGGTCTGACAAAATCAGATCACCTTTTCTCTGCACATGGGAAAGAAGTAATCCAAACCATGAATTCATGGGCAATAGCAAACACTTTTTTTGGTTTATTAAGAACATGTGAGAGAAAACCCTCTGCAAACTCAGATCACCTTTCAAAGTTATTTATAGAACACACCAAGAAGAGCATGGCAGTTACTCTTAGTTTTAAAGGTTAGTCCCTAATCTGGCATATCACCTACCTTAAACATATAGGAAATTATTACAAAATCAAAAAAACCAACAAAAATACAACTTACCTGTATGTGCATTGCAAGCTGTGCTTTCTCCTTGTCCTTAAGCTCTATGCATCTCTTTAGCTCTTCTACCTCTGACATTACAGCATTATGACTCAGCTTTGCTTTAAGCTCCAAAATATGTTTCTCCAATTCTTGCTTCTCTCTCTCATATCTTTCAACTACTATAAAACAGTAAGAACAGAACAATAAGCCCAGCAGAAACACCAACTTGTGTTAAATTATTGTTTTTTCTCATTTCTTGTGCCAGTTTTCTCCTCTACTTGAGACTATTCTACAACTACTGGTTTTGATCACAGCATCTGTGAAAAATGTCTATACCTAGATCATAACCTTTTACTGAATGAAACTGTTTACCGAGTCATTTTATGGGGGGTTCTCCATCTTTTTTCCCTTTTTTTAAAAAACCCAAAAACCCAACCCAGCCAATAAAATAAAATAGGACAGAAGCAACAGGAAATTTCTGGTATAAATGAAACTTGGCCACAAACATCAAGGCCAAGATTTTATCCCACCAGAGTACACCTCCTGATTTGGAAGTCACACTAACTGTGAATTTTATGTCTGAATCCTACAGCTACAATAAAAGTTCTTGATGAGAGTAAGCTGTAAATTTCCTCAACCAGAAATTCAAAGGTCTTTAGTCATAAACAACTAACAGAGGCAAAAAAAATAATCTCCATTTGTATTCTTCCCACACATCTTTAAAGAAACAGAAATAACACAGTAAGGAGAAACACAACTGCATAAGTTATAGAAATATATGTGTATATCTTTATAGCTCCAGTAGGGTTTTTTTAAATTTTCTTAATATTTTTACAAGAGTTTTGATTTATAATTATAAAACAAATGGAAAAATTAAAATATGCTTTCAATAACATGAAAGGCATATTGTTTCAAATAAATTAACTTTTAAGCAGATACATTAACATGACTGGAGAAAAGCTATTAAAATAACTGGTTTGTGTTACATTTCTGAAGCTAAGCCATGTACAAAATCTAGCCATTTTCCTGTGCTCTGTATAAGATTTGTAAAACAGGGAGTCAGAGTCCTATTTTAATAATCAAGATAATTGTATGAAAATATAAAAAGAAGTCATTAACCAAACCAATTAAATATTAATGGAGACACTGGACTTAGAGTCACTATTCCTCTATTATCTTGAGTAATACATTTCTGCGTTAATAAGGAGAAAGATAAAGACTTTCTCTAACGCCTTTTTGATTATGGTTGAAAAGTTTAAATACAGATAGATAACTAACAACGTAGCAAAACCTTGCTAAAGTGGTAATTTAATATGCAATTACATCTTGAAATTGTTTGAAATATTTTTCTTCTAAATATAATTGTTCCATCTCTAAAATTCTAACATACTGCAAACAGAAGCCCTGACTGCATCATAATGGAAAATTTTCTCAACCCCTATGGAGCATGCCATTATCCCTTAAAAATTCTATCAGAAATTCATCTGTCTTATTAACCAGCTACGTAAATGACTTGTTATGATTTTCAGGATGGCACAATTTAAACTGCAAATAGACCAAATGTAAAATTTCAGAAAAATTATTATTTAAAAATATTTCAAATGTTTTTCTTGCATAAAAACACTATCCACTTTGTTGAAATTGTCTCTAATAATCTTCATTTGTTTCAACCATGCAAATCACGGTACTTTATCCTAAATTTTAACTCTCATTGCTATTTATTTGTTAATATTCAGGTGCGAGTACATATTAACTTAAAAGCTGAGGAGTTAAATGGCTGTTTTTGTTCAAACAGTAGAAGAATTAGACTGAAACTCGAAGACAGAACTAACGTGTATGCTAACTAACCAACTTGCAGGCCTCTAGTGCAAAATTTGAGAGTTGTACCTGTTCTAATTCTCCTGTCATCATCTCGTACATCCTGGTAGCTCTGGCGGGGTGTAGCAACATGTGCAATTTGATGTTGCAACTCTACACGGTCGTCTTCTGCTCTCAAAAGTCTGGAACGCAGGTCCTCAATCTAAAACGCACGTACAAGTATCAAATGTTTAATGAAAGACAGAATGAAAGAGTGAATAACATACCTTTATTAAAAACTACAAAAACCAAAAAAAGAGGATATACAAGTAATATTTATAAATAAGTCTCTCAAGAGTACTGCAGTTGGTAAACAAAAAGACAAGTTCCTTCCTAATTACAGGCCACAGAGTGATTATTCAAAATTAAAGGAAACGTTTTAGTTTGTATGTTTACCACGGATAAGCATTAATTTCTCTAGACCAAACAAAATGCTACCATTTTATACGTTGTAATTGTCTTTTTACATTGCTAGTGAAAATATTGCTAGTGAACAAATTTAATAAGCAATATATTTAAATTCTAATAATTAAAAATACTACTTATTCTTAAACATAAGGGCTTTTTACATTTTTCCTTTCTATCCTATACAGTCTAGCACTTACAAAAATTACATTCTTTACAGGAAAATAAAGAAAATAGAAGTGAACGGAAAGAAAATAGCTCTAATTCATATCAGCCGTATGTGATATAGCACTACCTTTCATGTACTGTGAGTTAAATTCAAAACAGTAATACAGCCAACTCAAACTTCTGCTAGATACACAAGTCAGAAAACTAATGCTAACAGACAAGTATGCCAATTGATCCCTTCCTATTTATGTCATTCTATTTCCCCAGCTCCTCTGAAGGAAGGAAAGATTAGAAATGTTTAGGAGAAAGGACAGTTTTCTAAAGACGTAATCCAGGTTCCTGCAACTTCTAGATATAATCATATGTGCCTCAATAGGTATTACTTAGAGCACACTTTAGATACTTCTTCATGTGTTCGTTTTTTATATTTTTATCGCATTAGTATACAATACAGCAAATACTTCCAGGTCACCGGTTTATCTGAATTCACCAATTATAGCATGAACTTTGCATAAGAATAATTACTAATATAGAAGTTGTTCTAAAGCATACTACAAAGGGCAGTTACAAAGAACATGCTTATATACTTAAAAAGTACCATAACTACTACCACCAATATAATTATTATATATTAACATATGTACATGGAAGTTTGGAAAGCAGAAACAGCTCAGTCCACATATGTTAGACTCTTAAACCCATCTTTCTGTATCTCCTTCTTCCCTTCCCAAAACAATGTTATCAGAGAATGAGATAGCAAGATTAAGCAAAAAGACTCAGACAGAGACTAATATGAAAACTTTAGGATTTTCATCGCACCAAAGCAGTTACCTGATGCAGAAGAGCTTCTCTACTGCCTTCTGATTCATTCAACTTTTTCCGGGAATGCTCCAATTCCTGCTCAAGCTTTCATTACAGAAGACAATGAAGAAAGAAAAGCAATGTTTGCAACATAGTACAAAACTGTATTTTAACGATTTAATTCTGACACAAATAATCAATAAAAGCATCTATTTAAAGCAAGGTATAATATACACAATATTCTTGCTTGTCCAAAATTTTAAAGTGAACTTTCATTTGTACTAAACCCTTGCTATATTTGTTTAAATTAAATAAAGTTCAGCTTATAGTCTATAATTTTTGTGTGATATTCTATACCACATGAAGATACAAAGTGGTATATATAATCCACAGCAAAAAATCATGAAAGCAAATTTTTACTGGTTTAAAAGTAAAAGAAAGGAAGATAAACTTTTTTGAAGTTTCAAAAACATTGTCTCTGGATTTGAAAAATATTTTTAAACTCAAATCAACATTAATAAAATTAATAACATTTGAAGTTGCCTTTGTTACAGAGTTTATTCACTAAAGTGCTAAAGATGACATGCATCAGTAGAACTGGTAATTAAGTTCTGTGGTTTTTCTTTGTTGTGCAAGAAGACATATTTGAATTATTATGGAAACAAGACAACTGAAAAACTGAAGTGCCCAGAATTTCATTCAATTAGAATTTTTCCAAAATATATAATATTTCGGGAATTTTAAAGATGTTTAATCAGAAATACCCAGCAAACCGATGACCATTTAGAAAAAAAACACAAGCAAAACAGAAAACCAAAGCTATAAAATATTTTTTGACTTCTACCATAAATAGTTCAAAGATCACAAAGATCCACATGGAAATAAATATAGTTTTTGATGGCGGAAATTCTTATTGCAGAGATAGCAATCTCAAAGAGGATGTTGAGAGGCTGGCAAATGGGCAATGTAAACAGGGCCAGCATTAACAGAATGGAGAGAGTAACATAACATAAAACACTACACAGATGGCTTAACATAAAGAGATATAATTTTGAAAGTATTGAAAAAAAGGCCAAACTCAATGTAAGAGGAAAAAAGCTAGAAAGTGTAATATGGCGCTGGTATCCTTCCAGAACAGAAATATAAGAAATCTTGTTTTCTATGAACAGGAAGAGAGCAATATGGCAATGGATAGTTCAGTAAAAGTCATTATTAATCATCATGGTGCAAAGTAACTAGCATGCATTAAGTGCAGCGATGAAGAAAAGCTGCATCTTTGAACAGCTGCAAATAAGCAATGCCAGACTATGTATAAATTCAGAGACAAATCAGAGAAAGTCGTCAAGGATAATCCGTAAGTTACAAACTTAGCCACCTGGCAGGATGGAAGAGTCATTTGAAGTAACAGACTAACTAAAGAACTTTGAAGGAAAGGCAGAAGTTCAGCATCGCTATATTCACAGTGCCTCCACTGCAAAAAAACCCCCTTGTTATCTTAAAGAGTAAAGCAAGTTTTATCCTGCTGGTTTCTCCAAAAAAGGAAGCCTATGCTGTAACGTGTGACACTACACACTTATTTAAGTCTAACAAGAAAGAAGAAAATTAAGTCTTACTTGGTTCTTTTCACTTTCATATTTCACAAGTTTATTTTTCATGAGTTCTTCCGTTTCATCTGCTTTAGCATCTTGCTTCCTTAAAGCCTTTAGAGGGGAAAAATATATTGTGAACTTCGTTATAAAAGTTACAGAAGTCTTCTTTGTAAGTCTTTTAAAACAAAAGAATCTGCTGATATATTTAAGAAAGAAGATCTAGACAAGTGCTTTCTCTCTGTCTAATATTTCCATGTGGAGCCAACGTACAGTTTTATGAAAAAATAAATACAAGTCTGTGCATACATAAGCACACCCATGCACAGAACAGGGCCAAACACAAAGTGAAAACTAGCACTAACATCCTTCCGATGTATAGAGCTCCAGACGATCAAGGCTGACCCTGAACACTGAGATAAATGTCTGAGAGCCTCAAGAGATCCCCTACAGACAAGCTGTGAACATATCAAAGTAATATATTCTCTGATATAAAATACGCATGATATAAAATACAGCGCACTGTAGGTAAGGAAAACACTACCATGAGGTTGTGTTGGAAGCAAAAAAATGAAAAAGTTAGTTTTACCTGAACCTGGACAGATGCTTAGAATCACAGTATTAAGACAGAATCAACGGAAACTTTTCTGATCAAAAGTTACTGACACTGATGTGCCCTACTATGGAAAAAACCCCAAAACCACGAGGACCTTTCCTACCTCCCCCCCTCAAACTGAAGTATCCAAAAAACACTTATGTACATTTTCTAAAGCATCTTACAAAAACAAAATTGCCTTGAATATAAATTTCAAAACTTCTTCCCTCTGTAAACCAACACTATTTGCAGAACATAGCCAATCACAGACATTAATGACACGTACAATTTGCAACATACACAACACATGTTTGGATATCCCAAGCCATAACAATTTAATTGGGTCATCTCAAATATCACTTAGAAACACCAGCTGAGAGAGATCACTAGCCATACTGATAGAATTTGCTGTGAACTCGAGTAACTGTTAATAAAACTTGTTTCTTTGCTATGCGACATGACCAAGCTGTTTTTGCACTAGCCACAAATAAATTATGGATCTCAGCATACACCTTTTACTTTCATCCAATATCATGAAGCAGAATTACATCTATTCCTTTCACCATTACTTGCTAAAACTAAAACAGAACAAGAGAAACACATAGCCTGTCCAGAAAGAAAGGGGATTTTTTCCCCAGTTTGTTCCTCCTGAGCAACATTTTTATTTACATTTTAAAAGAACCTCCTTATACAATTATCCCTGGAATTTGCCCCTACAATTAGTGCATTTTCATCTAGTTTTTGAACATTTTCTCTTCACTGCATACTGGGGAAAGACTTCACTGTACGAAAACAGAAGGCAAGATACTAATCAACCCCAGTCAAACCAGGCATTCAGCTTTAGAAGTTTTTAAAAGTAGCTTTGTGGAGAAAATAAACAGATTTATATATTTATTTCAGCCTTACATCCTCACTTCAGGAAACGAGGGTTTGGACTACTCTCCTGCTTGAACTGTTTACAGTAAAAACTGAGACTATAAAAGGTATTTATCATAACTACGCGACCGGAAATACTATGCTGCAAAAAGAATTACGCTTTTAATCTTACAGATTCATAATCTGACACTGTAAGACTGTAACACAGTAATAAGTACTTAGTACAGATGCAAATCTATCATTCTAGTCAACTATCAAACTCAACACTGCACAGACCTGACACACTCTTTTTACTCAAAAAGATTCCAGGGAGAACTCGCAAAAAGCTACATCAACAAAAATCAAAGGAGGTCATCATGACAACTACTGCCATTATTGTACGAGTTTGGTGGTTGGGTTTTTTTAATGTTGAGAAGTACCAGGCCAGAACACTCTGCCAGAGATATATGATGTGTACTAACTCCAACTAAGCTTCATTTTTACTAGCAACATTAGAAGCTCTGTTATATACAGTCAACTATAGGCCAACCTTATTTTTGGCAATAAATTAGTAACTAATATAGGACCAAAAATGCATGTTTTCATGTGCAGATTTTGCTAGAGATGTCAGCATCATAAGGAACATGCCGGGCTAGAATTAGAAATACTAGGAAAATTTTCAAAGATTCCCCTATTGAATGCAAAAAGTACGTCTCTATATCAGTAGTACATCCTAATTCCCAGAAGAAACCACAGAAATTAATATGTCGTTTCAACTTGTCAGGATCACTGAATGATGTTTAGGTATTAAATAACAATAACTTCAAATAAAAAGGCAGTCTTTCCTATCACTGATACTACAGATATAAACATCACTTATTTTCCTTATGTTGTAAAATTAGCCCATAACCATTTCATTTTTAACAAAAAACCCCCCAGTTCGTGTATATATATCAGAGTTAAAATACTACAAAAAAAGAATGTGGTATTACAACAAATTAAACATACCACATGTGCACTGCTTCAACTGTGAAACATGCATTTTTCCAGTAGGTGCTAGGTAGGCAGACAGTTAACCAACGAAAATGTCATTAGGAAATGGAAACATCTGGTCATCCACAGCCAGACAAACATCAGCTGTTACTGACAGTTCAGAAACTGCATAGGTAAAAAGTTAATTCTATAATTACCCTTCTTCTTGTACTCCTTTTCAAATAATTCTCTCTCACCGGTTTATGCCACTCTGATTTTTCTGCACTAAAGGTTTCTCTTGGGAAAGAAAGGGTTAAAGAAAAAGGAAAAAAATACCATCTAAAGATCCAGCTGATTCTTTGATTTCATTTATTGCCTCCAAAGAAGGGGTTGAGGGAGTCAAAGAATCAAAAATGGGAACTAGGAAGGGATACTGAGGACAATGGTTCCACCACAAGCTCCTCTCTGATGGCTTCTAAGCAGCAGGCAGGCACTGCCCAGGATCGTTCTGCGTGGCATTGCGGAAGCACCAAGGAACGGGATCAGGCCTACAGTCATCTGGATTCCCCTCCCTCTCGAAAAGCATTAATGTCCAGGTTGGCCAGGAGGAGGCTGAAAAGGACTTTGATGAGGCCTTGGAGGGGGCAGGCATGGAGGAGGCCACAAGGAAACGGAGAACTTCCATGTAGAGATGTCTTTACAGCATGGTTTCAGGATGGACCAGCAAGCTGTTACGCTGCCTGCCCAGGTGGTCAGAAACAGGCTCTCGTCCCTGACAGACTAGCTGAACTTTTGTTTGACCCAGTAGAGCAATTCTTACAGGTCTTTTTAAAGAGTTCACTAGAATAAGACAGTATTAGAATACTAACATACCCAGTATACCCCAACTCGACATACCTCATCCATATACAGTCTATCGAACCCCAAAATTTCAAATAGATAAAATAAGTTTACTCCCTGCTAGACAGGTATTTTCTCCTATACATGAGGAAAACTATATGTTTTCCATGGGGAGGCCTCTGTAACAACAGCTCTCAATCTTTCCAACTTAAGAAAATTTTCCAATAACCAATCGTAACTTTTACTGCAATTTAAGCCTACTAACTTTTCCTAGGGTTTGGATTTTGGGTTTTATTTGGTTTTAATTTTTTAAAATAAAATGAAATTATTTGAAAATAATGCACAGACCACAAACTGAAACTTGGTCTTTCAAAGTGAGACTGACCAGTGAATTACTGATTCATACTAGCAAAAATACATAAGCAGACCAGCATCATGCTATATTTTAAAATAAGGCAAAAATGTACCACATAGAATCATAGAATGGTTTAGGTTGGAAGGGACCTTGCAGATCATCGAGTTCCAATCCATCATCCTAATGTGAATGCAAATTCTTTCCCTGACTTGCTGGGTTAGCAGCTAGGATGGGTCCAAGTATGCTACCTAGACATACCAGACAGGCATTTAAAGACCGATCGCCTAGATATTTCAGTGACAGATATGTATAAGACTTGCTCGTGTTCCAAGACAGAGTAAGATTCAAACTAAAATCAAACAGAAACCATTAGCCACAGGTGGGATAGTACTGAGCCAAGGAGCAAGTATCATTGATGCATTAAAACATCCAGGTGGCTCAGAGCACAGATCAAGTTTGTTTGTCTAAGAAGATCAGCGATAAAGACATGCAAAAAGAGAATTTTCAGTAATGCTTTTGACAGTCAGTCTACCACACTCTCTGTTCAAAGTCCACCAGCTTCTTGCACTTCACAGTGTGTGCAGTGGGAGGCAAACAGCATCTAAGTATCCAGCTACACAAGGGAAAAAAATGCTTCCTGAGCTATCCAAGTTATCAGCTTAAGACATAACTATAGTCTTTGCCTTACTACAGTCAGTGGGTTCAAAATGTTCTATAAAGATGATTCTGTCCACCTAAAGTGCGCAAAGCATGAGCACACAGACTTACTTTACCAAAACACAGGAAGCCAAGGACAGGAATTAGTAAAGCCACCCAGGACATGCAATGCATATAGAAAGCTTTTTAAAGCCCATTTTTCACAATGGTACATGATCTTGTTTTAGAAAATGGATGCATACATGCGAACAAATAGTACAAGGTGATGGTGTCTTCATGTTCAAAATAAAGCACTGAAGAATCTCAAAATAGTTTTAGTTTACACAACAAATGTATTTTGTTAAAGCAACCTATATACACATGTTGGTAGCACGAGCAAAATGCATGTATTTGTTCTCCTTTCTAATCAGACACATGTTTGTGTGAGGAATACAGAAGAAAGTGAAGATGTATGATTTGCACAAATTTCAGTTTGCTAATTTTCTAATCTGCAGTAATTGCTGTTTAAACAGATAGTGTTTAAACACACCAATACACGTTAAAAGATACATAAAAATGTAGAGAAAATATTTTTTATCCACCTACATGCAGCATATACAGTCTACAAAATCAAGAATCAAAATAATAATGCAGATTTAGATGTTAAAGATGCAAAATTTTATATACTGAGCTTTCTTTATGGTCAGTATGCAACTAGATATCATCTTGGTCAATAATCAGTCTATGATTATAATAATAGTGCAATACAAATAAGTTTTCACACCATAAAAAAAGACAGACAGAAAGACAAGACAGCAAGAGAAAGATCAGAACAACTGTATCATCATGTTCAGTTAGAGCCTGGAAATATATAATTTAATAATTGAGAATTAGGAAGATGATTTTCTTAAGGCGGTAAAATACTGACAAATAGTGGTCAGTTATGGGCACTGCACTTTCCTTAAAAATAATAACTATTAACATTTAAACTTAAAGCAACTACTGATTAAATCCAAAAGTCAAATTTGATTTTGTTTGGTTTGAAATGTATAACAGGAAAACTAATGAAAAAATTGTCTCATTAAATAGCCACATATCTTTTAAATATCATATATTTGTAAATCATTCAGGCCATACTAAATGACAGGATTTTAGAATTGAGTCTAAACCCTATTCTCCCTTCCGGTAATGTTACTTGGGAAGCATCTTGGAGAAATAAAAGGACAGAAAAAGACTTTAACAGAATATTACCTCCATGCAATGATCACCACAAGACTGAGGCCACGGACAGAGCTAAGAGTCCGTCTAACTCATAATTCAAATTACGAAGGGCATGAAGCAGAATAACAAAGTAAAAAGCTCCTCTTAAAAATTATGTAGAAACAAGCTTCATCCAAACAGCAATTGCAGTAAAATATTCAGTTTACTTTATTCTCATTAAGTTATATAAAAGGGTTTTTTTACTAACCCTGGGACTGAGTAATGAAGAAATCAACAAGAAGCCAACTACTACTCAGCTTGAAAATACAGTGTTGAAATAACAACCTTTAAAAACTATTCATATATATAAACTGTAAATATTTCATGGTCATAAAATTACATTATTCAATTTGGTTTGCCATATTGAACCTCTTCATTTGTAACACCAAAGAAAAACAAAATTGAAAAATCAAAAATCAGAAGGTCAAAACCTCAGATCTGCTACATCCAATTCTCACACTGTTTCGGTGTTGACATTTTTTCCTGTTTGTTTTTAATTTGAAATTAGATAATTTCTAAACTTTTTGCCTCCTTCTATATTCTCATATTCCTATTTCTTCTGTAATTTGTATTCCATAAAGTAATTTTCTGTACAAAGCTTTCCTACACAGCAGCCTCTCAGGATGATAGCAAACAGAGAGGTGGTGTGTACAGGATCAAAACGTAGGTGTGTACTTTCAAAAGGTAGGACACAATGTGGTCCAATTTGTCAAAGTGAGAGCTTAAGAGCTCAAGCCAGCTGTTCAAGACATGTTGAACCATTCCTGATAAATACAAAAACCATGCAGAAGTGAGACTATTTTCTACCTAGAGAGGAACAAATTAACATGAATGTTCAATGAGGAAGGAAGATGGGACAGTTGGATGGAAGCTTGTAAAGGTCTAAGATCCAAGGACCTTAGCAATATTGGAGTCTAAAGACATCTGGCATGTAGGAAGTTGCAACTCTGTCACAGATATTTTCTCTAAGCTGTTAAGCCAGCTATGAAAGAAGTAGCAGGAAGACGACATACCCTTTGTTGCTACTAGGAGTCTAATGGGAGTCTGTGTTTCAATGGCAATATCATCTCCATATTCCTCTAATCTGCCAAAGAAAGATTGCCTAATACCTGCTGAAAGAAGCTCCCTTCTACACTTGTTGTCTGACAGTACCAAGTCCTCTTTTGCACGTTAAAGGTTAGAAGCTTCTGAAAAATCCATAATTCATTGCAACAGGGGTAAACAGATTTTATTAGGATTTCCAAATACAGTGACAAGAGTCCAGTCCAACAAATCCAGAGTCATGACTGATCAGCCACCCAGAAGGACAACTTGGAGATATAAGCCCTTGCTTGTTGGAGTGAAGATTATCACCAAGAATGTGATAGCGGCAGCTATGAACGCATGGTATGTGGAAAAAGCCTGTTCCAGTCAGGACTGGCTCTGAACCTTGGCTTGGTCAAATCCTAATAGTAAAAGTTTACCAAGCAGGCTACTAGGTGTTGAGCTTTCCTGTAAACTGAGAATGAGTATACTTCAAAGTTTTGAATAGTGGTGTCAAAAAATCTTTTAAATAGAAAGGGTGACTTCAGGAAAAATCATTTACAAAAATATGCATGGAACAAACTAGAATTTGCACAAGAAAGGATTAAAACATCTTCATCTACAACTGGACAGCTTAGGGGAATGAAAGGTCAGGGACGTACTTAGCATTTCATATTCATTTTGCATGAAATTCAAAAGATGATCTACTAGGAAAAAAGGTATCCAGCTTGAGGGCTCATAATCACATGGCCAATCATATGAAAGTCTTTGAAATACATTTGAATTCATTCACTTGAATTCAAGTTTTCCTTCTAAGAAAACCATGGCAGTGTCAATGTATCTTTGCAGATACAAGTCATTATCCCTTTAAAAGGATAAAAAAAAAGGTTGTTCCAATCTGCAGATAACACTATCAAATGACACCAACTCATTTCATTAAGCATCCTTACCAGTCTGAAGGCACAACCGAAGAATCTAGAAATGGATGTAGGAATATTAAAGAGCAACGAAAACCGTAAAAAAAACCCACTCCGGTTCTTTTCACCCACATCAAGGGGGGGAAAAACGAAACAGTGACTCCTTCTGAAATAGTAGCAGAAGCACTACAAGCATTTTGATAAATGTTAATTTTTATCTATATGAAAAGAGGATCTTATCTTCTTAAATATGACTTCTTTGAAGAGTCTCTAGCCTTACAGGGAATACAAAGCATCGATCTATTTTAAGATTCCTCAATATTACCACACAATATAAAACAAGCGCGTTCCCAAAAGCACGTATACTGTCACTAATATTAAAAGTAAAAAACAAGGAATTGTACATTTCTTCTCAACTATAGTATTCTATTGCATAGTTAGGGATAACATTGCAAATCATATCTTAAGGGGAGCGAAATAAAAAGTTACATTGTGTTAAGATTTTTCCAAACAGTAGTAAAATCAGAAAGAGATGCATTTTTCATGCACCTAAAATAAACAGAAAAAAGCTACTAGCTCTCTCTAATTTAAATTCATAATATAAACATTTGTATTTGTCTCCTAAACAGTATTTTATACTTCATCAGATACTGTTGAACGAAACTGTTTGAAAAGCAGTGAAAAGCTGGCTGTTGAAATAAATTAAAAATAAACTGCTCACTGCAAACCAAGTTTACGTTTTAGAAAACAAAGTGTTTTAACTGAGAAAACTCAGGTAATGAGCTACTTTTATTTGTTTGCGGGTTGAGGGAGGGGTTACGGGGTGGGGTCTTTTAAAGACTGTGCCAGCTACCAAAAAGGTCTCAACATAGAGAAGGCAGTATCATGAAGAACAGAGACTGTACTTGTTACCATCTGGTTGCCAAAACAAGCGTAGCTGGGCTGATACAGTTAAAAGAATGTGTCAAATATGTGAGCACTTTTGCCAGTTTGACAGGTACAGACTCAAAAATGCAGCAAGTTCCTAAGTTAATCCTGAATACACAGGAAATTTCCATTTGCATACCTCTTGTAATTGAAGAGACATATGTCCCAGTTGGTCCTGGCGCCTTTCTACAAGCTGTCTTTCAGCACGCATTTCTTGTTCTATGTCCTGAAGTCTTCTCTCTACCCGTTCTGATACCTTCAAAAGGAAAAAAAAATACCCTGCAGGAAATTAGTGGGTATTTTACCACCTATTAAGATAACAATGGGAAAAAGGTAGAGTATAGGGCAGAAAGAACAGAGAAGACAACTTACTTTCATTAAATAAGATTTAGAATGATATAGAAAATAACTAGAGTTATAGCAGTGAGTACTCCAGAAGCACACAAGCAAGGAACTGCCTTGCTATCTTGCTAGCAATATCCTCCTTTAGATATATGCATAGTTTTCTCTACAGTGGTCCTTCTACTCAAGCGCTAAATATCTCAATATCAAGCTTCATGCAGCCTAACCTGAAGCTGCAAGACAAAAATCTTAGTGTCTCTGCCACAGGCCTGATTAACCTCCGGAGAGTCATTTCCTTCTCATCTCCAGTTGTAAAACAGAACAACGTTTGCCTCTTTCATACTGCGAAATCTGTGAGTGAAAAGTAGTAACTAAGAGCTAAGTACATAGCAATGACTGTGACAGCACAAAATAATTACATCACTTTAAGACTTCTTCCCAATATTTTGTGAATCCATGTACGAATTAATACAAATAACACTAGTTATTTGTTAAACCAATTTGGATTATAAACACAAAGTTTAAACTACAATACCAGAACTACTTTTTTTTTTTTTTGCATTTCAAGCTGCTAGCAGACAGCACCCTCTCGTGGGCAGCAAATTAAATTTATATTGTTAAAAGTTGAAGATTAGCAAGGAAAAATATTTAAATATCATTTCCTCCCTACCTTAAAAGTAATTATTTTAAACAATCACTAGAAAGCAAGATATTTATTACAGAAGGGTACTTAGATAAAAAGAGAAAGACTTGAAACACCATTTAACTACTAGTTTCTGATGTATGTGAAGAGGAACAAGTTCTCATCTGTACTTTCACCATTAAGCACGCTTCTGCTAGCACTAGGCATACACATGGTTAGAAAATTTTAACATGAGCAACGCAGTTGTGTAGCGACAGAAACATACTTAAGGTTACATTTATATTCTGGGTTTCACAAGTACCTCAGGTTTAAAGAATGAAACAGTCTTTTTCTTTACAACAGAATACATCAGTTTGAAAACATTTCTTGTTTGCACAGCAAAATGAATTACAATTTGGAATTTACTATTTTCTCTTAAAACCATCAGGAAGCGATCAAAAAAACATACTGCATCAAACCACACTCTTTCATGTAAATTATGAAAGCTCTGCAGTTATAATCCAGAATACTTACTTACTAAAACCTAATGTATAAAAAAAATGTGGACTGCATCACAACATTTGTATTTGTTTTGACAACTACTACTTCTTAGTGTTACTTCTAATAATTCACAGAATACTCCAGCTAACAGAAACAACGACCCTACATAGCAGCAACAGAATATAACACTTTGTCATTAAACTTGTTCTATCTTTGCTGAAAACTGGGAAATATCTGTCATCCTTTTCTCCAGATATATCTAAAGTACACAAATGAAACAAAGTCATGTTTTTAAATTTTAAAAAAATCTTGGCTACGAGTTTCTGAAGATAGAAGCTTTCTCAGCTCTCTCATACATCTTTTTCAAGTAAAGTTAAGCATCAGAACACTGAAGCTATTAAGAAAGAAAATACATAATTTAGACTTGACAAAAGATGAAAAAGTAACATCATCCCCAAAGACGATGTTCAAAAGGAGAGGTCAGTTCACCACACACACAGCAGATGACATGACACAAGACAGCACATGGCAAGCTTCAGATTTCTGCAGACTTCAGATTTCATTACAAATTATCACTAATGCAGAATGAAAGAGTAACTTTTTACTAACTACAAGATATCAAGCCATTTGCCTTGCCTGACTTCTTTAAACTCCCCTCAGAATACAACCGTTACCTGATTTCTAAAAAGGTACTGAAAAAGATTAATTCATTATATTTGTCAGGTGCACAGAAATTTCAGAGTTACAGACATAATCCTTATTAAAAACAAAAAGAACCAAAACAAACCACTAAACATTCTGATGATACTTACAATTCATTCGAAAAAACCTCTACTAAGAAACTATAGTCAGCATATATAGTGTATCTTTAGCTCATATTCTCTGGGCACAGCGCACAGAAAGAAGAGGCTGGAATGGACTTCCAAGGCTAACAAACTCACTGCCTAGTTAAACACATGACCTTTTATATCTACATCATTTTTCTACAAGTCTATCTAACCTGCTCAAAAACATTCATAGAAAACTTTTTAGAGCCTCCCTAGACAATTAATTTCATTGCCTTTAAAATGATAAATAAAATCTTTGCTGAATTTTACACCTATTAACCTATCTTCTAAGCCACATCCAAGACTGGATATTGGATTTCAGTTCTGTTTTCCAATGTTTCTGAAGTCCATCTGCAAATGCAACAAGCATCTCTATATTGCATCATCTAGATTATTAATAAAATATTCAGAGAAAACCAGATCAAGAATACCAACACATAAAATTCACTTCACTAACTCCTCTAATTTTAACAGTAAACCGTTTACTAGCTACATGGGTATCTGGACAGTTGTGTGTTTATTATAGACCATACTCAGTTTTACCATATTTTACTGAAAAACTTATTAGAACAGTATATGAAATTCTGTCTAAAAACAGTCAAAAAAAATTGTATCAAGATACAGAAAACTACTGCTTCATCCTTGTCAATTTCTTCTATTGTATCGAAGTGTCATCTTTCTGGACAAATCTGTGTTGCCCACTACTTAAGTTTCTTATTTGCTCTTGGATGTCTACAAATCAAGTTCTGGAAAAATATTCAGTCTATTTTTTCCTTTTTCAAGATTTGCCCCTTTTTTTGATATTCCAAGAACAGTTTTTCTAACTCACTCCCACAGTTGTCCATGAATACTCCAAAACATCTGTCAGTGGTTTTAAGATCACTTCAGACGGTTAGTTAAGTTTCTCAGATAACCTGCACCAGGTTATTTCAAAATATTTTACATGCTTTCCTTCCCCCTCCAGTATTTTAAGCTGAGGTCCTGCACCCTCATTGCTGGTCACTAACTTGCAGCTTTGTTGGCCAATATAAATGTTAAAAAGGTGTTACACAGCAATCAGCTTTCTTGGCACACTCTGTCAGTAGTCTCCCCTCTCCTGCAAGGAGCAGACCAACTGCTTTGGTCTCCCTGAGAAATGACGACGTATTTACAAATGAATCATCGTCACTCTTGATGTCTCTCTGTTGGCGTATCCTATTATCTACCACTGTGGCCCTTCCACTCTCACATATTCACACCATTTTTTATGACTGTTCTTATCAATCTAATTTAGTTTCCACTTTCTGCATTTTCTCTTTGTGCCTGAAGTAAATGCAGAGCTTCTAATTTTGCCAAATAGATATGTTGCTATACTTCCTAAATTTTGTTGTCAACTTTTCCTTTTTTTAAGAGGATTTGCATAGAACATATTTGAATATTTGCCCAACTCTCAATTCCTCCAAAGATTTAAGTTTTTTCTGCATGTAATCAGTCATTTCATAAATAAAAAAATTGCATCCTCAAAAACTATTCAAAATATGTATGAAATAACAAAAGACACAGTAAACAAAGAACAAACCTGAGACTATAAGCAAATTGATTCCTCAAAGTAATCATTTTTTCCACCAAACTTTTTTTGATTTTTTTTTTGGTAAGATAGAGCTTGACATACAGAATTGTTGACTACTTGTTAAATAAAGTTCTTTTAAGATAAAGGAATAAGTACCACATTGGTTAACATTGCTTAAGAAGTAAAAGTATTTTCTGGTAGACAAAATGCTTACTATGAAACAATAAAGAAGCATTAATCCTGAAAAAGAGGATTAAACAAAGGCAGCTTCATAAACACTACTTTTAGCCTACTTCTTTATAAAGAATAATATTTAGGAGATTATGTTTGTGCTGCTCATTTCCTAGCCTCCCCAAAACTCACTGGCCAATAGATTCAAACGTTCAGTGGTACAGAGCTGTCAAATATATTTAGACTTTGTGAGAGGTCTCAAGAAAATAAGATCCTAGACAGAGGTGATCTCATAAATACCCCATTTATGGAAACAGGGAAAACTCAGCCTTTACTCCTTTGCTTTGGCTATCAGCAAAGTACGTGCCTTTAGTCTGAAATTAAATCTTAGCCTATTTAGCATTCTAAAAAAATATTCAGTTGGGAGTATAAGAAAATAAAGCTAGCAGTGAAATCAGAATGATGCAAAGAATGTGTCATGGGACTTTAGACGTGTATCACGGTGAAGAAGCATAATATGGGAAGAACATTAAAGTTTTTGTGCAAGGATTTGGATAACCAGGATACAATATAAGTTTTTGTAGGGTGACACAAGCCCAAAAGTGTTCAAGTGGTAAGGGAAAAAAAACCAGAAAGAAAGGCAGAGAGCACGTAAGTCCATAGCAAGTTAGCCTTAATTGCGTTGCACCTTGCAACAGTGTAAAAGAACCAAGTACCACCACCTGTGGCTTCCTCTGCATTCTCTGGAAAAACTGTTATATCACATTCATGTCCTAGCAGTATCTAGCAGTAAGACTTAGTGGAATGAAGTAAACTTACCTTCTCCATTTTGGAAACTTTAGCATCATCACGCGATCACAAACTGGGTTGCTTATCGCCACATTTTCCAAATTACTTGTCATTTACACTATGGAACAGCGCAAGTCCCAACACAGGTCCCTCCAAATCTGAGGCCAATCTCTGTTTGAACCTGCCAACCGTCTCCCTGGTCAAGATGGATGCAAAAAACCTAATACATTCTTTCTCTCATCCTCTCCACAGATGTTATCTCCCCTGAACACTCTCTCTAGTTTGATCATCTTTATACCTAGTGATACAGGGTTTATCAGTGCATATAACTTCGAAACCTTTTTGTCAACTTTTTTTTAACCCTGCCTTACTGCACTTAATGCATATTTAGCTGTTGAAGCATATCTATCCTTTCTACTTCTATCAGTTGGCTATAACTTTTGGAAGGACTCCTTTTTACCATGTATAGTTACATCAGTTATCTTTTGATCTCCTTCATGTCTTTTAATGCATTTATTTGAAGTCACTACTGTAGTGTATTTAGATCATTTCCACATTGTCTGGAAATACTCAGCCCTCTTCCTTCCCCAATATTTTTCTAAGAAGCTTCTTTATTTTTGTGCAACTCTTTTAGAAATCAAACATTATTCTAAGAGGTTTAACATTTTTGCTCCAGTAGGGATGCCACACGTAAGTCTGTTTTGGTCATTGTTACAAGGTGAACATTTCACAGACTAAAAGCCATACATAAGACTCTTGTTTATAACAAATAACTGTTGGTTTTTTTCTTCTGAAACATTTCTGCTTATTTGCTCCACAGTAGTTAATGTACTACCTAAAAATGTGGTTCCCCCAACATAATATTTACCTAGTCTACACTGGTGTAGACATTATCTCCCACAAGAATTACATTCCCTGTTTTTGTAGTCTCTCTGACCTTCCTCAGTTTGTCACAGAGACTGTGACACCCAACAACAGGGATAAAAAAAAACCAGAAGCAGTTAAGTGTTAACTCATTAATTAATATATACAGAAAAAACTCTAAAACTCACTTCTCTTCCTTTATCCCAAATGACCCTGACTCAGGACATTTCTACCATAAGAGTATGTACTTGTCCTCTGAATCTTAACAAAAGCCATAGTGTAGACAAGTGATTCACAGAAGAACAGTACAAAGAATATGGAGGTTCTACATAACAACAGGAAAAGCTAGCACTAAATTATTGCATTAACAACATATTAGAATGTGATTTCAAGGATGCGTTTTTAGCAACACCAACTACCTGAATGATAATAATGACATGATTGTGTCTCTGCATAAGGCTTTCAGGTAGCAGCAAAATATATGAAAATGGATTAGGCTCTCAAAAAGTTGCCCTCCCCCCCAGTGAAACACAAAGAATAGAATGTCCCGTTTAAAAGCACGGGGATATTTAAGTCGTGCAACTAAATATAATCTTGTGGAAGATGCTGGATGCTTGATCTACAAAAAGCAGCATCCTACTTCTTGGAATTTCTGTTTTTCAGCTTTACACTTATATTTCTAGTGCATAAGTCCTGCTGACTGAAATGTATTTCAACAGATTTTTGTTGCCTTTCTTGTTATGACCTATTTTACCATCAATGCAAACTTAAAAACCACAAAGACAGCAAACTTCTTTCACAGATATCATTTTAAATATTCTTACATTTTTCCCTCATGGAAAATGATAATATGTACAAGTAACCTGTGCAGTGCCGAAAATCCCTATATCAGATCTTCTGAAGGCCAGGTCCTTATCTGAGAACAACCCTGGCTGTCTGAGATATCCTAATCACATTACCTCCATGTGAGACCCATTTCACTTGACATTGCTGTCTTTTTCCACAGACACAGCCTACACTAACATTCTAATGCCACCATCTCAATTAAGCGTTCACTTAATTTGAACAAACCTGTGCTTTGGTGCAGTTGCTTTTTATGCATAAAGATCAGCTTCTTGTGCTGCTTGGGGTATGCTTCTATATCAGGAGATTGCAACAAAATATCCAAGAGGGTTGTTTTATATAACCATTAGTAAATTAGTAAACATTCTTTCAATTGTTTATAGGTCTGTATGGACCTTTCTCTAGCAAACACACAAACTCTTTTCAAGAAAAAAGGAATTTCCCAAAATGTCTAGATAAGAGCCTTTGATAGAGAGAGAGTTGTAGAACCTGCAGTCTTTATACCAAAACCACACACAGATTCTGAGTACAAGGCCATAGAGAAAGCTTGATTTGAAACTGGCATCCAACTATGCCTGTGTCACCACCTCAGACATCCCCTGCTTTTTATACCAGGGTGGAAAAGGTTTGCTCTTTAAAGGTAAAATTAATGTGCATTGATTGTGTTGTGTGGCTCTTCAAAAAGTATTCAGATTCAGCATCAAAAAGGCTCTAGGACTCATAACCTCCAATAAAAATAATTCTGAACTAATGACTCAGAAAAAACCTAGTGACTAGGTCTTTATCATCACACATCTATATACAGGCAATTTTCAAACAGCGCTGAATAGACTGAACAGTATAGTTGTAAGAATTTAGATATATGTCCCTACAGAAATTAAGTCTTAAGGATACTGAACTGAAAAGAATGTTTATACCATGAACTCATCCTGTTGAATTATCAGGATTTCAAGTTGACAAATTATCACCAAGAACTACATAGTAGAATACAAATACAAGAATAGCAATGTTGGAGGTGATAAACAAACACTTCAAAGCAAAGTGATAAAGGTACTAGAGACAAAAGCTCCTGCACAACTTTGCATAAGGAAGTTGTGAGGAAAAAAAGTATTTCATAGAATGGTTTAGGTTGGAAGGGACCTTACAGATCATCTAGTTCCAAACGCCCTGCCATGGGCAAGGACAACTCCCATTAAACCTGGTTGCTCAAAGCCCCATCCAGCCTGGCCTTGAACACTTCCACGGATGGGGCATCCCCAGCTTCCCCCGGCAACCTGCTCCAGTGCCTCATCACCCTCAGAGTGAAAAATTTCTTCTCGAGATTTAGTCTAAATCTCCCCTCTTCCAGTTTGAAGCCATTACCCCTCATCCTATCACTACATGTCCTTGTAAAAAGTCCCTCTCCAGCTTTCTTGTAGGCCCCTTTCAGATACTGGAAGGCTGCAACAATGTCTCCCCGGAGTCTTCTCTAGGCTGAACAACCCCAACTCTCTCAGCCTGTCCTCATAGGAGAGGCTCCAGCCCTCTGATCATCCTCACGGCCCTCCTTTGGACCCGCTTCAACAGGTCCAGGTCCTTATGTTGGGGGCTAAAGAGCTGGTAGACACAGTACTCCAAGTGGGGTCTCATAAGAGCAGAGCAGAGGGGCAGACTCACCTCTCTTGACCTGCTGGCCACACTTCATTTTATGTAGCTAGGATACAGTTGGCCTTCTGGGCTGCAAGTACACATTGCTGGCTCATACTGAGCTTCTCATCCACCCAAGTCCTTCGCCTCAGGGCTCTTGCCACAATCACAAATCCAAAACATAGCACTACACTCACCAGCTGCTAGCAAGAAAGTTAACTCCATCCCAGCTAAAACCATGACAAAGTGACAAACACATAACTAAAGCTCTTGGCAGAGCATTTAAGACCAATTCACGGCAAGACGAATCACCTATGGGAAAATAATGACACACAACACTTGCTTTGAAAAGTCAGCATTGCTACTGATACTCACACAAAGCATACACTCAAGTCTTATGAGTAAAGAATCACCTACAGCATTTTCACCTACTAACTACTGGGAAGATTCTCAACTTCTTTGGTTCCTACAGCAAAATGCTGTTTGACCTGTATCTCAATAGCAGATCTCTTTCATATTTAAGTCATACAGACTTCAGTCTGCTTCCAGCTGATACAGGAGGGAAAAAACCAGACTATCATGGCTGCCCTGCCTCCTTGGTTACATTTGTCACAAAGCCTTCAGAGAAGAGTGCAGCCCAAATACAGTCCTCCCATTATGCTGCACAGATGATAAGGATTGAAAAGGGAAGGAAGGGAGGAANTTGCTGGCTCATACTGAGCTTCTCATCCACCCAAGTCCTTCGCCTCAGGGCTCTTGCCACAATCACAAATCCAAAACATAGCACTACACTCACCAGCTGCTAGCAAGAAAGTTAACTCCATCCCAGCTAAAACCATGACAAAGTGACAAACACATAACTAAAGCTCTTGGCAGAGCATTTAAGACCAATTCACGGCAAGACGAATCACCTATGGGAAAATAATGACACACAACACTTGCTTTGAAAAGTCAGCATTGCTACTGATACTCACACAAAGCATACACTCAAGTCTTATGAGTAAAGAATCACCTACAGCATTTTCACCTACTAACTACTGGGAAGATTCTCAACTTCTTTGGTTCCTACAGCAAAATGCTGTTTGACCTGTATCTCAATAGCAGATCTCTTTCATATTTAAGTCATACAGACTTCAGTCTGCTTCCAGCTGATACAGGAGGGAAAAAACCAGACTATCATGGCTGCCCTGCCTCCTTGGTTACATTTGTCACAAAGCCTTCAGAGAAGAGTGCAGCCCAAATACAGTCCTCCCATTATGCTGCACAGATGATAAGGATTGAAAAGGGAAGGAAGGGAGGAAGAGGAAACAATATAGTTCATCTTCATAAAATGGGAAAGCTTGTATCTTTCAAAAGTTATCTTCAACAAGTACAACAGCGTTCAAACCAATGTTCACAGTTAAAACTCCAAAGCCATGAAGTTTGAAATGGAAAAATTCACTACATACATACTTGCAAAACACTCACTTTTACTTTAAACAAGTACCTGAAATATAAAACTTGTCTTGATGATTTCATTATGGAAGGGTTAACAACCTATAGTAGCCTAGATAAGATCATGTTCAGATATATGTATTAATATATGGTACTGATTAACAACACACACATTAAACTAAAGCCCACTTCCTGCTTAGAATATTAAATATAAATAATCTTTTCATGTTAGTCACACTCACCGTTTCTTGTCTTTGGGACTCAGTGAGCTTTTCAGACAATTCTTCTAGAGTCTTTCTTAATTCAGCATCAGTCCTTCATAGAAAAATATAGGTAAGACAATATTCTACTGTGCAAAAACTAAATATGAACTGTGATAGTTTTAAGCAGTAAGCTCCTGGATTTTTACACTACTTCAATTTGTTCTACAGCTCCTAATTCCTAGAATAACTAGAGACCAGTCTCAAGTGGAAAATTCAGGATAGAAAGCACTTCCATTCCTCAAGTGAAGATAACGGAGCATCTAGTTTGAAAGTCTAGGCATCAGGTCAACAAGTACAAAATTATGAACATGTCTACACAGTCCTTTTGAATAGTACTAGTTCCTACTAGGAATTAACAGACTAATTCCTGTTATTGCTACTATACAAAGCATCATATGTTGAGACAGTATGTACTTTAAAAAATCATTACAGCTTGCATGAGAGCTTGCCCTCAAGAGACTCCAGTACCAAGAATAAATAAGAAGGAAAGTTGTAATAAAAGAAATTCTGAAGTCCTTGTCATTTTGTCCATACATAAAAAGGGGGGGGAAGCCACATATACTATACAAATCAGAATTGATGGGTGTTATTTACATATATAGATACTGCACAAGATGACATGGAACGAGCAGTTCATAATACTACTTTCATCTACATGTTGTGCAATTCCCCACTCTCCCCCAAATTATTTTTAAATACAAAAGAACAAAGGAGTTTAAGAATTATTTAAGAGCATAACAATTATTTTCTATATTATTCTTCACATGGAGTTATATTTTGTTTATACCGATTTCTTCTTGAAAGCTCCCGACTGATATCATCTCCCAGGCGAACTTGTTCACTACTGAGATCACGAAGAGACTGGTGGAAAGAATGCAGCTGTAAATTAAAGTACACAAATTAAGCCTTTTTTCTGTGATATTCCAAAAATACGCACATACATATATACACACTTTTTAAAATAAAGCAGATAAAAATAACCTGAAAAATAACAAAATTCCATGTACTGCAGATAAGCCTGGATGAGTGGATGAGGTTTGCATGCTTCTAATTCAATCAACCCCTCAAAACGCTTGCGCACTGAAGTTTAATTTTCAGTACGTTATTTGCTAACCCAAGTTTACCAGCTATGGGTTTTTTCTATGGTTCAGATCTTGGTCATCTCAGTTACCTGACACTGCACCATCTTTTTAACATAATGCAGAGTTCAAAGATCTGAACAGGTCAAGTCAGAATAGACACATTTCCTGCTAATAAATATTAGTATAACTGAAACAAAGTTCTGCTCAGCTACATATCTTATGATAAAAAGACGGCATATGACATTGGAAGTGACCAAGCAGAACACTATGATGTATTCAGGAACTACCAAAGCACCAAGGAAAGATATTTTACCTTGCCCAAGACTTTACATACTCTACTAGAATGCTTTTTTCAGAGCTTAGGAAAGCAAACAAACAACAACAAAACCCCACATCTATTTTCCTCTGTAAAACCTCCCATTTGCCCCATTCAGTAGGCCCCCAATTTATAGTAAAACTTTTTAAGTGACCAAATAAAGGTAACAAGTCGTCCATCCTTCATGGGATAAAAGGTGACAGTTAATCCATGCCACTGCTGTCAACAGCTCAGTGGCCAGGACCATCATTATGAAAAACTATGGTTTATAATACCCCTTTGCTCTACGCCCAAGACTTAAACCTGGATGTTCCACAGCCCAGCTGACTGTCCTCAACATTCAGACACAGGCACTACCATGTCCCCTGTGTGACTAACCAGAAATTTCAAGTCACCCAAGAGACTCTGAAAAACACGGCATGTTTTCAGAATCTTTCAGCCTAAGAAGGAGAGAGACTCAAATGTGTTAAAAGACCATTCAGCTGGAAAATTACCTTAGCTAGAAGCAGTCAGAATGAGAATAAAGGGACTGTGGCTACAGAAAGAAGAAAAAGCCACAGCTTTAGTAAGCAGTACTGCCTTATCTCTGCCCCAATTTCTACCTACGGTCATCATCAACGACTACTTTAGTTTATCATTCCTCAAAGCACTACATTCTCCTTACAAAATAGTTAATGATGGAGTAAAACCATGTTCATCCACTGAATAGCAAGAATAAGGAATAAACCAGCAGTTATCATCAAAACAGGAAAAAAAAGTTATTTGCTTACATAGTTCCTTAATAGAAACTATGAATTTTGTGTGCATTGCAGGAACTCCCTTGAATAAAATTTCTCAGATATCTATAGAATATTTAGAAATATCTAAAATATTTCTAAGCTTTTTGGAAGCTGAGGAGGAATGATTTCCATATAATGTTATTTCCTTCCAAGGATTGTTCCACACTAACCTTGAGGGAGGAAGGAATAGGGGGGAGAAGTAGACTGAAAAGACAATGATATGGATTAAATAGAAGTCTAGGAATTTCTGTAGCACTTGGACTTCCCAAAAAGTCAACTTAAAGAATTTATTGTGGTTAAGTTTAAAATGAATTCTTTCGAAGTTGAGACTGATTTAATGAAGTCCACATGAACACCTTACAATCAGTTGCTTTAATATTAGTCATAATACATTTCTCCTGGACAAATTAGTCCACACAGAGGGATTCAGTCAAGCAGGTCTAGCCACTCTGAAAGAGCAAAAGCAGGTACTGAAATTCCCTATCAGAAGCATGTAGAAAGTCTGTAATTTTATCTGTTAAAGTAATTAATTATTTTTTTCCTAAAGAGTCTGCAAGTAAGCACAAGTTGAGTGCCATACACATCCTCTCCTCACATCATCTGCCTGAAGTCAAATTATCCTACTCACACGTCAGACCTAGAATTAAGATGGAGAACTAGCTGGCTCAAACTCAAGCCAGGCTACACTGAAGTAAACAGCAAAAGCACTAAGATCCTCTGCTATTAACTAAAGCACCTTTATAGCCACACTGGATTTCAGTGTAGGTGAATGTTAATCACAAATTTTGAGAGAATTTTTCTGTCTTCATACATGGCCTAAAAAGTACAGAGATTAGTTGCATACATTCTTTTTGATATCACTACTATCTGCATCTTTTTATCTGCAATAAATCTTCCAGCCAAGAAGTCGGCCCC
>VZSF01004768.1:3125-21406 GCA_013398295.1 Chionis minor
CCCCGCCGCGCCTTGCCAGGCACAAGGGCGCCATCTAGCGGCCGCCGACGGGAGGCGGAGCGGCGGGACCGGCCCCCGCGGTGCGCTGCCTCGGCACGGCACGGCACGGCCACCGGCCGCCACCCGGCTGGACGAGCCCGCGGAGGGCGGCCGGGGCACCGCCGTCCCCAGGGACAGCACCCATCCAGGGGCACCGCCCCCGGCGACACCAACCGTCCAGGGACGCTATCCCACGGGACACCATCCCTCCATCCATGGACACCGTCCGCCGGGACAGATCACCCGGGACAGCATCTGTCCAGGGACACCATCCCCCGGGACAGCATCTGTCCAGGGACACCACCCCCTTCAGGGGACACCATCCCTCGGGACAGCATCTGTCCAGGGACACCACCCCCTCCAGGAAGATTACCCCCTCCAAGGATACCAATCCCTCGTGACAACGTCCATCCACAGACACCATCTCCCAGGACAACATCCATCCAGGGACACCACCCTCTCCGGGGACGCCTTGCCCCGGGACGCCCAAGGGGATCCCCGCTCCTCGCCGGGGTGACATGGGGACACACATGTAGGGTCGCCCTGCTCCTGGCTTCCATCCCCCGGCAGAGCTGGAGCAGAAGAGCCTTTGCCAGGTTTTTCTTCCCTTCTGCGGGAAGCAGCAGCGTGGGTCACCGTGACCCGCGGGGGAGTGGGGGTGGGACACGGGGAGGCGGCAGGTGGGGACAGGGAGAGTGGGCAAACCCTCGGCTCCCCCCGCCCCGCTCGCCAAGCCTTCCTTGGAAAAATTAATTCTGATTACTTGAACTGTGCCGTGTGGATTGAAAACCTGGCTGAAGGATCATAAACAAAGGGTAATTAGAAACAGGGGGAGGTGTTTATGGGGTACTGCAGGGATCTAGGTTAGGTCTGCTCTCATTTAATACCCTCATTAATGACCTGGAAAGAGGGAGTAAACTACACATTAATGAATTTGGCAGATGATGCTATATTGGGAGGTGCTGCGGGCTCCAGCAAGCATAGAAAATTAACACAAAAAGGGCCTAGTGAGATTAGAAACATGGGCAGGAAGCAGCAAAAGGAGCTGTGCCTTGGACAAACCTAAGTGAGCGCAGCTGGGAGGCAAATCCAGGTCCGAGCCGGCAGCAGAAGGGGTGACAACGGCTGAGCCGAGCCAACCGCACCGCACCGGAGCCGGAGCAACATCCCAGCGCAGGGGACCCAGGGGGCTGCCGAGCATAAGGCCAGTGGGGTGGGATCAGCCTCCGGTGTCCCAGTATGGAGTGGAGGTGCTGGGAGGCCCAGGTGTGGCTGGGACGGAGCGCGGGGCTCCCTCGGCACAGACGCGTTGGCGGCGGTTCAGAGGGAAGCCACACAAATGATCAAAGGCACGGAGAGACTGATTTCTGAAGGAAGATTAAAAGGCTTAAATATATATATTGCTTGGCTAAGAGCTGTCCGTGGGGAGACAAACTAAGAGCCTTACAGATCTGGTTGGTGTAAATAGAGAGGGAGGGAAGGAATTATTTAATAGAGTACAAGGGGCATCACCAGAAGGGATGACAGGAAATGAAGAAATGGAGCATTTAGGTTGAATGTCACAGGGGAAAAAATCCCCTCTGCTGACAGCGAAAATTATGAGGCTGCGACGTGGTTCCCTGGAGGGAGAAAGTTCTGCGGCTTGAGATATTTAAAAGCAGACAGGATCAGTCTGAATATAAAGGCGCCTGGGATGAGCCACTGGCAGGGGATGCACGGAGGAGCGGGAGCCGGGCAGGGACGCACCTCATTTTCCAGCTCTTTTTCCACTGAAATGTTCCTTTATATATCACGTATATAAAAGATATATACTGCATACATGTATTTCTGCTGCTGTAAAGGAAATCACTGACGTGACGGATGTTGTGCCGGGCACCTTGTAGCTGGGCAGGGCTGAAAAGTCCCCGAAATCAGAGACGCTCCACCTCCCTGTAGGCGGATTAGAGGGGGGTTAAGAGACTGGCATGAGGTTGTGGCACAGGTCCGTGGTGTATAAACCCAGCGTCCATGTCCCAGCACAGCATGACACGCTCCGGAGCACAAGGTCTCCCGCAGGTTGGGCTTCTGCAGAGCATCTCGCATCTCGACGGCTTTCCACGGAATGCTCTCCAGGAGAAGCCAGGCCACAGCTGGCCAGCTGCAGGGCCCCTGTAACCCTGCTTAACGCTCCATCCTTTCACCCCCATCTAACGCTGGGTTTGCCGGAGGCTGCGACGGGATCCCTCCGGAGCAAAACAGGCATCAATCGCAGCCCCACCCCTCCCCATCTCCTGCCTCACTGGAGGTCTGTGAGTGCTGTCAACAAAATGGATTAATAGTCCTATTATCAGTTCAGATGGATGGCCAGGGCGAGGAGAAAACATCGCGTCCCAGGGAACTCAAGTAGGCACATTAATAAAGATGCCACATGTTGGCTCTGAAATCTAAAAGCTTCGCTCTACTCCTTGCAGCACAATTAGTTTACCCAAAGCCTGACACCCCCATCACCACGCGCCTGCTGGGAGGGAGGAGAGGGTTGTGGGGGGGGTGGCATGGTGGTCCCCCTGTCCCCCGTAGCCAAACCCCGTGCAAGAGCTCTCCATGCAAGACAGCAGCCCATTTTGTAGCCCCCTCCTCCTGTCACACTGCCATCGGGGAGCTGCATCGTCCCCTTCGGTGTCGTCTTGCTGCCCCTCAGCACCAGGCTGGAGTCTCGGGGGGGGGCACAGGGCCAGCCCACCCCCAGTCCTTCGCCACTGAGGAGCTGGTGTGACAGGGTGGCACCATCACCCACCGTTCAGCTGGCTCATTGAGGGGTACGGGCAGCACGTAATGAAGATATTGGTTCTGGTTCTGCCCACGCTGTAAAATAAGGAAAGCTTTTAATTAAAAGCAAGCGGTGCAGCTTGCAGCCCTTTGTTTGAGCGCTAATGTGAATGACTTTACTTTCCAGCCCAGCATTTATAGCTGTCTCTCTTGTACCTGTCAAAAAGTAAATCTCAGGATCTAAAACATGTATATTTAAAACTACGGTATCAGCGGGCTGTCAAGCTTGGGTTTTTTTTTTTATTAAACGTTCCCTGTGCAGCGGGTGAGGGGAAAGGACGAGCATGGGATGAGGCCAGCAAAGCCACAGTCTGCAGACAGGGCAGGGTGACAGAATCAGCTCCTGCCTGAGGAGCTCCAGATCCCAGCCCTGCCTTTCCCGGGATGTGCTGCTGGAGAGGCTGGTGGGCCTGGGGGGCTCCATGCAGGCCTGGGGGCTCCCTCTGTAGCAAAGGCTTCCCCCCAGTTCCCCACACCAGTGCTGGTGGTGCCCTGCCAAGTCACCGCTCCCATCCTCTGCTGCAGCAAGGATGGAGCGAAGCCTGCTCAGACCCAGCTCCCCCAGCACCCCCTTTCTCCAGGTGTGGTGCAGAACGGGAGAAGACATGCACAAAATAGTCAGAAATTTTGAAATTTGTTTTAAACATCAAAGAGGAACTTTACCTTTTTAATTTTTCAGAACCTTCCTTTTAATTTCACATTTCTGAAGTGTTGTTTTTTCCCCCTCTTTCCAGCACCTTTTCCTTTTAGCTACTAGGTGAAGTAAAATAAATGATGTAGGTTTATTTTTTCCTTTCTTTACTTATCCAGTTCTGCAAAACTTGAAAGCTTTTCAAAGCATCTGGGTGTCGGGAGTTACAGTTTAGGTTTGTGCTTTTTGTTTTTTTTCCCCCTAGCAATGTTTCTAATATCACAGCAAAGTAGAAAAAAAAACAAAAAAACCTGTAGCATAGAAAAAGGAAATGAAGAAATAGGAAAACTCAGAGCAAAATCCCTAGACCATTCAGCCATCAGACATCTGCTGTGTGTGGAGAAAGGGAAGACCTAAGAAGGAAAAAAAGACAATATATTTGGGGGGATGTTTGGAAAAATAAGACAAAATATGCAGCTTGGAATTAAACACACTCTCTCCCCCCACACTCCAATCATATGGGAATTCGGCGCATGTCCACTCTCAAGAGGATTTGGAGCAAGGACAGCCTGGCCAGCTCTGCCGATCAGGCCTCTAAGAGCCAAACGTTATCGAGCATCCGCGGGACTTGAAGACATCTGTCCGTGTAACTCTGTTAGCAGTTTGCCCATAATGCAGATAAGGGACCGCTGCCGTAAAATATTGAGTCTTTAAACCGTAAAAAACTGTCTTTCTAAGCTGAAATCTAACTTTATTTGTGCTCCCGCAATTCCACCCAAGTCAGCAGGGTTTCCTGGCTGTTCGCAAGGGCAGCGTCTGGCACGCTCCTTCCACAGGAGAGGTTAAAGTGCCAAAGAGAGGACAGCATCACTCCGAGGAATTCGATAAACTCCTATCACTCAATAGTTTAATTCACTTTTACTGATGCAGCATCTTTTATCAAAGATTACATAATGCTGAATAATCATGAAGCGCATAATGCAGAGCCAGACAGGCAGTTATAATCAGATTTAAAGCCTATATTAAAAAAGTGGCAGGTGCAGGGCTAATTCTCCACTCCCGCGCTGGTGTCGGTCCAGAGGAAGCCCGCTGGAGCGGCTCCCGATTTACACAGCCTGCCTGACAGCAAAACGCGGGGAGAAATCACAGGATGGTGCTTTCTGGAGGTCCCTAAAGGAGCCAGGCAGGCGCATCCCGTGGGAACGAGGACAGCGAGGAGCCGGGCAGAGGCTGGCTCTCAACACGAAGGCAAAAGGCAGCCAGCATCCTCACCTGCTCTCTTTCCAATGCGGACTGTTAAGATATGGAGCAAAAAAATGCCGCAGGATTTGAGGGGCTGCGAGAGGTGACACAGCTTTTCCCCCCTGCCTCACTGGCCCCACGTCCCAGCGGCTGGCTGCCGGCGTTCCTTACCTGGCAGCTACTCGATGGCCTGTGGCAAATGAGCGTGCTGGTCCTCAAACCGCTTCCCAGAGGGCGTGTTATAAAGAGCTACTGCCGGAATCGGCATCTCTGCCGGCTGCATCAGCCAAGAGGCACAGCCGGGGTCAGCATCAAGCACCAAACAGCGTCCTCAGAGGTGGCTGACAGCACACCCGCTGCAGGACCACGCCAAAAACCAATGCGGCTCGGTCGATTTAATCCCATCTTTTACAAGAAAACTGTCCTGAGGGTCTGAGAAGAGCCTGCACCCTGGGGTCGATGGCGTTCCCATGGAGCGTGGCCCCAGCAGGTCAACACACCGGAGCGGGGCTGTGAGCAGCACCTCGCCGCCAGGGGTGATGGCAACGGCAGGGCCAGATCCTGTCTCCACGCACGCTCGCCTGCTCGTGCCGGGGCCACATTCCTCAAGATGCTCCGCGCTGAGTTCCCGCAGGATGCTCGCAGAGCAGCAAAAGGAAAGCAGACCTGGCCTTGCCGATGCCGCAAGCTCACGTCGCATGCCTGCCTGGCCCTGGCCCGGACCACCGGCCTCTCGTGGGTACCGGGGCCACCGGCCGCCCTCCGAGATGCTCCCCTGGCCCCTCAGGTGCAGCAGCACACCTGCATCTGGCAGCCTGCGGGGAGACACACGTTTCAGCCGTGCTGGCTAAATATTTCCCATGCAATCAATTCCAGCGCATAAACCCATCAAACGGGATAACCTTGTGATCAAACGGCCAACTGAGAAAAGTGCTTAATATTATCCACTCCAGATAATGAGCTATATTTCCAGCACAGGCCCCAAACACACATCACCGCGCACTAAATGCCACGCAATTGCCTGCACGACAAGTTAAGCAAAGATTAAAAGCGAGGAGGAGAAGAGGGAGGGAGGGAGGAAAACGGAGCAGGAGGAAATGGCGCCCCGTGCCACCCGCGGGAGCGGAGCCGGGGGAGCGTGGCAGTGCGGTTCAGTGCGCAGTTGCGTGGTGGACCTTCGGGACGGGGCGTTGGACGCCTGCCCGGATTCACAAACCCTGCGTGCTGTTACCCACGCGGGTGAAGAACAGACGGCCTTAGGGTTTACAAGACAGCAATGCCACGGATGAATTAAGAGGCAACCAAACTTCTCTCTCCACAGGAGATCCGCCTGACGGCGAAGGTTATGCTGGGTGATGGGAGAATCTCTGCTCTTTCTACCTCCCTTACAAATAGGGCATCTTAATTCAGTCTCCGGGTCCTTGCAAGGACAAACAGATTGCGAAGGTCAGGGGGAACAGAGACACCTGGGGAAGGACAGTGATTTAGGGAGAGAGAAGAGTGCAGTATCTCTGCTCTGAACGGCGACACGGCTAACGCGCAGAGGTTGGCAAACTCCGCGCAGCTGCTCCAACAGCACCCACTCAATCTTTAAAACAATCACAAATACAACTAAATCACTTATTCTACAGTTTTTCTTTCTTCTTTTCTCCCCCCTTTAACTCAGGCAGGCTACTTAGTCTGCTGCTGACCCCGTGGGATGGGAAAGAGACTGCCATTCTTCCTTCTTCCAACAGAAATTAGGTACCTGGCGCTGACGGAGAGCTAACAGTTCCCAAACGTTCACTTGCTTTTACACCCGAGCCACAATCACCCCTGCCCAGCACGCCAACAGGCAAGAGAGCGCGTTTCTGGGATATACAGCCTCCTGCCGCAGCGCTGAATGCCAGCTGGGAGATTTCGGCAGCATTCCTCAGCTGGCACGGTTCGCCCCAGCTCCAGAGCAGCCGATGGAGACATGTAGCACCAGCTGAGGAGCAGCCACGGGCCCGTCCAGGCTCCGGCTCCATCCCAGCAAGGTGCCCACATCAGGGAATCTGGCTCTGGTTCCTCACTGGCATTGACTTAACAGCATCCCGCCGTTTGGCATTTCAAACGCTGCCTGCCTGTATCCTACACCCAGCAATTAGCAGTCCAGGCACCAATCCCGGCACGCTTCCCTCCTCCCCTCCTGCTTCTGCAACTGCAGATGTAGGGAAATTGCAGAACACACCCGTCAAAACCCCAGCTCTCCCCCGGCATCGCCGCCTGGATCATTTTCACCCACCAAACTGAGATTCGCGCATTATGGCACCTGACCTGTGCCGGCTGCGGTGAGCCTGATGTTCCCGCACCGCAACACAGCCGGGCTAGCAGTGCTGTTTGGGCAGAACGCTCTGGCATGCGAATGTCAGGGAAAGCGATTTGTCACATAGCGTTACCTACGAGAGAAGGGAGAAAAGGCTAGAAAAATGCCTAACAACTGCTGTAATTATGGCCTCTTCAAATGGCTACACGATGTCAGACACGGCACGGGGGAAAGGGCTGGCGTAGCTTATCATAAATGAACCCGGGGTGGATGCTGTTCCAAGCCAGTGATTAATAATCTGCTAGGATTTGTTTTGGCATGGCGAAAAAACCGAGCGCGGTGTCTCAGAAAGACGCCAGATGGGCGGCCCGGAGCAGAGCCCCCCGGCCAGCCGCCGGCACGCCGCAGCGCAGGTGCTGGCAACGCCGGTGCCGGCGCAGGTGGTCACCCCGAGCCGCATGTGCTTGCTCCTTATTTGCGGGGTAACTGCATCCTGGCAGCGACTGGCTCCTGGTGTTTGCCCCAGGCCCCGGCGCTCCACAAGCTATTCCCGGTGCCTTGCGGAACAAGTGGAATGCTGGCCGCGAAGGCCAGCGTCCAGGCAGAACTGCTGGCTCCTGCTCTCCCGCAGCGCTGGCGGAGGCTGCCGAGCTGCACGAGCGCATGAAGGCAGCCTCATCTCCATCCTTGCTTTTGGTGCCTCTCTACAACAAATTCCTGGACCTCATTTCCAGCAGGAGTGTCTGGATGAAGCTTTCCTCCCGCAGCCCAGGCTCCCTTTCCCCAACCCACAGACTTCATTTGCTCCGGGACAATGAGACATCACGCTCCGGGCAGCCAAAACAGCACCCACAGTTCCAGCGGTGCAAAAGCATGAAATGTGGTGCCTCGAGAAGCCACCTCCCCACCATGGAACGTGGGATGGAGCCCAGGATGGAGCTGCCTTTCCCCCAGGACCCCAGGCCAGCATGCTGCCACAGCCAACGTGGATGCTGTCCTTCGCAGAAGGACATCGCAGGGAGGTGGCAATCGTGCCCATCCAACAGCTCACATTGCTCATCCCCTTGGAAAGAAAGATGCAGATCTTGGTTGTCCACGCCATCAGGTACCAACATCTCAGTGTCTGCCGATGCCAACGTATCCTCCAGCGTGAGGCTAAGGATAAAAGCGACTCCAGCTGGGCCACAAGATATATTGTTTGGATCAGGCTGAGAATCACTTATGTGGTGTTTTATTAACCATAATGGATGGTTGTGCCTGGTAAAATGAGTAATAATCTTGTTTAAGGGATCACTCCTGAATCACACAGTGTTGCTGCCAATGCTGCAAACTTTCCCCACTAGTTTGCAGGCCAAATCCACTCCTGGAGCAAGCGATGCCCAGAACAAAAGAGCACAAATCAGAAAGAGCTTTCTCCCTTTTTTTTTTTTTCTTTTTAAGAATGGAAGGTAATATGACAGGTAGCATACTCCATCTCACAGCCCCTCCGATTTTCACACTTCATCTCATCTCAGTCCATCAGGAGCGCTATCTCAGCCAGCACTTACCCAGCCTTCTGCTCCGCATCCAGCTCGGGTGCTTCCCTGGACAGAGCGCTGCCTGGGGTAAATGGTCAGAGGCTAATGGAAGGAAATAGAGGAAAAAGTAATTTACATCAGCTAAGCATTTGTGCTGCACACTGCTACTTTGTGATCATCTATAATTTTAATCTATTAACAGTAAGAGAGGCATCTGTTCTCTGGGTTCATCTTGTTTACAGGTGATGTGATCCCGAGGGACTGGCCTGCTATTCGAGGACGTTTTTGGAAATTCCATATTTCCACAATTGTGAGCAACCCCTGAAAGCGAGGGGCGCGCCTGGAGAGGGACAGCATCCTGCCTGGCAGAGGAGCCGCCTTTTAAGCAAGCCAGGCTTGGGAAGAGCAATGTGTGCCGCATCGAGATTGCCAGACGGCTTTTGCAACGACGAGACACACCGTTGCCATCACCCCAGCTCTGGTTAACGAGCAGCAGGGTGACAGCAGCCTGGGGACAGACACGCAGGTTGGGGGACCGATGGGGAACGCACCAGAATCCCGGAGGAAGCGGTCGCCCGGAGTGTAGCTCTGCATTGCACGTCATCCTGAAATATCCCTGCCCGGGTTCTCCACCCAGAGCCCAGGACCCTCAGTGTTGTGATTCAGGGCACCAAGCTCTCCCGCAGCCGGGGAATAAATAATCATTAAAGTTAAAGCAAGTACCGCGTTCAAAGGGAAAAGCAGCAATTACAGCCTCAGACCACGTGGCAGGGTGACGTGAGACGCTACGTGAAAAACCACCCTTCCTGGTAGAGATTTAACATGCACCCCAACCCTGTCATCATAATTTACTTTAATTGGCGAGCTAATCAGCTGACGGCGCTGTGGAGCCAGGGCTGGCACTGGGTGACAGCCCAAGGGTCCCCGATGGAGAGAGCCATCACCCACCCACGCAGCCCCTCGGCACCCTACGCAGGGCATCCCTACAACCCTGCTGAGCCGGGGAAGGGGGGGTACGGATAGGGGGCTACGGATGGGGAGCTCAGCGCCGCGGAGCTCTGCTCAACCGTCCGTCTGTCCGTAGGGGAACGCCGGAGCAACCAGCCCGTGACCGAGATCAGGTTTCCAGCCGCAAAGAATGAAAAGGCAGCTCGTTGGAATTCTGCCGGCCTTGGCAAACAAAGCCCACTGCTGCCTTCGGGCTGGGTGGCCCAGCCCTGCCCGCACAGCCCGGAATTCGGGCTCACCCCGCACCCGGATGAGGGGGGCACCCCAAGTAGCCAGCAACATCACCGCTCAGCCGCCTGCAAGCAGCAAATACAGGGAAATAAATACCAAATAGCTCTCTTGCCACGCACACAAACGCCGCAGGGACTGTCCTCTTTCACACGAGCCCGTTTTCCCCTGGAAGCCTCCTTTCAGCTCTGTTTTATTCCCCGGCCAGGACCATATCTTCCCTTTTCTCGCTGCTATCGAGGCCAGTGGCACAGGCGGGCTGTCCCCCACTGCCGTCCCCAAGGGGATGGTCCTGCCCACGCGGGAAAAAGTGACACACTCGCTTGGAATTTGAATAAGTCACCTATCCCCTGAAATCACAGCCACCACCAGCAGCTCTGCCTGCTGGGGACTGGCTGATGCCATCATTCACGCACCAAGATTTTCATGGCACCTGCGGAACCCAAGCTGGAGCGGATGGAGCCGGCTTAGGCACTCTGTGAATTCGCCGCAAACAGTTTATTGGAAACATTTAGCCCTCTTGCTGTTCATTAACGAAGTTCAAACATACTTTGATTTTCTTCATATTTGCTCATTATTTGAAATGGCACAGGGATACTTTCATGGGGCTGTTTTGGAGCGGGGACCACCTGCCCGTTCTTCAAAGGCAGGCAGGCAGCCGCCGCCACACGTCCCTGCTCCGGCCCCGACACGCTCTGCGGGATGGAAACCTGGCAAGGATTCAGGCTCCTACTGCTGCGCCCCCCTCCCTGCCTCCTTCCCAGACCTCCCTCTTTCCGCAGGCGAGCAGACTTTCCTCCAGACACAGAAGCGCTTGCTGAGAGCAATTTAAAAGGGTTTGCAAACAGCAGCATGGTTCTCATTGAAACAAATACCCACCAATCTGCACCGTGCTCCGAGAGCACCGGCTCTGGGAAAGAGCACGTCTCTCCAGCTGGTTGGGACACGGTGCCACGGCAGCAGTGTCGGAGCTGCTTGGCTGCAGGCAGCCTCCTGCCAGCCCTGCCCACGGGGCACGTGTCCTGGCCACCATCCCAGCTGGGATGGGACCACACTGCAGGGGGAGAAGGGGGGGAGAAGAATGCGGCTGGAGAGCACGAGAGGACACCTCGTCACCAAAATGCCCCATGTGGTAGGGGCACCCAAACTGGGCAGTGGGGTGGGAGGTCCCTATGGGCACCAAGCACAGCTTCAGGGACAGCTTCACCACGCTCCCGTCAACACCTGCAGGGACAGCAAAGCTCCACGCAGGTGAGACCACCATGCTGGCAGGAAAACAGAGCAGCACGACGAGATGTCTCCTTTCCCCATTTCTTCAGCCACCCACCTGACCCAGGCCAGGAGGTGACCCCAGCTGGCGTAATCAGAAGGGAGAACCAGGGGGTAAGACGCAAACCCATTTTTGATCCGGGTAACACCAAGAAGGAGCATCAGCCGCTCTGCCCCGTCTGCCAAACTGCAGCAGAAAGTCTCACGCCGGGCACAGCGGAGCTTCCCAGCCCTGGGACCAGCAGCCACCGTGGGGGTTTCCAAACAAGCAGCCCATACCAACCAGCAGAAAGCTCTTGTGTGGATGCTCCTACCACTGCCAAAACTTCCACGGCCTGAACGTTCCAGACCTGCTGCAACATTTGGGTATTTCACATATATCGCACAAGCCCAGTTTATTTCAGGAATTATATGGTGATGGATAGCTAGATGCAAGGAAAGGCCATTATACGCTATAAAAAGCTGCACAGTCTTCCTGCCTGCTCCGTGCTCTGTGACAAACCATCTGCTTTGCCTGCACCTCCCTTTGTTTATCCTGCTCAGCTCAGCTGAAATTAAAATTGACAAAAGCAATTTCTCCCGATCAAGTTGGAAAGATAAGGAGAGTGGCTGCTGCACACACTGCCATAGAAACCTGGGCTACTCCAGCGTTTCATCCTCCTCCTCCTCCCCGGGCAGCAGCTAAGCCTGTGAAGTGAAGTGCCCAGCTGCAGTGGGAAGATCCTCCTGCTTACGCCAAAGGAGAAACACAGATGGGTTTAACCACGGGAGATCCATCTCACAAACACTGTGCTGAGAAGGAGTTTTGTTTTATTCATGCTCCAGTCCCCTCCCCTTGGATTCAGATGCACAAAGTGGCCCCTTTGATTAGAAAAGCACATTTGGATGAATTTGGAATTATTTCCCGTTTGAGAGAAGGGAGAGAGGAAAGGCAGTGTATTTTCTCGGAGAACATTTCTGGAGTGTTTGAGAACCTTCTAGGTTATATTTACACCGCAAAAAGCACTTTCCAGCTCAAAACACTCTGCAAAGCACAGGTCCGGGCTGCAGATGCAGCTGTAGCTCAGCTCTGGCACCAGGCTGCCAGGATTCAGTCCCCGACCCTGCACAGGATCCCAGCCTCCGACAGAACACCTGCACGGGGATGTAAGAGCTGTAGGATGGGACAGTGCCCCTCATCCCCTCCTCCCAGCTCGGGGAGCCTCTCCTCGAGGGGCTGGGGCACAAGCCCCCCTTTAAGCCCAGCAGGGTCAGCTCCTGCCACATCTCGGCATCCCTCGGTGCCGCACCACGCGCGCAAAAGCCGGGAGCCGGAGGCACAGAGCGCAGCTCTTAAAAGACAGAGGACCTTCATATTTCTACAGCCAATTTCTTTAGACATGTTAATAGCACGAGGCCTCTTTTCTCTGAGATGCAGGAGCAGCTGCTCAAGTCTCCGCTGAATTAAGCTAAGGGCAAGTCTTACCTTTTAAAGAGAGTTTTTTTGGGGTCTGGTATTTTTTAAAAACCTGAGAGCAAAGAAAGACATCAGAAAAACATCAAGCTGCGAGACATGCCATTTTCCCTGTGCTGTTATAAGTCAGGAGTAGCAGAATAAAACCGCAGTCCATGTTCCTGACAAATTCCCTGGTGGGCTGAGTAAAGGCTGGAGAAATTCCACCCCAGAAGGTAATTGCTTTCTTTTTTTTTTCTTTTTTCTTTTCCTTCCTGAAGTTATTAGAGCTACAAGAAGGCCCTGAAGCAGAAGCCCCCTGACTCAGCCCCGTCGCAGGATCAGCAGACCCAGAGCCCACTGTTGTGGGCTGCAGGGACCAGCTTTCACAGGGTGATGCGGCAAAGCAAGGGACCCAGGGGATGTCACGGCCCTTCTGCTCTGTGAAGTCATTTGTGGAGGGTCAGGAGACCTCCAGAGCCTGAGAGGAGACCAAGGAGCACTGTAGGTGGGAGCACGAGCCTCATCCACACAAGTTGCAACTTCTGCAGGCATCCATGGCCCCGTGACCACTTTTGACAGCGAAGGAAAGCTCTTGCAGCTCAGGTGAAATACAAGTGGAGGGTGCCTTGATCCCCAGCCAGCGTTTAACCTCCTCCCTCCATTGTGCCAGTCTTACATAGGAAGCCCCATTGCTCCGCAGCCCTGCGGCCGGAGACGCCAGGCACTCCCTGCTGCCGATTAATGAAGATGAGCGCTTCATTCGCGTTACATGTCGAGGGGCAGGTAACACCAATAAACCCCTCCGCAGCAAGGCAAAGGCAGAGCGCTGCTGCCAGCAAATCAATAGAGCCATTCTGGATTTGCAGAGGATGTGTTGCTTTAGGATCTGGAGCTGCTCCTGGGTTTGTCCAGGATAAGCAAGATTAGATCTGGATCAATCCCGGGCTTACTGGGGCTAAGCAAGATTAGACCACAGATCCGCCTCCGTATCGATCGCATAATTTGTCACTACTATGCTTTGGGGGGGAAAAAAAAAAATCCCCCATGGAGCTAATGGAGGCTGCACCAGCACGAGGGAGTGGAGATGCCAGTCCTGCTCCCCTCCCTACATTCATTAGACATGTCATTCACTCCGCACAGTCATTGTTTTCTGTGATAACATACTTAAAATTCAGCAGCACACACATCCCCACATTTAAATAGAAACAGAGATTTACCCCCGGACATATATTATGCATTAAAATAGTATTTTAGCAATTGGAGTAAGAATTCACCTGACTCCTCATTTATCTGCAGCTAATGAGGCTCCACAAATCAGCGCCCCAAGAACACTCCCTCCCAGACGAGAGCCAGAGGGACCGCGGCACCGGGATGGCACACGCAGAAGGAGCAGCATGTGGTGTGGGGAGTAACTCAGGGGAGAACCGAGCCAAGGATCCGAGGAAGCCGGGTACACAAAGAGAATGGGGAATGATCTGCAACGCCACTTGCTTGACAGCATCTGCCGGCGTCGGCCAATGCAACGTGACATTTTGGTGTCTGGGATGGGGACGTGACTTCATCTAGATCTTGCTAAGTTGCCCTGGGATTTTGAAGGGTTTGATGATAATAATAACTGGTTGGGTTTTTTTTTTTTGCGTGAGCTGCTTTTTTATGCATCCCCGACTGTAAGACTTAGGAGGAATCAAAGAGTTTGCAAACCTTCTGGCAGCTTTAGGGATCGCAGCCCACTGTGAGCAGGGAGGAGAGGGAAGCGCTCTCCTGGCCTCTGAAGTCTGCTCCTCCTCGGGGAGCAGCGAAAAGTTATTTCTGCAATATTGCAACAGGACCAGCCGAGGAGGAGATGACATGAGATTAATGAAATAATCACGCTCCGTGGGCTGAGCAGGGCAGGATATTGCCCTGGCAATGCTCTTGGCAGCTAGTTGAGCATCAGGCAGGGGAAACCACGGACACTGACCTTCCGTCTCTGACTTTTTGCCTCCAGCAGCCAGGACGACTTCTGCCTGCATCTCTCCTGTGCCCGTGTCCCCTCCTGGGCACGGGAGGGTCATTTCCAGGTGCAGAGGTGACAAGTTACTCGGTTAAGGCTTGTGCAGGAACACCAAAGCACAGCTTGCTTTATTTGCAGCATGATGAGTACAGCACTTGGGACTCATTTATCCAAACAGAAGCCATCCCCAAAATTCCTCTGCAAGTTTTCCCTGAGGTATCCACGTCCCCTTCTCATTGACTGCACTATTGAAAGGGTTACTTGCGGAAGACAAGCGTTCTTGCACACATAGCAGATAACACCAATAAATCACTGGGTCACACCGCTGCCAGGGAAGGGCTGTGAAGGCACCTGGTGATGGGTTTGTGTACTCATCCCAAGTCTCCCTTTCCACCTCAGCCCCGGAGCAAGGCCAGGGTCTGGCCTTGCCCTGCCCCACACACTGGGAGCCCCTCAAGGGCTCAGCCACCTTCTGCAGACACCGGTTTCTGCAAATAACTCCTGTGCATGTTCCCCCCTCTGCCCCGATTTATCCCAGTAAATACGTTTCATTTAATCCAATTTGCTCTCACATTGAGTAGCATCAAACACAGCAGCTGCCAACCAAATATTAAAAATACCAAAAAAAAAAAAAGAGAGCAGCTCCAGCCCCTTGGTGGCAGTTTGGGAGAGAAGGCTCAGCGCGAGCATCCGCACATTACAGAGGGCAAGCAATTCCCTCGGCCCCCCGAGACACAGCTGGGGTACGCTGGCGACCAGCAGCAAACAGCACAGGGGCAAAGGACTAAATCACATTTGTACATCCTCCTCCCCCGTGTTTCTCTGCATTATTTAAGAGAAAACATGTTCTCTTCTAGTCTTTATTCTCTCCCTTTTGCACTAGACTCCTGCTGCTGGCGAGTGAACTAAATCAAACCCTCCAAGCCCAGGTTTCAAAGCAGCCTGAAGCCGGGCTCTGGGTCTCATCCAGGTCTAGGAAGCCACCCCAGCTCCTGCAGCAGGACAGAGACATCTCTCAGATCAGACAGACCTGGGCTCGGCAGAGCCCACAGCTGCCACGCGCAGACCGAAAGCCCAGAGCCCAGCACTTGTCGCTTTGAAATGCAGATCCGGGTGCAAAACCTGCAAAAGAGTCCTGCCAAGGGAGCAGACGCATGGGCTGCTGCTGCCAACTCTGCCCAGGACCATCCCGAGCATCAAGAAGGACCAAGACAAAGCAAAAGCATGGGGCCACCACAGTCAGGTGGCATTTGGAGCCAAGTGCAGGCACCACACACCAGCCCCAGGTCCCCCACCCTCACTCGAGCATCAGTCAGGTCCACAGCACTCGCCATGCCACGTAATAACGGCGTCCCACCAGCCTGCCTAGACACCCCAGGAGGAGCCCATCGATCCCCCACACCCTCAGGGCACCAGGGCCTTGCAGGAGCAGCATCGCCATCCCCAGCAAAGCAACACCTCACCTGCACCCTCTCAGCAGACGCCGTGGGTGAGAGGAGGTGAGGGGCAGCCCCACGCACGGCCAGGAGCGCCTCCAGCCTGAGCTGGGAGCAGGGAGAGGATCCCACCCCCACCCAGGGCATACGCGAGGGCACGAGGTTAGAGCAGGCGCCAGCATCTCTATTGGAAGTCCTACCCCTGCAGAGCTCAATTGATTTTTTTTTTTAGATTAATCTATTTACAGCAGTTGGAGTTGAGCTAGCTTTAGGTGCTGTTAAAGCTGCTTTTCCCTGCGCCTCCCCTTCAGCATTTGCATGGTGGGATTAAGTAAGCTGGGGGGAGCCGGAGCAGAGGCACCAGCACCTATGGGTGCTGCTGCCCAACGCCTGCACACCCAAAGCAGAGCCTGAGCCTGGCAGGAGCCATGCCCAAAGTGTCCCCCCCAACAAGGTAAGGCTGGAAAAAGCAGCAAAGGAGCCTCAAAAGCTTTGGGGTGCAGCATTGGAGCACCAGACCCCACCAACCCGAGGTGCTCCAGTCCGGCAGGACCCCCAGCAGCCTCCACCAGAGATCCTTCATGCTTTGGAAAAAAAGCTTAGTGGGAAGGATTTCTCCTCTCTGTCATTAACCTGACATAATGTCTTTCCTGCTGGCAGCTTTCAGGCTCAGCAGGTTTGTTATAAAATTCATTATCAGATATTGCAATCACAGTCACCTTTATTGGGCTCTGCATTTACAATAATTAGGCCAATAAACACTGATTTATAAAAACGACAAACAGGAACTCCCAGTAAGCAAGAAAAATGTGCTTTCTTTAGCAAGCAGTTTCTCACAGGACACAAAAAAACCCCACACCATAAAAAGAGGCAGAAACCAATCACCATAGCTGACAGCAGAGTTAAGCAGGTCCTCTTGAGAATTTCCACTTGCCAGCCAAGACCTTGCCAGGGACAGACCCCGTGGCCAAGCAGCCCAGTGTGGGGCAAGGGCTGCAGTCGCCTCCTGCCGCAGAGCCGGGGCGATGCTGGGGGTGCAACGGGAGGAGAAGCTTGTGGCAGATGGCACAGAGAGGGAAAGAGCAAGGAGGGGGCGGGAGGTGCGGGGAGGGAAACCAGAGGAGGAGAGAAAAAACCTACAGAAGGGAAGCACCTTGGCAGGGAGGGAGGAAAAAAAAAAATCCCTGCCAGGTATAGCAAGGGGAGAGCAGAGCGATAGGAGAAGAGGGCAAGATGGAGTTTCAAGACTTGATGTTAGGGAAAAAATAAATACAAGAGTCTCAGCAGGAGGGAAGGAGAGTGGAGAAAGGAGGTGTCACCTGAGAGGAGGCAATGCAGGTGTTCTCCGCATGCCCAGACTGATCCAAAGGTGCACGGGGCTGGGCTCAGCCAGGTTCTGGGGGCACAGGCTGAGCCCCACGGCAGCAGCCCCTTGTGGTATGTGGGGCGGAAGGCGAGGGCAGACACACCACACGCAGAAGTCTGCAGTCACGATCCCAAAGGAAAAGCCTCACCCAGCAGAGGAAAGAGCGGAGCCGCAGCCAGCCCAGCAGCGGGGGGAAGGATGCAGCAAGCTTGCAGGGCACAGAATGGGGCCACCCATGGCACCAGCGACCCAGCACCATGAGGGTGTGAGCCAACCCTCCCACAGACCCCAGAGAGCCACATCCCGGGGGCAGCACTCTGGGACTCAGCCAAGCCCCAGGAGGGCAATAGTCAAGGCATCCAGGTTTAGAGATGGCCCCCAGTGAGGGTGGGACATCGGCTCCTGGGACAACCCACAGCAGCTCCCAGTGCCACCAGACAGCCACTGCAGACCCTACAGCTTGACACCAGGAGGGTGGCTGTGTCCAAAATCCACTCGCACAGGGTGCCGGGGCAGGAGGGAGCCTGGCAGCAGCGCTGTGCCCATGACCCTCAGCAGCCAGCCCACTCTCGCAGGTACGTGCCACCACACATCACCACCAATATGCTTCTTGTCTCCCCACCGTGCCCCCCTTGCGGCCCATCTGCCATCACACATGGCTGAGGCGGGGGAGGAAGCTGCAGAGGAGGAGGAGGAGGACCCCCCCAGCCCCTCGTGCCCCTGTGGGAATGGGGCTGGTTTGCCACCCAGCCACCACCCCACAGCCCCCACCTCACCTGCACATGCCAGAGCCTCCTCCCTGCTTGCTTTCCCACATTTTTCATCCAGAGGCATCCCAAACTCCTCCTTGCCAAGCCNCCAGCCCACAGCAGCTCCAGCTGATGAACCCCCAAATTCATAGACGTGCAGAGCCCTCCACTGCTTCTTTCCATTTCGGGGGGAGANCCACACTGCCGGAGCTCTCCTCCACCAGCCAAGGGCCAGCAGCAGCAGAGCCTAAGCCCCCCCTACACCCCTCCCCATCC
>VZSF01004768.1:21589-45398 GCA_013398295.1 Chionis minor
GAACATCTGCAGAGGAACCAGCCCACAGCAGCTCCAGCTGATGAACCCCCAAATTCATAGACGTGCAGAGCCCTCCACTGCTTCTTTCCATTTCGGGGGGAGATGGGAAATCACACTGACATTGTTTCATATTATTTATTTTATCGATTTTTTTAAAATAGCTGCTCCCCCCCCCGCAAAGGACCCTGGAGCCATGCACGGCTCATCTGTACATATGGGTGCCGAGGAAGAGGCAGCCGCTGAGCTTGAGGCACAGGGGAAGCACCTAGGGCTACGTGGAGTCATCCCTGAGAAAGGACCAGGCAAACCCCCTTCTCCAGAGCCTCAGGATCTCCCGAGAAACCTCAGGGACCAAGGCGTCCTTCCCCCCATCCCTGGGATGCTCTACATGCTCTCAGAGGACGAGGGAAAATGATGCTCACAGCATCACAGCACGATTAATTGCAAGGGCCATCAGTGGGAGACTTAATGACAATCAGAGAAAAATTAACTGTGTTGAAATTCTTCAGTTTAATGGATTCCTTCTTGATTAATCGCATTTAGGAGTAATCTCAATTCTATCTTTACTTGTGTTAGTGAGTAAACAACATTAATGCATCTATCAGGTGACAGGGTAAAATAACACGAGAGCGTATGTGGTACTGAACTGAACTGATTCAGCAGGAAATGTTTAATATGTTAATACTAAATATTTTAGGTTTACTAAGCAGTGTTAATACACTGGTTATTCTCTTCACACAATACCAGCGTGATACAACCATTTTTACCAAGATTTTTCTTCTCCCTGTGGGTTTCCCGCTGTCAAGTTCAAGACCACGATGAGATCCCTGCAGTCCCTCAAAGGGGAAGCTGGTGCCTCTCCCCATGCTGAGAGGTTTATAGCTGCTGCTGGAGAAACCCAGAGCATCCATCCATCCATCCATCCATCCATCCATCCATCCATCCATCCATCCATCTTCCAATGGACCCACCCACGACACCTGCACTTCCTCGAGAAACCTGGCTGCCCTCGGGCACCTCCGTCCCCCCGCGCCTCAGACACAACCCTCACGAAATTACCAGCTTCTAACGAAGCAGGCTGGCAATTAACGGCTGCTAGCAGAGCGTCTGCCTCACCCCAAGCATCCGTCTGCTGCCGTGGGGGTGGAACCCCATAATGGCACCTGTACGGCAGATTTGGGCGACGGGCACCGGGGTGCTGGTTACTGCGGGGCAGAGGGAGACGCTGACCTCTCGTTCCCCCAGTTATCCTCTTGGTTTCCCTTTCTCATCTCCAAGAGGAGCTTTACAATATTCCTTCAGCTCTTAACAACCCTTAAATTATTTTTAATAAACCGCTTTCTGGTGTGACACCAATACACATGTAGCTTTCAATTACATTTTAGCACTCCCAGTAGGAAGTGGCTCTTTATTGGGAGAAATGACTTACAGTAGCGCAAGATGATGGCTTTGGTCTTTGCATTACAGATATTCAAAGCCTGGTGAAAATAACAACTGCTCAGCGCCTGTTCTATAGATGAGCTAAGCCTTGTGCACGGGGAAGCATTTCTGAAGAAGTTAAGTGTTCGAAATAAAACCTTGTAGCCATCTAGCAGAACAGAGACGTGAAATTGTTATTTATCAAGATGAAACCAGGATTTGGATGCAATTCCCTGGCGCTGTTAATAACTTCTGTTGATGAGGGAGTCGCAACAACAGCAATGAGGTAGACGTCCCCCTGAGGTCGGAGGAGCGGGATTTTTCATGGGCTGTGAGCAAGGAGAAGCGCGTGTCTTCAGTAATAACTTTCTGAGTGGCTCCATCAGAACGGCCACCACGAATTTATCTTTTTCTATTCACTCCAAAAGCTTTGTCAGCTTTGAGTAACCTGCTGTGGCTACACACTGCCAGAGTGCCACGTGGCCACATGCGTCTCCAACATGAAGTCCAACTCCCCGAGCAGTTTTATCATAATGATTAAGTTTCTTAACTTAAATCAAGAATGTCTCTGGAGTTCCCTACGACAATGTGAGCTTAAGATAAACAATGAATGATGAATAGGCCAATTACTGGAGCCTCCCTTCAGCTGAGGCCGTATGTGGCTAGTTGATAAGAGGAGGTATGCGTCCTCTCATCTGGCAAATGTTACAGAAAATTGGATGGTTTGAAGCAGAGATGGTTCTGTGTAATCAGCCACCGGCTAATAACCAATTTCCTTTATATGATTTTTCCTTTTCTCTGTTTGCTGTCTGGGAATGTTGGAAGAGGGGAGGGAGCCGGCAGCCCAACTGACATGAGTGCAAATGCTCCTCTGTGGGATAAATCACCGCCCTCTGCCCCCACCGCAGGTCCCCGTCTGAGACATAAAAGCAGCAGGAGATGGCGAAGGGCTGCGTGATGGTACACGTGGCTCCCGAAGGCGAGGAAGCCTTTCCTGAGAGATCCGCCCAAACCAGGAGAAGAGACCATCCAAAAATCTGCTGGCAGCCTGCTCAAAGCTTTGTGTGTGCATCAGCAAAGGGGGACAGACACCTTGGACCACGACTGCAGGACCAGGGGATGGACACCTTGGACCACAACTGCAGAATCAGGGGATGGACACCTTGGACCACAACTGCAGAACCAGGGGATGGACACCTTGGACCACGACTGCAGAATCAGGGGATGGACACCTTGGACCACGACTGCAGGACCAAGGGATGGACACCTTGAACCACAACTGCAGGATCAAGGGAGAAACACCTTGGACCACAACTGCAGGACCAGGGCATGGACAACTTGGACCATGACTGCAGGACCAAGGGACAGACACCTTCAGGCCATGGCTGCAGGACCAAGGGACAGGCACCTTGGACCATGACTGCAGAACCAAGGGACAGACACCTTCAGGCCATGGCTGCAGGACCAAGAGACAGACACCTTGGACTGTGGCTGCAGACAAGCTGTAAGCCAGTGCTCTGGATGTAATTTGGGGTTGGAGCACCTCAAAGAGCAACACAAGAGGCATTTCCCCTGCTGAGACACACCTCCAAAAAGCACCAAGGAGAAGGGCAAAGGCTGCCGGGGGTGGATGCAGCAGCATCCCCCTGGGTGCTGCAGCTCCACATCNGGACAGGCACCTTGGACCATGACTGCAGAACCAAGGGACAGACACCTTCAGGCCATGGCTGCAGGACCAAGGGACAGGCACCTTGGACCATGACTGCAGAACCAAGGGACAGACACCTTCAGGCCATGGCTGCAGGACCAAGAGACAGACACCTTGGACTGTGGCTGCAGACAAGCTGTAAGCCAGTGCTCTGGATGTAATTTGGGGTTGGAGCACCTCAAAGAGCAACACAAGAGGCATTTCCCCTGCTGAGACACACCTCCAAAAAGCACCAAGGAGAAGGGCAAAGGCTGCCGGGGGTGGATGCAGCAGCATCCCCCTGGGTGCTGCAGCTCCACATCACTCCCCCCGGCTCCATCCAGGAGCAGGTGCCACCGCTGCCACCACACCACCCTGCAGCGAGAGCCGCGAGGCACCGCATCCCACAGCAAACGATATGATTTACTTACTACCTATGGAATCGCCCAATTAATTCACCATCCACATTAATATTATGGCTCATTTTTAACTTTACTGTCTCCATCGTTCCAATTTAGTGCTGCTCAGAGATGCTGCCACTGACCTTAATGGGTTTTTCATTATAACAAAGAGCACCATATTAATCACGATGGGTTTTCGGCTGGAGGTTGCTGCCCGAGCCCTGTTGCTTTGGGGAGCTGCTTTTTAGCAGTTCGGGGACCTAGTTTATTTCTGCCAGGCTTCTCGCCCCCGCTCGCACCGTGTGCGAACCTCCGCACTGTCCGGGAGGAATTCCTTGGTATAACATTTCTAGGCACAGAGATTTTATGCGGCAGCCAAGCCATGCTGCAGATATGATAGATTTTTCCAGGCAAATTGGAGCAAGAAGTAGAAAACCGAAAGGATGCACCAGTCGTAGCCAATGAGCCTCTTATTGTCCTGTATAAAAATCAAATGCCTTTTAATCATTTCAAATGTTCTTCTGGGTATCAATTAGTCACACATTAATATCAGTATTGCTTCTCTTCCTCAGTTCACATCAGATTAAATTCTCCCCTGTCATATAGACTTGCGCTCATTAGCTTCAAGGAAAATTAGTGATTGTTCCCTCTTCATTGGCGCTGATGGGAGATTTCCATCGGAACTGCTTTTTATACAGAGAACTTGATTGTCATCTTAAGGAGTTTGAGGGTTTTTTCCCCAAAAATTTTAGCCTATTCATGGAAAATCCTTTTTTTTTTTTTTTTTTCTTTCTTTCTCTGAAACCCTGAACACTGAGCCTGAGCACTGGAGAATGGGAGCAAAAAACCCCCATTCCTGACTAGCACCACTCTGTGGTTTCTTCCTCTCTCTGTATCCCAAGTATCCATCTTCCCATCGGGATCCAGCGGCTGTCGCACAGCCCACAGCTGCTGAGGGGAAGGATGCTTTAGGTTGCACAGGGCTTTGCTGCTGTCAAACTCTCCCCAGTTGAAGACTGGATATGCATAACGGTCTCCGAGGGGAGCAGCCGTGAGGAGGGGTCTCATCCCGCTCCCTGCCCTGCGTGAGGACCGGGGCACTGGGAGCTGCGCTGGCTCCGGCACTGCGTGTGCACACACGTGTAGACACGCACGGCGTGTGCCCGCTCCCACTGCTCCCATCCCTGCCGGCCAGCGGTGCCCAAATTTTGCAGGCTGCGGCACAACGAGGTGTCCAGCCCCACGGCAGGACCCCCCTGCGCCCCCCGCCGCCCGCCCCAGCCGCTCCATCCCCCGCACCCGCCAAGCGCTGGAAGGGACCGATGATATTTATTGAGTTTTATTAACTCCCAGCCCTGGGAGCTTCTCACCTCTTCCAGCTAATTCAGATGCCCGACTCCTGCCGGAGTTACAGTGATTGCCATTAAAAAGCTTGACATTTACCTTACAACAGTAATAAAATAATAATGCCTAATTTGGTTTACGAGTGGTATTTGCAGTGTTTCCTGTGCCTGGAGTGGGGGATATTGTGAAGATCGCTGCTATGCTGATCAATTATATCTGCTTAACGGCACTGCTGTAATTCTTTCCTGTAATCATAACCGTCTTTCAGTCGAGCTGCTCCAAAGTTTTCCTTTGGAACTGTAATTTTGACAGGAAAAGCAAATGTTTTCAGATACTTCAGTTTCCAGTGAATAACAAAAGCTTCGCCGGCGAAACTTTCTGGTGAAAAAGCAGAGAAAGACAAACCTGGTGTCTGCACAGATTCGCTGCGTTTAGATTTCCAGAGTCTTTCCGATGTTTTCAAAGGCTGCCTGTGATTGCGTTCCATTAAAAAGCGATTTTTTCTCTTCCAAATAACCTGCTGTCTTTCACTCATCGATATAATTCCCTCCTGTTATCAGCCTCTTAAATATTAAAACCTCCCCCCCGGACGTGTTTTACATCCCTGAGCGATTGCTCCTGAGCTAAGGGAAGGGGAGCTGCCGTGGGGCTACGGGGCGAGAAGCTCCTGCTGCCCATGGCCCAGGGAGCCCAAACCCATTTGGAGGGAGCCGATACACACACACACACACACACACACACACACACACACGCACACGCACACGCACACACACACACACACGTCGCTCCCGCTTGGATTTACCCCCAGTTTGCAGGCAGCAATGCCCCGACACGCTCGCCAAGCCTCTGCTGGACCCGCTGAAAGCAAATTTATTTTTTTCCCTTCATTTCTCACCCTGAGCAAAACTCGACATGGATTTTTCTTCTTTTCAGCGCAATTTTAATTAGTGCGTGATGCACTCTGGGTTTTTATGAGCTTAAACAGCTTGGAAAAACAGTGCATGCCAGCTCCTCTACACCAGGGAGCCTCATCCTGTTCAGACTAGAAACTTCACGCTGGATTTCTGAAAGCCTTTCTTAAGAGGGGCTCATTTCCATGAAGAAATGGTACGATTTCAACAAATGGAAAATTGTGAACGTCGAGGGGGAAAAAAAAAAAAAAGAAAGAAAAAAGAAAAAAATCAGGCAGGAAATTCCTGGCTGGGCCGACGCTGGGGCAAGGCTGTGCGCAAAGCGGGTGGGGGGATGCGGAATTCTTCCATGGGGAGAGCTCGGGCTCGGCACCGCGTCGCCGAGGGCTGGCGGGGAACGCACGCACACGCGTGCAACACACACACACACGTGTGTGTGCACACACATGCATGGCATGAGCATGCAAAAGTGCATGCGCAGGGATGCACACACACACGTGCTGTTGCACGCGCATACCTGCTTTCACACACATGTGTCTGCACACGCGTGCGCACGCACGTGCATGCCTCCCCCTGCCATGCCCACATCCCCCTGCCACGCAGGCACCCCGCCGCCTGCTCCCGGGCCGCCCCCACCGCAGAAACCCCCCCTGCAGGCTCCCACGGAGGGGAGCAGCGCCCCGAGAGCAGCGGTGCCCGCGTCCCCAGGGGCCCCCGGAGAGCCCTCGCCCAGCCTGGGCACCTCCAGCCCACAGCGCAGGGGCAGAAGCGGAGGGCAGGAGCAGGGGTCAAAGGGAAAACCGGCCTTGGGGATGTGGCCAACGGACACCGCGCCGCGGAGTTGGGTGCAGGCTGGTTTCCAAAGGCGTGGGAACTGCTCGCGCCCTGGGAAGGGCTGGCTCTGCGGGAGCCGGGGGGGAAAGCTGGCTGCCGCCGTCGTGGGGGCGGCCGTGACCCAGCCTTCCCCGCTGCCTGTGAAGCCCAGAGCATCTGTAACTCCACCTCGGAGCGGGCTGGCGTCCTCGCACACGGAGGAGACCATGGGAGGGACGGCTCGGGAGGACTGCCGCTTTCTGGACGTAAGTTGGTGGCTCGCTTCGCCACCGTGCAGCTCGACAGCATGATGAATGTCCGATGTGCATGTGTGCTCGTCCCTCCTTGGACCACCCGTCAACCTCTGCCTATCCCTGTTTTGTCATTAATTAGGCAGAAGCATCCAAGAGGCGAAAGAAGACCTGCACCAGATACCAGATCTCCGGACTGCTTTTCAGCGTGCTGCTCATTTCTCTCATTCTGATTTTTTTTGGTGTCAAATACCTCTGGAACCCAACACCCAGAAAAGTAAGTAAAAACTCTCTGATGCGGTGTTTCGGAGAGCTGTTTCCCCCGACAGAACTGCGTCCCCTCCACCTCAACTCACTGCAACTTTTAACTACACCCCGAAACCCAGGCAACTTTACAAAGTGCATTTTCCTAGACCACAAGCATTCATGGGACTTTTAAAAATCTTTGTACTATTCATAACTAGCTTTTACTTTAGGCAGGCTGGGTTTTTTTTCCTCTGTCACCACATTCCTTCCCTAACTGACAATTACAGGGGATGGGAGCTATGCCATGAAGAGTTAAAGTTACTCCTATTTCACCGGCAGCAAATTTTATGACAAGTAAGAAAATATTTTCCATTTCATTTCAATTATCTTGCCAGAAACTGGTGGAAAAGTCATTATGCCACCGCATAAAGAGGGGAGAAAGCCAGGACGCAGCAGTGATTGATTGTCATGGATTATATTTCTTACTTTAATGTGTCTGCAATGTGAGGGGACAGTGAGACGGATTAGCTTTTGGAGGAGCTTCTGCTAACTGGATTGTGCTCGTTTATTCCCAGCTGCCTAGACAGACGCTGCTGTAAGTGCTGAGCGTGCCGGGGGCAGCATCTCTGCCTGCTCCGGCCAAGATCTTGGCAATTCTGCCAAAACCCTTTTTTTCTGTCCCATACCCCAAGAAAACCGCTTAACCTTGAAGCCAACAGCCTGCCCGGTGCTCCTCATCCTCCTCTCTTTTTGAGTTTCCACGCTCATCCAGGAGGCCCCACTTCGCACCCTGGTGCCGGCGGGTTTTGCCGACTCTCAAGAATGTCGCCAAAATTCCTGTGCGCAGCCGAGGCGGCTTCTTTTCCCACGGTGGCATCTCCTTTCTCCTCCCTGCCCCACTCCGGAGCCGCGCCAGCCCGGCCAGGCTGCCCTCCCGCCGGGCAGAGGAAGCACCCCGCTCGCCAGAAACTTTGTCTTCTTATCAGCAAGTGGAAATAAATACCCCCAAAAATAAAAGAAATAGCAATAAAAGCCATATGTGCCTCCCGGCTCCTGCCAAGACAGTTATAAAGTCTCTACTGTTCCTCGAAAAACAGGGTGCGTGCCAGCCGCGGGGGGAAGAGGCTGTTAACCCCCGGAGGGGAGGTTTTCTCCGAGCCGGTGGCGCAGAGCCATCACCGCAGCCTCGGAAGGGTTTTCCAGAGCACCGGCTGTTGGCATCCTCACCAGTAGGCACCAGGGGAGGATGGAGACCACGGGTGTTTCTGAAAGCCCTTCATAATGCCTGCCGGGCAATTCACCGGAATCCAAAGGTGTTCTCGCAGTGGAGCTGTGGGCTGATGCTCCTGGTGTCCGGCATCGCCATGTCCTCTGCGGCTGCGGGGCAGCGGCTTCTCCAGCTGGCCCGGGAGTCCCCAGGAGGATGCAGGAGACTGGAAGTTCCTAATGCTCAAAAATATAAACCAAAGGGAATTAAACTCTTCAAAGAACAAAAAACCCTTCGAGCTGCCTTTGTGCAACCGGAGCATGGAAAAAAATCTTTAAAGAAGACTTGTTCCTCCGAGGGGTGGCCTTGGACACGGTGCTGCCCGCTGTGCGGCAGCATCCACGCCGGCCGGCACCACCGGTGAGCGAAGGCGATGAGTCAGCTAACAAGGGGCTCGGCGCAGCCTCGCGGGGGGACATATTTCAAGGATTCGCGAGCAAGTGTCATTTTTAGCCCTATAAAACATCTCACAGCTCTCTGAGCAGCATGGAGCCAGCCAAGCCCAAATGGGTTAGCTGGCCGCTGTGCTGGCAAAAGTAATTCTTCCTAAATGGAGAGGCACTTGAAGGTAAGGTGCCACCCGGGATCCTACCCTCCTAGAACTGATTTATGGCACCCTGTGCATTTTGTCAGTCAAAACCAGTGGCCTTCCAGCCATTTTAGGCTTCAGACTATTTTTACCATACCATAAAACCCATTGACAGCCATATATCTTTATAAAAGCCTGCTGCAGACTAACAGGAGACGCTCATGGCCGCCAAGGCGTGCATCGCTCTTCTAAGCAGGGGCAAAGGTACCCGGCAGTTCTGCGCCCCGGCTTCCTCCTGAGGTTGCAAAACCGGGGATGCTGGTGCTGCAAATGCTGCTGAGAGGCGTCGAACCCACTGACGGGGCAGGATGTGCAAGAACTAGAGGTTTGTGAAGGGAGGTTTAGGATGGGACCGCAGGCAGAACCCCTGCCCCTCACCTGCGCATCGCTGCAGGGCCAGGGTGCTCCTTCCCCGGCTCCACGGCCATGCCAGGGGACAAACAGAGCTTTCCCATCCCCGTGTCTTCATCACTCCTCCCTGCCCTGTGGACCTGAGGGGTTTCGCACAGCCCTTTGCTTCCGCACGGCACCGTTTGATTTGGGAAACGAGACTCCCCGGGGCTCGCCAGCTCTCACCGCGCCAGCAGAATCGTTTTTATGCTTCAAATAGCATCTGCCGCTACTCATCCCGTAAGGGTCAGGCATCCGTGGAGACTGGAGGGCTGCCGGGCTGGCTGAGTGTGGCGAGCACCTGTGAGGAGGAGGGGGCAGCTCCCCCCGGCACCGCTCAGCCCGGCTCCCCGCGGGGATGAGTGCCTGCCGGGAAGCCAGCTGCTACGCCCCGAAGCTCTTCAACAGCCCTCGAGGAGGGCTTTGATCCACAGGCAATCCCTGATTTCCTCCAGGCAGAGAGAGGCTTTTACCTCTGCCTTTCCAGGAAAAAAACAGAAGGTGCAGAGACGGAGCAAGCGAGCCAGGGATGACATGATGGAGCAGGGGACCTGGGAACACAGGGATGGAGGAAGTGATCTGGGGATGCAGTGAAGGAACAAATGACCTGGGGATGCAGTGATGGAGCAAGAAAGATAGGGATACAGAGATGGAGCAAGCAAGCCAGGGATGCAATCATGGAGCAAGAAAGTCAGGGACACAGAGATTGAACAAGCAAGCAGGGGACACAGTGATGGAGCAAGCAAGTCAGGGAGAGGGGAAACCGATGTCCCTTGGGCTCAGGACACTGGTCCAGCCTGAGACATAAGCAGGCTCGTGCCACAGAAAGCACCGGCAAAGGCTGAGCCATGGCAAAGCTCCCAGCACAAGTGCGGGATGAGCACCTTCTCCAAGGCTTGACACACATGTCCTCACGCAACCTGGCCCCATCCTGCCCTTCTTCCCAGCCCTGGTGCCTGGGAGCTGCCTCTCCTTGTGCTATCCAGATGATCCCCCTGGGGGCTGGGGAAGCAGCCGGCCCCGTGGCAGGGTACCCAGCACCAGGGCTCAGGCGCCCAGCACCCGCCTGCTCGCCCACCGGCCAGCAAGTGAAATCAAGTAGGGGCTCAGCCAACCCCTGCATCGTTTTGGTCCTCACAGGTTTACGACATGGAGCACACGTTCTTCAGCCAGGGTGAGAAGAAGAAGATTGTGATGGAGATCGACCCGCTGGCCAGGACGGAGTCCTTCAGGAGTGGGAACGGCAGCGAGGAAATCCTGGAGATCCACGACTTCAAAAACGTGAGTGCGGCAGGGTTTGTCCGCGGGAGCCTGCCTGCCCTCTTGCAGCAGGAGCGGCAGGATCCCTTGAGACACCGCGGAGTCGCTGGAGCAAGACCTAGGATGATCAGGGAGAGCGATGCCCAGATGCAGCCTCTCTAGGGATGCTCTAAAAGGAAAGGAGATGTGTATCTACATAAGCTTCCACCGGTATTTAATAGTGGTGTGGTTCAGTTCCAGCGAAATACATCTTAAAAGCAAGACCTAGTTATTGGATTTACCCTTGCAAAGGAACGCAATCATCATAAATCTATCCGAGCCCAGTACATTTGTCTGTCTGGAGAGCATTAAAACCTCATGCCGATGTTGTAGGCTCTGTCTGAAATCTAATTAAAATTTGTAGGGAAATACCCTATGCAATGACACACGGCAAAATTTTCAGCTAATAGCCTAGCAGGAACTGGGGGCTGAATGTTCATATAACCATAACGGTCAGATGCTATTCTGCATATTTTTATTTATGACAACTATAGCTTGTGATAGGTATAAGGAGAAGGGGAATGAAGTAAAAATTTTACTACTATCTGCCTTAAAATATTTGTAAAAAGCCCAATTCTCCCAAACCATAAAATGCAATATCCCCTAGGAGAACCTGTTAGTATGTCTTAGCGCTGCCGCTGAACAGAGTTCGCCCAAAAACACCAGTGGGAAAAACACAAATGACCCCTCACCCAGCTGTACCCTCTGTGCGTTGGGGTTATTTACCCTCCTGCTCTGCCCTGACCGCTTTTTTCGGTGTTTGCTTTGGTCCTGTAGGGAATAACTGGCATCTTCTTTGTGGGACTTCAAAAATGTTTCATCAAAACTCAGACTAAAGTCCTACCTGAGACGACAGAGGCCAAGATCCCCGAGCTTGAGGTAGGTGAATAAAACAGGAGACCCCTCTGCCCCCAGTGAAACCCACTCCTCTCCCTGGCACCGGGAGCGCGGCTGCCGTCCCCACCACCCTCCCATCTGCTCCAGCCTTCCCAGAGACGCTGCAATAAAGAAATAATGAGTTGCGATCGCTTCATAAATTGATCTTATTTCAAAGGACTGCTTCTAAAAACAACAAGTGGAAAGCGACGGGATTAGGCAGTCGACAGACAGAAACCTCTCGGCACAATACCGGAGATCAAGAACAATAATCCTGTTGTAGTCAAAAGGTCGCAAGGCAGCTCAGGATTAGCAGGCACCAAAAAGTCAAGCAAAGTGTTTTCTCCAAGAACTGAGCCTCCTGTTCTCACGCAGAATGAGGCAGAAGTAATGAATTTAAAAGAGCAGCAGCGTTTCAGAAATGCAATTTGAGAAAGCGCTTGGCGCCCAGCCCGGGGAGGTGGGGAGCACCGGGCTGGGGCCACCTCCCTGTCCTGCATGGACCTCCCTCCCGTCCCTGTTCCTGGTTGCTCCTTACACCCAGTTCACCCAATTTTGCCCACCACATCCCACTGCAAGGAGTCGCAGGCTTTGCATGCTGCCTGGAAAAAGTGTTTGACTCCATATTTTAAACCTTCTCCGGCAGCATAACCTGGGATGACGGCTCAGTCCTTTGAAAGAAGTTGTCCCCTGTCCCCCGTCCCCATCCCCTGTGCCCCCGGTGGTGGCATAGCCCTCCCACCTCCCCATGTGCAAGACGAAGGGTGTCAGCAGATTGACTCCCCCCTGGGGAATCCGTTGCTTGAAATGCCAGCAGGACACATGTTTGAAACAAAGCGTGGGCAGAAACATTTCCCTGAATCATGACCCAAATTCCCAGACACTGATTCTTTGATTATGCCGTAAGAAGCTGATATAGATCCTTTCGGCTACCATCGTAAAAGGGATATCACTTCCCAGGCTTTAGCAGAACATAGCCCCAGGTAGAGAGCTGAAATGTAAAACCCAATGAGATAAATGTAGATTTAGGATCTCATCATCTCTTCCCAGAGCCTGCGCGCACCTCCCCAGCCCTGCAGCTTTCAGCAGACTCCGAAAACAACTCAGACTGGGTCAGGTTGTGTTGGCGCTTCCCTAAGACTTCCCAAAGCCATAAGGAAAAACTCTATAGACGAGAAATACAGCTCCAGACGCCTTCTGGAGAGAAAAACGCCATTTGCCAGCTTGCCCTATGGGCTACCACCACCAACACAGACAGCGTTGCCTTGGCAGATAGCTCAGCGCAGACCCATCCAATAATCTTTATATATCTCCCTCCCTAAGCGCCTGCCAAAACACACCATGGACTAATGCAATGGCAGAGACATGTGGTATAAATTACAGAATACGGCTGTGCGAAGAATTTCTGTGCGGAATAAATTAAAGTGTTCGATCACAAAATCAGTAGCAGAAGGAGAGAGAAATTAAGTAGTAAGAGCAAAGCAGAGAGGAGACATTTTAATCTTGGGTTTGGAATGAGCCGGGGTGCTCCAGAAGGCTCTTCCAGATGGTGGGGACTGCACAGGAGACGGCTCCTGAAGCGCGGTGAACGGAGGGAGGAGAGAGCAGGGTGGTGTTGGCTGAGAGCGGGCAGGAAAGAGAAGGCTCGTGATGGGTCCCCCTACGTGAGGACCAGCGGGGTATGGCGTGTGCACCCAGCGAGCACCACAAGCCAAGGCAGATGAAGTCCAGCTGCTCTCTGGAAGGCGAGAGGTGCCTCTGGGTAAGCCAAGGGGAGGGGAGGCAGCCAGCTGTGGGGAGAGGGTGTCTCACCACGCTGGGGTGAAATCTCGCTCCTCTTCCAGGGAGAAGAAATCACAACCACCTACTTCGAGCAGTCTGTGGTCTGGGTGCCTGGGGAAAAGCCCATTCAGAACAAGGAGTTCCTGAAGAGCTCCAAAATTTTTGACATCTGTAGAAACGTGACCATCTACTGGATCCACCCCACACCGATAACAGGTACAAGGAGCCACCTCCTTTCCGTAGTGCTCATGAGACCCCTCACCATGAGTGCCCCCGCCACCCACCCGTGTTCCCTCTGCCATCTGCCCCAGTGCAAGGTGGTGGGAACTCATTGCCACAGCCTCGTTATACTTGTCAGATGTCAACACAATGTTGGCCACGACCACCAGAGAACATGGCCAATGTAATAGCAGGGGCTGAAGTTTCTCTCTGCAAAGCGCTCATCTCTGCCGGCTCCCCACCGCCCTGCGCTCTGCAGAGTGGCCACCCTCCTCATAATAAGGCCAAAAAAAACCAACACCAAAACCCTTTGTACCTGCAAAGAAGACAGCGCTGCTGGAAACTGGGATGCCTAAATTCTCGTCACCACATGAACATCAGAGCATGAGCAGACACCTGCATCTAAATCACACGGCGGGGTTGCCACCTCCAGCTGCTCGCTACACAGCCCTCACAGAGGTTGCAGCCTCTGAGATCCGCCAGCATAATTACCTGCTCTCTCTAACCCACTTCTATCCGAATGAGCTACTTTAAAAACTCCTACCAAGAAAACTCCCTCTGCTCTGCAGCCGCAGAGGTGCAGAGGCACGTCTTGTCCCCCAAGGGCATCAGTCAGCTCACGGCCATCGATGGTCCCAGGAGCAAGTGGGCATCAGAGACCCCCAATGCGGAGGGAGGCTGCTGTCCTTGGCTGCTGTCCCCTCTCTGCTTCCTCTGTCCCTCCTCTTAAACACTGCTGCAAAGAAAATTAATGTCACTGTGGGTCTTACCTAAGCCACCCATAGGTGCTGCAGCCGAGTATAATCTGCCTCAAATCATGTCGTTTTGTTTGGGCACTACAAATTCCCCCCCACAGCAGCAGAGCCCACAGTGAGGATGTGCTTCCCCACAGCCCCACGCAGGGGATGCCAAAGCCACCTGCCACCTACCACCACGTCTTCTCCACCCTCTCTTCCTGCAATATTGTCTCCTACAGCCCTTCGCTCAGGCTTAGCCAGAGCAGGAGGCAACGGAGTAGACCTGGTTTGCTAGTGACACTGTAGGTAGGAGCAGTTTCCTCCTCTTCTTGTATCATGGCACCAAATTTTGGTAGACAGCAATGCCTGCTGCTGCATTTGTCTCCCTGCTCCTTGGTTGTTGACAGCAATGTCTGGGCTCTTCCCGTAGCTCCTGAGCTAGCTGACCTTGAAGGGGCAGAAGAAGATGATCCTGAGCTGCTTGTGGACAACAAGAGCTGGTTGGACGGGGGAAGCGAACATGAGGTGGAGAAGGATGCGCAGCCAGGGCCCAAGCGCCGGGCACGGCAGCTCACCGAGGAGGACCTGCCTGTCAACGACTATGTGAGTGCGGGGAATCACACCCTGGGGTGCCCTGGCTGTGCTCCTTGGGATGTCCCGTCCATGCTCCTGGGGTGCCCTGGCTGTGCTCCTTGGGATGTCCCGTCCATGCTCCTGGGGTGCCCTGGCTGTGCTCCTTGGGGTGCCCTGGCCTTGCTGCCCAGGATGTCCTGTCCATGCTCCTGGAGTGCCCTGGCTGTGCTCCTTGGGATGTCCTGTCCATGCTCCTGGGGTGCCCTGGCTGTGCTCCTTGGGATGTCATATCCATGCTCCTGGGGTGCCCTGGCTGTGCTCCTTGGGATGTCATATCCATGTTCCTGGGGTGCCCTGGCTGTGCTCCTTGGGATGTCCTGTCCATGTTCCTGGAGTGCCCTGGCCGTGCTCCTTGGGATGTCGTGTCCACGCTCCTTGGGATGTCCTGACTGTGCTCCCCGGGATGTCCTGTCCACACTTCTGGAATGCCCCGTCCAGGCTCCTGGGGTATCCCAGCCATGTTCCTTGGGTGACCTGTCCATGCTCCTGGGGTGCCCTGGCTGCTCTCGCAAGGTGTCCTGTCCGTGTTTCTGGGGTGTCCTGGCCACCCGTCCTCCTCGCTGTGCTGACGCTGGCTCTTCCCGGCAGTCGGAGAACGGGCTGGAGTTCCACCCCTTGTGGGACGAGCGAGGCTACTGCTGTGCCCAGTGCCGCCGCGCCAACCGCTACTGCCGGCGGGTCTGCGAGCCCCTGCTGGGCTACTACCCCTACCCCTACTGCTACCAGGGCGGGAGGGTCATCTGCCGGATCATCATGCCCTGCAACTGGTGGATCGCGCGGATGCTGGGCAGGGTGTAGCACCCAGCGCTTGGCTGCCGTCTTGTCCCCACCTGCCGCGTCGCCACCCATCGGGATGCATCCTGACGGAGCCCACGCGCGGGTCGTTACCTGCTTGATTGCCGATGAGCGCGCGAGCCCATCGGCACCCTCACGGTCCCTGTCCCCCCGGCACCCTGCACTGCTCCCGTGGGGCTGGAGGAGGCCATGCTCGAGTGCATCGTCGCCACACTGAGCAGCAAGAGGCAAACAATAAACGTCTTGTATGAGCAATTGCAAAGAAAATGGAAAGTCGTTTCGTCTCAGTCTCTGATGCTTAATGGGTCTGAGAAGTGATCTAATTGCTCGGCTGCCTTGTCACGAGCATCCATAACTCAGGTACCGGGACTGCCAGCGCTCGCCTCGCTGGGAACGTGCAGAGGTCCCTAATTTGCTCCCTGATGGCGCTGGTAGTTGTTCAGCACGTCCCCACGGCGCTCTGATGTGCTCGGTCGTTGCCAATGAGAGCTCAGGGGTGGCACCAGTCAGTCCCCTGGGAGCTATGTGCCGCATGGCAGCGTGCAGGCAAGGCAGAGGATGGAGTGGGCACAAGGAGCCCCTGGGGAATGGAGTGGCCAAAGCTGGAGGGAGCAGCAGCACAGAGGACCCCAAGTGCCATCAGCTGTCCCCAACCCTGTGAGCAATAAATGGGGAAAACTCAAGCTGTAGGAGGCAAAAAGAAGTCCTTGACATGCAGCCGCGCCGAGCAGGACGGTGCCTGCAGCAGTGGTGAGGGCTGACAGCCAAAATCCCCCCACACCCCCTTGCTCATGGTCTCAGTGCTCACACCAGTCCCCACGTTCCAGCTTCCATCCCAGCCTGCTGCCACCGAGCAGCTCTGGCATCCCACATGTGTCACCGGGCAAAAGTGCTCCGGGGGCGACGCGCTGCCACGGCCGAGGTTTTCCAGGAAGGACAATCCTGCCCCACTGCGCGTACAGAGGAGGGAGAGAGGGTCAGGCTCTGCTCACCACCACTGTGCCAGGCGCTGGCCACGATGTCCCCAGGGCTGCCCGGCCCCTCCTCACATCGTTGCGGCTCCCGTGGGGACGCGAGTGCATTTTAAGGGCAGTTCCCTCCATCCACGTTCACAGCTGCGCTGACAACGCGGTAAAAACGTTGGGAGCTGCCGGGAGCATGGTGCAACAGAGCTCCCCACATGGCATCCTGAGGGACGCCTTGGGGACAGCAGGCATTTCTGATAAGCCCCCCAAGACATTTATCCCCCCCGAGAGAGGAGGTCTGAACGCAGCGGGGATGTGTGAAACCCACCTGGCCACAGCGGTGACAAGGACCCGGAGCCCTGGGGCCAGCCAGTGCTGCTCGCATCCCGGCTCACCATGTCCAGATGGGTCACCAAGGTGCATCTTTGCCAGGACAGCCGTGTCCCAGGGCTGCCTGGCATCTCCCCCAGCACCTGCCTGTACCTCTGGGATGTCACTGATGTCTCTCCAAATTAAAGCGAGGCGTAGACACTATTTAACTAGACAAGATCTGCACCCTCTGATGGCCACAGTGCCTGTCACTGGTGGTGGGGACAAGCAGGCTGGACAAGACTCCGCACTCCCCAGGTCGGCACAAACAGTCGGTCCTACAGCACTTCGGAAATCTTTGGGCTCTGTGCCACCCTCTGCTGGCACCATCCCTGCCCAGCCAGCATTGCCTCCACCGTTCCAGTCCCCCACGGAGGCACAGACAAGTGCAGGGGCACAGAGCAGTCCAGGGGTGCTTCCCTCCACGCGGGATTTCTGATGAGGATGGCTTTATCCAAACCTGGCCCTGCTTCTCCCGTGTTCCTGCCCTCATCCATCCATTAGTTGCCCTCGGCCAATTTCTCCACCCCAGTTTCCATGCTCTGATGCGCTCCACCTCGCTGTCCCCAGCCAGGAGGCTTTTGGTGAGCCCGGCACTGACAACAGTCTGATTTATTCAGCCGGGTTAAACACAACACGGGGATTCCAGGTGTTCCCCTTCAGGTTCCTCCATCAGCAGCCAGGCTGCACTGTACTGGGCTATTTGCCGCACCAGGGGGTGGTTTGGCTGGAGCAGCTCACCCAGCCCTGAAGCAGCATCTGCCAGAGGGCTGATGAAGGGCCACCACTCCGACCATGCCTGCCTCCTTCCCGGGAGCAGGACAGGCAGCCCAGGCAGCCGGCCGGCTGCTCCAAGCCAAGCCCTTGCGAGCTGGGTGCTCAAGACCCGAAAACCCCCCAAGCTGGGCGGGAGAGGAGCTTCACCACACCGCTGCGGCATCACGCTCAGCAAGGCAAAGGCTTGCTGACAAAACAGCCCAAAGATGAGCTGTACCAAACAAACAAAAGCTTAAATCCACGTTTCTTACCGCAGGGAGAGGCTGGGGACGCAGGCAGCTCCAGCAGCGCTGCCCTGGCTGCGAGCAAGCAGCCGGCCGGCAGAGGACACACGCCTTTGCATGGGGCTGAACTCATCCGCCCAGCTCCTGCACTGGGATGCTCCAGGCCTTCTGCTTCAGCACTGTTACACAACCGCTGTTACGAGGAAAATTCAATTACAGAAGTTATTTGTAAGCACAAGTGCACCGGCGAGCACTGGAGAAACGCGAGCCGCGACGGTCCAGAGGTTATCAGCTGGCCGGGGGCGAGCAGATTGCCTCCCATGGGGGGGCTGCCGCTCGTCGCAGCGACTGGAGCGGAGGAATTTCCAGGAGATGAAAAGAAAAGCCAAGGAGGTTTCATAGAGTAAAATATCTTAATATTTATTGTGTCTCAGGACAAAAGAGTTCTACTCAACACACAAAATGAGATAAGCAGCATGTAATACTGACAATCAAGTCACAGCTGACTCGGTGCAAGGACACCTACCAAGGTAAAGGCACCAGGAGCTACATCACCAAACCTCGCTACAGCTTACAAAGAATCACTACAGCCTGTACTTCAAAAAGTACAACTATAAAAAAGTATATAAAACCCAGGGCAGGGATGAAAGAGAGCTTGGCAACAAGCCGAGACCTTGCTGAGCCAACGGCTTCAGGCAGACACGGTCGTGTTTTAACGGGGCAACAGCCCCATCTCGAGAGCAACCGCCTCCGGAGAGCGAGGGGACGTCAGGGGGCTGCCAGAGATAAGGGGAAGCATCACTTTCCCGACGGAGACACCAGAGACGAGCACTGGGGGTCCCGTGAGGCCGCCAGCATGGTCGGCTTCGGCACGGCAACTCGAGCGTGCCGCCGAATACAGAGCTGGGGGCTGCGGCGCCCAGAGGAGCGCGCTTGCCGTAACCACCGCAGCTACGCTAATTATCCCAGGCAGTGGCACAGCAGAGTAGTGTCAGGACAAGTCCCCGAGCGCACCAGGACAGCTGCTGCGCTCGTTTCTACCAGCTAGTTGAGAAGATCAGTCAGTTCAAAGCAAGGTTTCACAAAGCGGCATCCAGAGGGAAACTGGAGGTGGTGGCACCCTCGCCGACGGTGGAGAGCACGCCCTGCAACGCACAAGAACAAAGCATTAACAGACAAGGCTGGATTTACGCACAGCTTAAAATGATGCAGCCGACACAGGCCTGCGGTTGCCCTCTGTCCCCACACGCCCCCAAAAGCAGTACCCGCCACCACGCTGAAGGTCCCCAGGGGTGACCAGGCAGGGAGGCAGAGGCCGCCCCCCGAGCTCACATCACTGGACAGACGTACCCGGCTGCGGCCACAGCGCGCTGGCAACCAGCTACACCATCTCGTACTGATTGTTCGTGATGTACTGGGACAGGCAGCAGGCGAGAATGATGCCAACCAACTGAAAAAAAAAAAAAAAAAAAGAAAAAAAACCCAAAACCCACATATCAGAGGTAGCCAAAACCAGGACACAGTGTTTTAGGGGAAAAGCTGGACAAACTGCTCTGCAGCATATATAAATTCCGAAGGTGAACAGTGGGATTCACAAATCACAACACGGGCTGCCCATGCCCTGCTTCGGAGTAACCGAGAGAGGCTGAAGTGGAGCATCCTGGCAGGCATCAGCCAAACAACGCTGCTCGCAAGAGATGCTCCACGTCCCATCCCGTTAAGATTTATTGCTTCACAAAGCACCTACTGTTCTACGGTAATTTTGGAGATCACACAGATAATCAGGAGCACTGCAGCCCACTACGCAGCCACCAGGGAACGGCAGCCACCCCTCCCCGTTGCAAGGACAGCGGGGAAGCAAGGCTGCTGTTTTCACAGCTGAAGGACACGCTACGGTTATCACAACGTGGCCCCCCCAACCCCTGCACAGACATTCAGGGCCAGATCCTGCAGGAGCCCGACCTACACAGGCAAAGTTAGAGGCACATTTGCATGATGGGTCCCTGCTGGCCGCCCGACACGGCCAGGCTTGCTGAAAGAGCGATAAAAGCCAGGAATCCATTACAATTCCCAAGCCTGGCATCAGCCAAGATAATTCCGTGGCTGGGAGAGTGCAGGTCACCGTTTGTGTGTCGGTCACATCTCGGTGACCCCATGGCGAGCACGGCCCAGCTAAGGAGGAGAGCGGGTGGGCACAGCAGAGCAGCTCCGGCTCTGGGGCTCTCCCAGCCGCAATGGAAAGCACTCGGCAGCGCCAGCTGCACCTGGGGGGGCTGCTGGCTCCCACCTCTCCCCCAGTTCAGCCCATCCGTTATGGGAAACGCAGGGCGATGTGCTCGTTATGGAAGAAATACCCTGGCAGAGCTCCCGCTCCCTGCGCTGCTACGGTCAGCCGGTGGTCCCGGGCGGCAGCACCTGGAAGCTCATGCCACAGGCTCTGCATGCTGGATCAAAGGGAAGGTGAATTCAAGCCCCTCCAAGGTCAAGGCCAGCCAAGCTCGCTCTGCAGCTGCTTAGCACTGGGAGCCCAGCAAGCTTCCACAAACCAGGCAAAGAAGGGGCGGCTGCGCATCCTGAGGCTCCCGCTGCGGGTGCATCGGAAAACCCTCGGCACCTCGGGAAACCCCACCGCGGCGTCAGCATGCCCAACACCCAGCGTGAAGGAGCTGGGGGAAGGGGCCTCTCATTTCCTGCCGGGATAAAGCCTGCTGGAGCAGGGGCCGGAGAGCACGCTGCTGCTGCAGCTCCCACAGGAAGCGTCCTGCAGGATATAGTAAAAGGGAGGTTGGGAAGTGGGAGGGAAAGGAAGCAATCACAGGGTTCGGCAGCGTGTGGGGCGCGAGCCGCCAGCACAAGCGGTGCCCTGCCAGTGCTCACAGGGACCCAGCCACGCAGAAGTGATGCCAAAATGCCTCCCTGATAAAAAGGAAGGTCGGTGGGTAGGAAAAGGAAGGGCGCAAATTTGATCCTTGCCAACAGTGAATGCAGGGAGTTGGCCCGGCACAGCACAGGCTCCGTTTGGGTTTTCTTAAAAGTCAGTTGTTTTGGACAGGAGCTATTCTCAAATACCCTGGGCTCACGGAAACAGAGCTGGTGCTTCGGCCCTGGGTTTACGCGACTGGAGACTGCTCGGTGGCGAGGTTAAACCCAAGGGGAACGTGCAGAATAGCTGCTCCTCTCTGGCTGAAACAGGCCGTGCCTTTTGTACACACGCCAGACCTCGCACAGAAATTAAACACCTCTGGAGACACACTAGCTTCGCCCTGCGCTCCTCTGTGCTGGCCAGCAAGGGAGAGTTACCTGGAAGCATGCAATGCCAAAGGAGATTCCAGCCACGACGCTCATTTTTGACTCCATCGTTGACGTTACCAGGAAAAAACAACCCTGCAGAGGCGGGAAAGCGAGTATGTGGGTCCAGTGCTCTTCACCCCGCCCCGGAGCACAAACTGGCACCTCCCCAGAGCACCGGCAGCTCCTGGGCAAGATGCTCCCGTGTGGGCCACAGAGGGCTTCTGGTTGCCACCCTCCTCCTGCCTGACCTCAGCAAAGTCATTTCCCTATCAGCGCTGCACCAACCAGCCTCCCAGCCCCGCCGCCTTATCAAGGGGAGCGCTGCCCTTGGGCTGTTCCCAGCGGGAGTGTTGGGTTGAGCAAGGTGACTCATCACGGGAACGTCCCTCGCACGCATCACCCGGCTGTCCCCGCCGGATGAGGTCACCCGCGCTCACCAGTGCGTCAGGACTTTGCATGGCTGCCGGGAGACGTCAGCGCTGCCGAAACCAACTTTTAACTGCGAAACTACCTCCTTATTCACCTGTTCTCACAAACACACAGCCCTCAGCACAAACACTTGGGTCTGGCTGGTCCCTGGCCTCCACGGAATGAGTCGAGGGGACCTCAGACGTGAGGGAGGGCTCGTTCCTCCATATTCTTCCCCCACTTTCCACCCAGGGAAGTCCCCGGGCCACAGGGTGTCTGCATCGAGGCTGCAGGTCTCCTTCCAAGCCTCCCAGGGAAGGGCAAACCCTTCTCCGCCCGCTCAGCTCTGCCCTCCCCACCTCCAGGAATGGAGAAGGACTTTTCTGAGCTTAACTTACATCCATGAACACTTTCAGCTTGGCTTTGCTGGGGTCCTTCAGATCCTCTTCCGAGCAGTCGTCCTGGCTCTTGCAGCAGCTGCGGGGGATGCCCCTCTGGGCAAAGTACTCCGTCCTCTCCCAGTCCGAGTAGTTCTGCACCCCGCAGCAGTGCAGCTGGAGGGGGAAGCACATTTTGGGGAGCGCGGTCACACCAGGGTACTGACCAGTCCTACCACCACTCCCATGGCTCCCCCCTGCCCTCGCCTCTCTAGGAACTGCCCCCACCTCACCCAGCATCTCCTCCCACACTCAAAATCCCACAGCACACACGGAACCCCGAAAACCTCAACGGGGATGCCGATGCCACAGGGGGTCCCAGGGAACCCTCCGGGGCGAGGCGAGCGTGTCCCCCCACTTTTCCCACACCCTGCTGCCAGCCAGCCGGTGGCACTCACAGTTCTCTGGATGGTGTCGACGGCCTCGCTGTGCCGGTCGGCGGTGGCGTTGTAGTCCCTCAAGGCCAGGTTGAGGTTACTCTCAAAGTTTGTCTTAATCTGCAAGAGAGAGGTCTCTGCGGCGGCGCCGTCCCACTCCGGCGCGTCGGGCCCCGCGGTCCCGCGTTAGTCACCTCTCGGCGACGGCAGGAATGACTCCGGCCGTGGCCAGCAGACATTCCCCCGGCCACCCCGGCAATTAAAGGCTGCTGTACTAAAGGGCAGGCCGGGATGCGCTGTGGCAGCAGGGATGCTGCAAGTAATAACAAGGACCTACACGGTGCCAAACGCCCCCCCGCAAGCAGGCGCGGGAACCCTCAGAGGAGCTTTAATTACAGCAATTATTGCAGAAGACAGACCAAAAGCCAGAAATTAAAATCCAGGGCTGCGTCTCCTGCACTGGTGGAGGGGCAGAGTGCCGTGCTGGGCAGACCCTGCACCCGGCCACCTCCTTACGGGGACCTTTTGGTTCCTTGCAGGGCACAAGCTGCTCTTTGGGCTGTTTTAATCCCGTATTAGCCAAACTGAGCACCGCTCCCAGCAGCACCTCTGTCCCTCCAGCCACATCTGCACCTGGGACATGGGTTAAAACCAGTACCAAACCCGCTGCGCAGCACCGGGAGGCGGCAGCGGCCACTCAGACTCACCTCGTGCCGGAAGACGAACCCCACAACGGCGGCCACCAGGACGATGAGGAAGATGAGGGACAGCAGCATGGCGTACTGCGGGCAGAAAAGGCGGGACGGGTGGGACGGGGTGGGACGGGATGTGTTGGGACGGGTCAGGACGGGTCGGGATGGGTCAGGAGGGGATGGGACCCCATCCCACCCCGTCCAGGGCCACCCACCAGCTTGAGCATCCAGGTGCTGCCGCGGCAGGTGGCGAAGCAGCCGAAGGTGCCCAGGAGGACGACAACGGTGCCGGCGCCCACCAGGACGAAGGGGACGTTGGTGGCCTTCTCGTCCAGCAAGGAGAAGTAGACGGCCAGGCCCACCCTGCCCCAGATGCCCACGGCCAGCAGCACGATGCCCGACACCTGGGGAGAGGGGAAAGCCGCCGCGGCTCGCGCCTGTCGCGACAGGGCGGCGCGGCCGCGACATGCCACGGGGGCGGGGCGGGGCTCACCCAGAAGACGAAGGTGTAGGTGAGCAGGACGCTCTTGAGGCAGGTGATCACCGGCTTCGTCTGCAGCCGCCGCGACGGGGACGCCATGGCCGACACGGGCCGTCTCCTACCGGGACG
>VZSF01004768.1:45825-60270 GCA_013398295.1 Chionis minor
GCCCCGTGTCCCCTCTGCCTGCCCCGTGTCCCCCTCCTGCCTGCAGTGTGTCCCCCTCCTACCTGCCCACTGTCCCCTCTGCCTGCAGTGTCACCTCCTGCCTACCCCGTGTCCCCTCTCCTGCTTGCAGTGTTCCTTCTGCCTGCCCCATGTCCCCTCTGCCTGCCCTGGGTCCCCTCTGCCTGCAGGGTGAGCCCCTCCTGCCTGCCCCATGCCACCTCCTGCCTGCCCCGTGTCCCCTCCTGCCTGCAGTGTGCCACCTTCACCTACCCCATGCCCCCTCCTGCCTGCACTGTGCCACCCGGTCCCCTGCCCTCCTGCCCCGGGGGCGGGTGATGCAGCCCCAGCCCCAGCGTGGCCCCCCCATCATTGCCCAGGTGTCCCCAGCAGAGCAGGGACCAGCCGGGGCAGTCACCGCAGCACAGGGCGCAGCCACCATGCCAGCGAGCGACGGGCACCCTGCCAGCGCCCCGTCCCCTCCTTGAGGATGTCCCCGGGCTGCAGGGGGCTGCGGGCTCCCCACACGCCGCAACAAGAAGCCCCTCACCGTGGCCTCCCGGCAGCCCTCTCCTGCCCGGGACAGCTGTGTTACTAATTAGGGCGCTTCCCGGCCTGGCTGCCACATAATTAGTGCATTCAGACAGCCCGTGCTGCCCCGCGCCAGCTCTCCTACCTGTCCACGCCAGGCTCGTCCCTCCTCTCCCCTCACCCAGGCGGTCCTGTGCTCCAGACCCAAAATCCCGGGTGGCTCCGGCTCCTGCCTCTCCTCCCGCCCGACCCCGTGGGACGTGGGGCGGCGGGTCCTAACGAACGTGCTTCGTTACTGCTGCCTCGCGGGGGCTGAACTTCAGCTGGAAAACAGACCCCAGCTGGAAGCACTTGCCTTTGGACCAGTTTCGGAGCCCGCCGTGCGCAGCGAGGTCTCTCCCTCCCTCCTGGCAGGAGGTGGAAAAGGGGTCCTGGCTCCCGCGGTTTTGTCCTCGGCCCCCAGGACCCCCATTCCCGGAGCCCGGCAGGGCTGGCGCAGGCTTGGCTACCCTCTCTCCTGTGCCAAAACAGGCTCCTGGCTCTTCTGCTGGCAAGGAAAAAAAAAATCTGACAAACTTCTAAAGCCTCGGAGAAGCAGGAGGTGCACTGGGAAACGGGATTTATTATTTTTGACAATCTCATCATTTTGGGCCTGACTCACGGCTTTTGAATGCTTGGGACGGGCGGCAGAAGGGAAAAGTAAGTTTGCTCAGCGCAGGCAGGAGCGCGGGGCGTCTGTGCGCCGCGACGAGTCGACGGAGGGGCCGTCGCCCTGTGTCCAGCCCTTCTCCATCCTTGCCGGGGCTCGCAGCTGACTCCGGACCCAGCACAGCAAGTGGGCTGGCCGCCTCCCGGCCCCCCCGGCCCCCCAGCATGGCGCAGGAGGTGGCTCCCGTCCTGCTGGTTGTCCTCGCCGGGTTGGTGTCATCCACGTGGCACGAAGGTGGGTGCCGGGGCGTGCGGGCACAGCGGGGCTCCCCTTGGGGGAACGGCAGCCCGTGGGGTCTCGCTCTCCTGGGGGGGTCACGGTGGGGAGGGAGAGAGGGAGGGAAGGGGGGTCCTGGTACGGCGATGCCGGGGAGAGCGTCGGTGCCTGTGGGATATGGGGTGCCAGTGGGGGTGTGCTGCGGGGTACTGGGAGGAGCGGAGGGGGTGCTGGGAGGCATCCGGAGAGGGAAAAGAACACCAGCCTCTCCATCACGCCTCTGCCTGCGGGAGCGCAGCTTTCCCGCTGACTCCTCGCTCCCACGGGGGCCATCAGCCGGCAGATGTTTGCCGGGATGGAGCGCTCGGATCCAACCCCCCCTGCAGCCACGCAGCTGGGTCAAGGATCAAAAGCCCTTGTTCTTTTTTTGGAGGGGTCCCCCTTCCGTGCTCCCATCCCTGCTCCCATCTCCATCCCTTTGCCATGCTTCCAGCAGGGCTGGCTGGGGATGCCCTTGCCCCGTGCAGCCGGGGCTGCGAGCTGGCCCCAGGTGAGAAGGAAAAGGCAGCATCAGCACAAAATTGCTAATTAAATGGCACATCCGCCTGCGGCGACACAGCGCAGCCCGTCCCTGGGGCCCTGGCAGGGTGCTCGGCAGCCCCCCCGGGAAGCAGCCCTGCTCACCGGGTCACCCACACATCCTTACGGTTGCCAGCCCTGCGCTCGCCCCGGGCCCCTCCGCTCCTCAAGGCAGCCGTGGCAGCGTGGGAAGGGCATCAGGATAAAAGACTTTGTGGAAACGAGTGGGCGACCAACTTAACGAAGCCTGTGGGAAGCGGTGGGGAGTCGCTCTGTAGTAAAGTTCATGTCGGAAAAATTTGTAATGGAGTTTTCCTCCCCGTGACGGCGGGGCTGCTGCTTGGATCGGCCTCGGCAGATATCCCTTTCCCAAAACCTGGAGCAGGGGGACGGGGAGATGGGTGCAGCCACAGCGGGGCTGCCGCTTCTCCCGGGGTCCCTTCCCAGGCTGAGCATCCCCGCCATGCCGGAGCGGGGACTGCGGGGGGGTGGGCTGATGGCGAGGAGGGGGCAGCGCTGGCGGGGGCCGGCGGAAATGTGGCGGAAACGTGAGCTCAGTGCTGGGGAATGCCGCGGCCGGCCGAGGCGCCGGGATCCGAGGGGCCACGGGGAAGGACGCCAGCCCTCTCCCCCTGCACGGCTCCTTCCTCGCCCGCTGGTCCCTTGCCCATGGGAACACAGTGCGGGCCAGAGGGTGACCCGCAAGGATTGGCGCAAGGCTGTCCTCCCCCCGTCCGTGGGGCCGGGGGCCCCTCTGCACCGCACGGATGGCGTGGGGCCAGCAGCTCCGGCCAAGCCCCTCCAGCAGCTTCATCCTTCCCTGGTGCGCAAGCGAGGGGCTGCATCCCTGCCAGCCCCCCGGCCGGGCGGCCTGCCGCTCCTCCCTCGCCTTGGCCAGGGGCTCCCTCGGGATGGCGGGTGGCAGGGACCATGCCACTGGAGCGGGACTTCCCGGCAGCACGAAGCCGGGGGTCGGTGCCAGCCCACTCTGCGCCAGTGCCTGTTTCCTGCCGTAACCGCGGCTGCTCCTGCGGCTGTTTAGTCTGCGGGCTGGTGCCAGCGCTCGCCATGTCGCTGGGGACCGGGCTCGCTCTCTGCCCGCCTTAACCCTTGACGGCAGCCCCAAGGATGGCGGGACGGGGTCTGCCCAGGGATGGGATCGCTTGCTGGGAGATGTGGGATGTTTCCACGCCGGAGGGTGCAGCTGCCTGGGCAGGCACCATCACCTGGGATCCGCTGTGGCTGCGAACCATCAGGCAGCCCCCTCATCCCTTTCCTCCTCCCCAGGGTCTGGCTACTACGCGGCTGAGAGCCACACCAATGAAGTGTACGTGGAAGAAGCCCCCCCCGAGCCTGCCCTGGACTACCGCCGAGGTAACAGCCCCCAAGCCCTTCCCTCGGCTCCTCGTGGGGAAACTGAGGCACAGAGGGGCCGGGTGCCCCCTCACCTCCCTCCTCTCCCCCAGTGCCGCAGTGGTGCGCCACGCTCAACATCCACCGCGGAGAGGCCACCTGCTACTCGCCCCGGGGGGGTTCCTACCGCAGCAGCCTGGGGACGCGCTGTGAGCTGAGCTGCGCCCGCGGGTACCGGCTGGTGGGACCCAGCGCTGTCCAGTGCCTGCCCAGCCGCCACTGGTCCGGGATGGCGTACTGCCGACGTGAGTGTGCCCCAGCCCTCGGCTTGCCGGCATCCCCGCAGGCAGCCCCGGTGGCCAGTTCTGGGTGCTCTGCCCGCCAGCACGGCTTCCCTCCCCTCTTTGTTCTCTCTCCGTCCCAGAAATCCGGTGCCACGTGCTGCCGGCGGTGCTGCGGGGCTCCTACGTGTGCTCGGCCGGCGTGCAGATGGATTCCCGCTGCGACTACACCTGCCAGCCCGGCTACCAACTGGAGGGTGACCGGAGCCGCATCTGCATGCAGGACGGGCGCTGGAGCGGGAGCGAGCCGATCTGTGTAGGTAAATTCTCACCCTGCCGTCCTCCCAGCCCCGCGCTGCTGGGACACGCAGGGACAGGCCACCCTCCATCCCTGGGGTGCCTGCAGGTGTCACCCCCATGTCCGACCTGGGCATTGCCCCGTGCTGGCTCCTGCACCTCCCGGCCGTGGGATTCGTGTCCCTGCCGCTCCCTGAGGTGCCACTAGCCCCAAAGCGCAGGTGGGTGCAGGGAACGTCGGTCCGTGATCGGAGCACGCGGTGCTGACATTCCAGCAGGTCCTGCTGGCTCCGGGGTGCCCGGGCTATGCGCAGCATTCCCGGCGTGGCTGAGTGCCGGTGCCGGCGCCTGGCTCTCGTAGCCCAGTCACAGCACCCACGGGTTCCCCGACTCCCTCTCATCCCTGCGGGCAGATTTGGAGCCTCCCAAGATCCGCTGCCCAGACTCCCGGGAGCGGATAGCCGAGCCAGGCAAGCTGACCGCCACCGTCTACTGGGACCCCCCTCGCGTGAAGGACTCTGCTGATGGCGTCATCAAGAGGTGAGGGTGGAGGCGCTGCGGGCGCCGCTGGTGAGGGCTGGGGGCTGTGCTGGGTGCACCCTCCCGGGGCCCTGGAGGAGAAACCCATCTGCTGGGCGCAGGGTGATGCTGCGGGGCCCGGAGCCCGGCTCCGAATTCCCCGAAGGAGAGCACGTGATCCGCTACACAGCCCACGACCAGGCGTACAACCGAGCCAGCTGCAAGTTCAGCGTCCGTGTCCAAGGTGAAGCCGGTTCCCCTGGGAGCTGCCGGCTGCCTCCCCCCACCCTGGCTCCGGGCTCCGCACGCCCCGGCCAGGGCTGTGCCCATCACCCCCAGCCCTCACCCAGCCTCCCCCTTCGCAGTGAGGCGCTGCCCCGTCCTGAAGCCCCCGCAGAACGGCTACCTCTCCTGCACCTCCGACGGCAACAACTACGGTGCTACCTGCGAGTACCTGTGCGACGGGGGCTACGAGCGCCAGGGGACCCCCCTGCGGGTCTGCCAGTCCACCCAGCAGTGGACGGGCTCCCAGCCCCTTTGTGCGCGTAAGTGGCGCGGGGCAGGGGGGGACCTGCCCGCAGCGATGCCCAGCGCCGGGGGCAGATGCTGCCCGGCAGGGCGGAGGGATGGGGAAGGGGTGATGGCGGGGGGAGGCAAGATGGCACCTCCCCGCACGCTCCCCTGCCCCCCCAGCCATGCAGATCAACACAGCCGTGAACTCGGCCGCCAGCCTGCTGGATCAGTTCCACGAGAAACGCCGCCTCCTTGTCATCTCGGCCCCTGACCCCTCTAACCGCTACTACAAGATGCAGATCTCCATGCTGCAGGTGAGGAGACCCTCCCGCTGCCCCCTTGCCCACCGCCACCCCCGGCACCCTCTCATCACCCCCCCTCTCTCTCTGCAGCAAGCCGCCTGCGGGCTGGACCTGCGTCACGTCACCACGGTGGAGCTGGTGGGGCAGCCCCCGCGCGAGGTGGGACGCATCCGGGAGCACCAGCTGTCCCTCGGCATCATCGAGGAGCTCAGGTAGAGGGGGGCGAGGGGGGGGCAACGTCCTGCAGAGCCAGGTGCTTGTGCAAGGGGGACAGGGACACATCTGGGGATGGCAAAGTGCGAGGTTGCAGCTGGGTTGGTGGACAGCCCCCCCCTTCCTGCTACACCAGAGGGGCTTGTGAGATGTGGGGACACCCCCAGCAAGTCTGAACGCAGCATTCCCAGACCCTCCTGGGGCTCGCAGACCTGAGGAAGAGGTAGGAGCCACCACCCCAGGAGGACTTGAGCACAGTTGGGTAGGGAGGGCAGGTTCGGCCCCAGCCCAGTGTCCCCAGCCCTGACTGGAGGCTCCCCCTTGCACCCCCAGGCAGTTCCTGCATCTCACCCGCTCCCACTTCAACGCGGTGCTGCTGGACAAGGCGGGCACTGACCGCGAGCGCTACATCTCCCCCGTCAGCCCCGACGAGCTCTTTGTCTTCATCGACACCTACCTGCTGAGCGAGCGGGAGGCGGCGCGGCGGGCACAGAGCGGGGACCCCTGCGAGTGAGGCAGCGCCAGGGAGAGCCCCCCCCTCCACTGCTGCTGGCCTCTGGGGACTGACACCTTCCTTTCTGCTTTTCTAGTCGCCCACTGTAGAGGAGGACCAGGGTGCCGAGGACCTCCAGGGGAAGGGGAGCCCCTCTCCAGCTGCTCTGGCACAGAGGCAAGCAGGGATAAGGACAGGGGCCATGCGCCAGCAGCGTCCCCGCCACCCAGCAGCCAGGAGCAGCTGTGGGGTGGGATGGCTCAGCTCAGCCAGGACCATGGTAGGAGACACCAGAGCGTCCCCCCGCGGGCAGGGGGGAGATGGGGACACAGAGACTGGGCTGCCAGAGCAGAGAAGAGCGGGTAGGGCAGGCATGGCAGGCAGGGCGACGCCTCTAACGCAGCAGCTTCACCCTCCCCACCCCACACACAACCCAACTCTGCTCCCTCCCCACCCAGGGCAGGCGCTGCTGCCGGGGTCCTGCCGAAAAGCCTTGGGTAGAAGCAAACGGCCCCATGCTCAGCAAATCCAGCCGCCAGCCAGCGCGTAAACCCCCCCATCCCGAGGGCTCGCCCACCCCTCGCTTCCCCAGCCACGGGGCACCCTTCCCGGGAACTGCTTTGGCAGTAGAATATTAACTCTAAATAAATAAATCTATATGAAAGTCAGTGCTGGCAGAAGGCGTGTTGGGAAATGCAACCTTCCTGGGGACCACCACAGCCCCCCCCCGGCCCTTTAACCCCCCCACCACGCTGAGCCTGCATGGCTCCATCCCAGCCCCGCAACCAGGGATGGGCTGCGTACGGCTGCCCCAGTCCTGGAGCCGGCAGCATCCTGCGGGAGGAGGGTGGAGAAGACAAGGAGGGAGCAGGCTGTGCAACAGAGCGGGTGGGAGGAAGAAGAATGGAAAGAAGAAAAAAAACCCAACCCCATTTTCAAAGCGTTTTGCCTGAGGGGAGAAGAAGGGAGGGTCCAGAAGGACTCCAGTGCAAAGCCTAAGACAAAAGGAAAAGCCTGTAAAGGAAGCTAGGCCAAGAAGACTTTCTGCCCAAGCCTGTTCCAAGAGGGTTATGTTTATTAAAGTATAAGCAAAAATAACCCAAGCCAAGCGTGGCAGCCTTGCAGAGCCATGCAGCGAGTGCGGCTCCTGAGCAGCAGTGCCAGCCCTCGGCCGGGTCCCGGTGCCAGCGCTGCAGCCTACGGCCTCAGCTTGGCCATGGTGGAGCGGAGCAGGAGCGTCCCCTCCGCCCAGGAGCCGGGGTATTGGCGCATCTTCTGCCACAGGTTCAGCTCCTCGCCTGTGGAGTCCATCCAGTCCACAGCCTGCCCGTTGCTCATGCCTGGGAGAAAGGATGGAGGTGGGCAGATGTCACTGCTGGAGCAGCCTCCTGCCTGCAGCAAGGCAGCCCCAAGCAAGGCTGCTTGTCCCCAGGGTTTGATGGGACCCCCCCAGGGCTCCTCACCATTGCCCACCCCCAGACGGACACCCCCGAGGAAGTCGTTGCTAGACAGTGGCTCCCGGTCCCAGACCGTCAGCTCCAGGCAGATGTGCTGCAGGTCCTCAGGGTTGATGCCGTTGTAGACAAAGGTGTGGTTGTAATGAGGGTTCAGGGTCTTCTTCACCACGGGTGTCTTCCTCTTGGAGGCTTTGCTTTTGTGTGGCAGGAGGTAGCTGGGGGGAAGCAGCCCCTTGGCTTAGCGGCACACGTGCAACCGTCGTCTGCCCCAGGGGCTGGGGCACCTCAGCAGCCCCAGACCTGGTCTGGAGCCCATGTCTGCTGACACGACCCAAGAAGAGCCACGATGGCCCGCAAGGGGCTGGGTCTCTGCCCCAGCTCCTGAAAAGCAGCTCGACAGCCCGCAAGTGGTCTAAGGAGGGGAGAGGGCAAGGACCGCCGCCTGCTCGCCCCCAGCAGGTCGGTGACCTCTGGGAAGACAGTTTGATGGCAGCTGGAGCCATGCCCTGCGTGCAGCCTCCCACTGTGACCTCTCAGCCGGCCAAAACCCAGGAGCATCCCGTCTCCAGGCAGAGAAGAGCAGGCAGTGACTTTCAGGGTACCAACACAGGCGGTACAGGGCAGCTAGCAGAGAGCCCCACCCCTCCCCAGGGCAGCTCTGGGATGCAGCCAGGGAGGACAGCGCACCCGGGACCCACACTCACCCCTTGACAAAGCTGTCCGAAGTCCCACCAGATTTGGCAGCCGTCAGGTTCTTGGCTTCTTTGATCCAGACCTGGAGCTCACCGCCTTCCCCCGTTTTGCCTGGGAAAAACGCAACGCAGCAAGAATTAAATCAACCTTAATTTCCAGCCCTGACGACTTCTGGAAAGGTCCTGCTGAACAGCTTTCACCGCAGAGGCAGGTACACATCTCCAGCTGGCATCTTCTCCTGCCTCCTCCCTGTTGAAGTTACAGCAGACCATTGCACCACACGGGGCCTGATGGTCCAGCCTGGTCCAGCCCCGGGAAAGCACTGGGACTACTTGGCCAGCCTGAGGACAGCCTTGCAGATGCTGCAGAGGAGAAGGCTGCAGTGGCACCACCCAAGAAACCCACCCAGACCCAGCTCTCGTGGCCACGAGGGGGTCCCACAGGCTACACAGACATCCTGGAGCTCCAGCACTCACCCTTCCTGCTGCTCCCGGCCCCGGGGTGCGTGGAAGATGGGATGTACTTCATGGAGACGACCAATTCCCCCTTGTACTGGTGGAGACCAGCAGCATCCACGCCGATCTGTGCAGAGGCAAGACTTATCAAAGATTGCTAGAGGCGCCAAACCAGCCATGGGGATGGCCTAGTCTGCACACAGCACCTTCCCATGCTGGACTTGACTTCTCCTAGGGGTGGTTTAGCCAGCACAAAAACCTGCAGACCCTCCCCAGCATCACCAAGTCAGACTCCGACCAGCTCCTTTGAATCACAGAATCACCCAGGTTGGAAAGGACCTTTAAGATCCATCCATCCAACCATAAACCTAACACTGCCAAAACCACCGCTACACCATGCCCCTTCACTTAGCTCGCAGGATCCCCTTTGGGATCCTACTTTGGCTCAGGCACCTCCCTTAGGAAACCCTACTTAGGCTGCTCGAGCCCCAGCAATGCCGAGGGCTGAGCCTGCAGCACAAGCCAGTCAGAAGACCCAGACTCTTAAATCCAGCAGCAGCATCTGCTGTTGCCATTAAGCTGCGCGAATTCCCTCACTGCAAGGCTCTGCAGCCCATGGCAGGATGTCCCAGCCAATTTCCCCCATTTGTTTCCCTGAATTTGGCTCCAGTTCCTCCTGGCTGGGAGCTGGGACGATCCACGCTCTTGCGGCAAACAAGGAAGCAGAATGAAAACGCCTGATGGGGCAGCGACCTGTCCCACTGCATCCCATCGGGGACTTACTGAGGAGGAGTAGGGAAGCTAGGCTCAAGGCAGAAGATCTGCCCTTTTGTTTTTGTGGGTTTTTTTTTTAAACTACATCAGTACTGCTATCTGCTTCTGTGGTCTTCACTTCTCCAAAGCTCTGATTTGGCACAAGCGTTTTGGCAGTTCTTGGCTGAGGTCTCTGCATCCCTCCACCCCCCGAGACAGGGCCAGGCGAGGGAGGGTGCTGCGGGTGGCAGGGTGCTGCGGGTGGCAGGGCCAGCACCTTGCCGTGCAGGGGCAGAAACTCCTCCAGGTGGCTCTCGAAGTTCCAGGTGTCCAGTGGGACCTCCACCTCCCCCAGGAAGGTGTTGCGGCCAAAGCGATCGTGGTGCCAGACGGAGAACTGCAGCGTCCTCGCAAGCAGGAGGGACTTGTTAATCTCGTACTAGGAAGAAAGATGGGAAAACCACAGGTGAGCAGGCAGCACCGGGCAGGGGATACACCATCAGCCACAGCTCTCAAGCAGGAGAGGAGACAGGTCTGAGGAGCAATGGATGCATACAGGAGACTGCTTGTCTTCCTTTCCAAGTCTGCTGAAACCTCAAAGCCCTGGGGCAGTGGTGCAGGAGCCTGTGCTCTCCAGACAAGTAGTCCTCAGAGCCAGGACAAGGACTTGTGGCATCTGGCCACCCCACCCCATCCCACCACATCCCACCTCTGCCAGCTCGCTGAGCCTCAGGTGGCCAGAGCGAGAGAGCTCAGCAAACCCGGGGCTGTGGGAGCCTGGAAACCCAACCACAGTTCCCACTTCCCTCCTGTCCGGAGAGCGCCTGGCCTCAGCGATGCGCTGCTGGGCTCGGGGATGGAGCCAGCCCTTCCCACCACCCTGGGTGGCCACAGCGGGGACCGTGAAGGGCAGCACCAAGTGCTTCTGCCCTGGGGCTCACAACTGCCTTATCTCTGCCTCTGCAGCGGTGTTGCCCGCCTTTCTGCCAGCACAACCTGCCTGCAATGGCCCAGGAGCCTTCTCCATGGAAAGCAGTGACCAGGGTAAGCAGAGCCCCCCAGCTCTGGGGGCTGCCACCGGAGCCAGGAACGCGGGCAGTGACACACATTCACACCGGCAGCTCTGCACCCCACCGCGGCACCCGGGGACTGACACCACAGCCACATCAGGGCAGCAACCCAGCCTGGGAGGGGGCTTTTCCAGCTTGTGGAGTGCAGCATCTGGACACGGAGCCTCCCGCAGAGCCCACACCACAGGGCTTGGAGCCCATCCCTCCCCCTGGTTTGCTCCAGCAGCATCCCCAGGACCGAGTGCCTGCCCGGCCCCGCAGCGGGGAGCGGGCTGCGCCCCAGCCCATCCCTGCCCACCTTCAGCAGCTCGTTGTACAGGGGGTTGATGGTGTTGCGCTTGATGGTGGTCTTGCGTTTCCCTTGCCGGGATTTGTCGGGCAGGAGGTAGGTCTTCACGTACCTGAAGGGAGGAGAAAGCAGCGTTTCACCAGTCTCCCCACAGCTAGCCCCCCCGAACCCCCTAAGGTGAGCCCAGACCTCCTGCCTCGCCAAGAACCCCACCACAGTTAGAGCTCCCATCTCTGGTGGGCGCCCCACAACCCAGCTGAAGCACCACAAGCAGTGCCACCGGTCATTGTGTGTCCCCCCCAAGCCCAGCTCTCACGGGTTGGAGCGCTTCTTGCCCTCGTCCCCGTAGGCCAGCTGGCGGCACTCCTTCACGTGAATGAAGAGGGTCTGCGTCTTCTGCTCGTAGCTCAGGGAGAAGGAGATTCCCCCGGTGACGGCAACGTTGCCAAAGTCGCCGGCCTCGCTGTAAATGCTGACCATGCTCCCCAGAGTGCTCTGCAAGACACAACACAGCTGAGCAGGGGGAGCATCGCTCGGTGGTCCCTCTTCATCCTCAGCAAGGCTACTCCCCACGCCACCTCCGTGCAGCCCCTCTCACCCGCTCCCCCACTGGGGATGGCCACCCAGTGCCTCCCACCCACAGGCAGGCTCCCTGGAAGAAAGCTGGGTCTCCGTGTTCCTATTCGCTTCAAGGGGAGGTGGCCCCCTCGCCCCAGCCTCTTGCCACCGCGCCCCAGGAGCTGCCCACCCTGCCTCCCACCCAGCCCCTTGGCACTGCCCTTTCTCCATCGTTTCTTCCCGCGGAGCAGAGCATGGCCGCGCTGCGGGGACTCACCGAGGAGTTGCCGCTGCGCATGCTGCCCCGCGCCACCCTCTGCCGATGGATCTCCACCAGGTTATCGATGTCCTCCTCCTCCTCCTCCTGTAAGGACGGAGACAAGCTGCCTGTGTGGGGAGCGGCAGGGCATGGCCAGGCAGCCGGCTCCTCCACCTGGCAGCCGGCTCCGCGGCACGCCGGGGGTCTCACCAGCTCCATGTTGAGGCCGGGCACCGACTTGCTCCTGTCCCCCAAAGAGCCGCCTTCCTCTGTGAAGTCCTCCGGGCGCAGGTCGATCACCGACTTGGTGTAGTCTGCATGGGAGACGGTGGCACGGTGCAGGACTGGCTGCTGCTCCCTCGACGTACGGGGCTGCCCCAGCCTCCCCCATCCGCACTGACAGCCCACCACAACTTCGGGAGAGGCAGCCACCCACCCCCTGCCACGTCAGCACCCAAAAAACCCCCTGCACCCATGCAGCTCTCACCTGCAGGCCTCACCACCCGCCGGGGGTTCTTCTTGAATATCGTTTCGTGCTCCTCGACCAAGGTGCTGCTGCGGCTTCCCACGGTGGCGTCCTGGGGAGGAAGGGTCCCTTCAGAGGAGGGCAGAGTGGGCACCCCAGGGGGCTCCCAGCCCCACACCCCAGGACAGAGCTGAGCCCACCGGAGCAGCGGCACGCACCCGTCTGTCGGAGAGCGAGTTTTTGGAGCGGAGAGGGAGGGTCAGGCTGGAGGCAGCGGATCCTGCTGGCACAGCAGCCTGTTTTCCATCGCTGAGAGGGGCGGCTCTCTCCAGGGAGTTGCTCCTGCAGAGGACACAGAAAAGTCTGTCCCAGGCCAAGAGCACAGCCGGGAAGCGCCATCTCCCCACAAGCTCCCCGGAGCCCCAAAAGCTCCCCGGAGCCCAGGGAACAGAGGACCTGCCTGCCCAGGGACAGGTTTCAACCTGGCCAGAGGAGCCAGCTCCCCCTCACCAGAACGAAAGGCACTTGGGATGAAGGTGCTCATCCTCTACCAAGCCAACCTTGCCAAGGACAACCTACCCAGAGAGCCCTCACCTGCCCCTCAGGCCATCAGGACTAGGTCTGTAGCCATCCAGGCTCATGTTTTCCATGGATTCTGTGTCGCTTTTGCCATCCCGAGGGTCTGAGGCATCCGGAAACAAACTGCAGACAAACAAAACCACAAGTATGTCCTGTTTGGTGAGGGGGCCGGTCTGGGAGAGAGCTTCTGCGCCACCAGTGATCCAAACAGGGCAGCAGCGTCCCTCCTGTCCCTGTGGAAGATGAGAGGAGGCCCTGGAGCAGAGGGGACAGCAGGGATCCTCACCTGGACCCCTCCCGGGGTGCCGAGGGGCTCTGCTGCAGGGCTGCAGAGGAGCTTTTGGGCTCGCCAAGCTGGGCTTTCTGGAGGAGGGTTTGTCCCACGGTCTCTCTTTTGCTGGCTGGAAGGAGAGAGGCATCAGGAGGATCGCTGCTCCAAGCAGATCTGGAGCAGGAGCTGCTCCCAGCCAACTCCGCACTGGGCAGAGAAGCGCCAGGGAAAGACAGAGCATCCCAGAGGGCTGGGGGAGAAGGCATCTCTGCGGCACCCCTACCTGCCGACCGGTGCCGCAGGGACAGCCGCACCATGTCGCTGCCCAGCCGGTTGGCAAAGCGATTGACCCTCTGGTCGTAGAACCAGTCACCTGTCGTCTTCTTCAGCTCGCTGCAGGGCAGGGGGGCAGAGGGGGGCAGTGCGGGGCTGCTCCATGCACCCCACCACCACCCTCGGTGCTGCCACAGCCAAGGAGAGCGCAGGCACCATGGATGCATGGTGGCTGGGCAGAGACGATGCGCTGGGCAGACAAGGGGCCCAGCTACATCCCAAGCAAACGCGGGAGCAAGACGGGTTTTTAGGGCTGGGGAAGCCAAGAGGGAAGAAACCAGGGGTGCTTGAAACTCAGTCTGTGCGAGGGGCACGGGGGGATGCCGGAGTCACGTAAAGGGGGGAAAAGGAGCGAGGTGGGCGTGAAGAAGACCCAAGAGCAGCGCACGACGCAGTTCTCCATCACCCAACCCCAGGTGCCCACCCTGGGAATTGGCGGCAGAGACGGCGGCTGCCCTGTGCTGGAGGAGACCAGCTGGGCTAGGAAAGGTTGGCCGTGGGGCACCGAGCTGGGGTGACTGGGAAGAGCAAGGGGACAGGAGGAGCGTGCAGAGTGTCCCTGCCACTTGCCCCCAGGTACTCACGCCTCCTTGGTGCAGACTTTGCAGCGCCAGGAGCTGTTGGGGCCGTAGCAGCGGCATTCCCGACACACCAAGTGGTTGCAGCCCCGGCAGGTGTTGGCCTTGGGGCTGATGCGTCCCAGGCTCTGCTGGCAGCGTGCGCACGTCCGCTCGCTGTAGCGCTGGCTGCCCCGCTTGGCCCCCTTGCGCCGGATCTCCAGCAGCTCGTTCTTCAGGCGCCTGCTCGGATCCCAACACCGGGAGCCATCAGAGCCGTGCCAGGATCCCGGGGCTGGGGCAAGAGCTGCCAACCCAGCCCCGCCGGCCGCACCTCGGCCGCTTCCCGAGCAGGAAAACCAGCGTCCTCACCTGATCCTCCTCTCCTCTGCTTTGCGCAGCTCCTCGTCCCGCTGCAGGACCTGCAGGATCAAATCCCTCTCTGCCTCCGACAGGAAGGAGAGATCCACGGCCTCCGACATCGCCCCGCCCGGCATCGCTCGCCCTGGGCCACAAGGAGCCGGACGCGTCGGTGCTAATGGAGCCGGCGGACTCGCCGCCCCAGCTCAGCCCGGGGCAGGACCCCTGTGTCCCCCCCCCGCCACCACCTCCCCGTGCCCCCCAGCCCGGATCGCCGCCCCCCGAACGCCGCGGCGGCGCTGCCGGTGCCGCCCCCGCCGCCCTGCCCGGGGCAAGGCGCCG
>VZSF01004770.1:7607-22003 GCA_013398295.1 Chionis minor
TCGCTGGGATGTGGGGTGACCCCCCCTGCCACCTTCCCACGGGTACCTTCTCCTCCAGCTCATCCTCGCTGTCGTAGGGGAACTCCTGGTGGGGCTCCCAGTCGTATTCCACATGGATCTGCAGGGAGAGCTTCCCCGCCTGCGCCTGCTCCAGCTGCGAGATTGGGCAGGTCAGGGGGGTCTCAGAGTAAGGGGGACAGGTCCCAGCAGCCCCCCGCCTCCGTGCCAGCCCTCCCCCAGCACTTCGGTCCCTTGTCCCCAGCCTGAGCATCCCCCCCATCCCTCCATCCCACCTACCAGCTCTTCACACTCCGTGTGCTTGAGCCTTCTCGCCACGTCCAAAGCCGTCTCACCCGCCACGTTCACTGCCCGAGGGATGAAACGGATCCCGAGGTTACAGCCCCGCCACTCCACTCCCACCGGAGAGCCCCCAAACCCCCCCCATCCCAGCTCCGTACCTGCGGAGAAGCTGGCTTTGCCCTTCAGGAGCAGCTTGAGGCAGTTGGGCTGGTTGTAGAGCGCGCCGTAGTGCAAAGCCGTGTTCCCATCCTGCGTCACCCGGTCCAGTGTCCCCCTGCGCAGGGCCACCGGCAAGAAATTCAAGGCTCGAGAGCGCACAAGGCATCCGTCCATCCCTCACGCACGCTCCTCCCGCGGGAGAGCGGGCAGGGGACACCGCGGGCAGCTGGGGACGCACCCGTTCTGGATGATGAAGTCCACCAGAGGAAGGGACGATCTGTCGGCGTGGCGCACGGCCATGTGCAGAGCCAGCTCGCCCGGGTCCTGCCACGAGAGGGAGGGGAGAGGAGAGCTGAACCCGAGGACGCCCATCTCTCCCAAGATGGAGGGGAAGAGAGATCTGGACCCAAGGATGTTCATCTCCCATGAGATGGAGGGGAGGAGAGAGGTGCTTCCAAGGCTGCTCATCTCACCCGAGATGGAGGGGAAAGAAGAGCTGGACCTGAGGATGTTCATATCCCACGAGATGGAGGAGAGGAGAGAGGTGCATCCAAGGATGCCCATTCCCCCCCAAGATGGAGGGAAGAGAAGAGCTGGACCCAAGGATGCTTCATCTCCCATGAGATGGAGGGGAGGAGAGAGCTGCACCCAAGGTTGCTCATCTCCCATGAGATGGAGGGGAGGAGAGAGCCAGACCTGAGGCTGCTCATCTGCCCAAGGGCGCATCTCCACCCAAAGGCCAGGAAAATCCCGAGCATGGGCAGGGCATCCAGAGGGGGGAACACCCCTTTAGGCTGGGAGTGGGGCGGCGGCGGCAGCGCGGGGCTCACCTGGCCCTCGGGGCTGACCAGGGGCTTGGCCAGATCGTGCCCCTCGGCGAAGGCCTGGAGCAGGGCCAGGAGGTCACGGGCACGAATGGCTTCCCAGAGGCGGTGGGGGTCATCGCGGCCGCTTTTCTGCACGTAGCGTCGCTCCATGTACTTGGCCACGATGTACTCCTTGCGGGCGGCCCTGCGGGAAGGGCGGCGCGGCATCGGCTTGGCTGGGCGAGGGAGACCGTACCCCCTCCAGCCCCATCACAGTTGGGGTCTCCTGCCTCCTCCTCCTCCCAAAGCCTCGGGATGGGGGAGAAATCTCAAAAAAAGCTGCAGGTCCCCAGCAAAATCCAGGCGATGACACCGGGATCCCCCCCCTCCACCATCCCCAGGCTGCCTCCGAGCCCACGGGCAGCGGCACGGGGACAAGGACAGACCATGCGACACCCGCTCCTCCTCCTCCTCCTCCTCCTCCTCCCAGCCCACCCCGAGCCCCCCGGGGCCAGCGGCCGCCTCACATATCGCTGCCGGCAGAGGGCTTGGGGCAGTCCTGCGCGGGCAGCATGGCCTCCATGATGTCGTTAAAGCGGGCGTTCCCGACGCTGACGGCCAGCTGCGGTGAGAGAGGGACGGGGGCAGACGAGCCCTCGCGGCCGCGCTCGCCCTGCCCCAGCCAGATCCCCCATCCCAGGGGGAATCCACTCCAGAGGGAACGAACCCACCCGGGACCTTCCCAGAGCAGCATCTACCTGGGGATGATGATTTTCATGAGAGAAGTCTGTTTTAGCAAGCAGTAGGTCCTGGGGGGGCTGCCAGCATCACCCCCTCCTTATCAAACAGCCTTGCAGAGCCCCCTGCCCGTTCACCCAGACCACCACACTGGGGGCTGCAAACTGCCACTGGGGAAACTGAGGTAAGTTTGCGAGCACTGGAGCAAACTGGGCGCAGGTGGGATGGAGGAGGAGGGATGGACTCTGCATCCCAGGAGGTCTGGGAGCCGCAGAGGGCGATTCCCGGTGGGTGCAAGATCTCTGGGCTCGGGGAGCAGCTTACCAGCAGCTCGGAGGTGCTGAGGACATCCAAGGTGAGGGACTGGATGCGGGAATAATGCACGCCCAGCTCCCGGTGGATGCCGGAGCACTCGATGCACGTCAGGATGCCCAGGTTGGTGGAGAGCCACGTGGGGTCTGCGAGGGGAGCGATGCCGGGGCTCAGCGTCACCACCCGGCCCCGCGGGATGCTGCAACCCCCCCCTGCCACCCCGTACCCAACCCACGCACCCCAGGGAGGGCGGTGGAGGAGGGGACACCCCCCCAGCCCCAACCTACCCGGGGCCCCGCAGTCACAACACTGCTTGTTTCCCGGCATGTTCTTCACCTCGCTGATGACCAGCTTGGTGAGCTCCTGCACGCCACCGTCCGCCCCGCCGCCCGCCGCCGCCCCGCCGCCGTTGGGCTCCCCCTTGAAGGCGTTGCTCAGGGCTTCGTCCTTGCTGTTCTGCAGCACCGAGACCCACCTGGGCAGGAGGGAGCCCCGTCAGGAGGAGGAGGAAGAGGAAGAGAAGGAGGTGGAGGATCCATCACCGCTAGGAGTGGGGACAGGCTGCGGCACTTACACAACGCACTCCTGCTCGTCCTCCGCTTGGAAGTGGTACGTCCTGTTGTCTGCAGGGATGGGGAGAGGAGGGGGTGGGAGAAGGTGAGCGGGGGGGATTCAGGGATGCCCAAGGACAGCGGGAAGGAGCTGAAAGTGCTCCAAAGGGGCTGCTTTAAACTGGAATTAAAATCACTGCACGTCACTCTTCCATCACCCGAGCCCTGTCACAACCTCTGCTCTTGTCTTGAGCTTGCCAAGATCTCCCTGGAGAGGTTGGTCCTTCCTCCGTAAAGGCAGCTGGGGAGACGCCCAGAGCTGGATTAAAAGGGCAAAGGGTGCCCAGGTGCCGTGGCAAGGCTGGCGGAAGGCCAGCCGGAACGCTCTCCCTCCAAAAAGGGAGTTCCCATCTGCAGCCTCCAGGTCAAACACAACCCACCCCAGCCCAGAGCATCCCGCTCCGGGCACTCACGCGTCACCAGGTCGAAGCATTTCTTCTCCTCGGCGTGGGGCCGCACTTGGCAGGTGAGGAGGTTCAGCTTGACGGGGGGGCGGTTTATCTGCAGGGTGCGAGGATGGAAGCGGGTTAAAGGACTGGGAAGGGGTGGGTACGCGCATCGCCAAGCGCGTACCTCCGACGGCAACGCTGGTGGGACAACAGCCATCCCCACATGGTCCCTCTTGGGATAACCAGGCGAGTGGGACCTTCTCCGACCCTTTGCAGAACTCGGAGATGTCCCCGAGCTGCGTCCTCGAGTCCCGCTGCAGTTCGAAGCCTCCACCTCCAGGGGGCAGCATCCCCCCTCCCAAACCACCCCGGCCCCCTTGGTCTTGTCTGCAACCTCAACACCCATCTCACTGCCCCAGCCAAACCCACCGTCCCCTCCCGTTGACACCTAGCAACCACGGGGGACCCCATTTCGTAAATCCAGCCCCAGCTCCTACTAAATTTTAAGCCTGGCATGTTTTGCGACCAGTTCGGGCAAAACTAAACCTGAAATCCAACGGACACCAACGCTCAAAGGGCAACATCAAGGGTCAGGGCTGCAGCCCCCCGCTGCTCCTCACCGTGCTGTGGGAGATGGTCAGACAGCCATACTTCACACCACACTTCCTCTTCTGCCAGACTTTGCGGATCCTGATGGGGAGGAAGAGGAGTGAGGACGCGTTGCACAGCCCTGACCACCCACATCCGCCTCCCAAACCACCCACGGCAGCCCTCGGCAGAGGCCTGGTGGCTTTCTGGATGTGGAGTTGTGCTTCCTGTAACTCACAGGGCACAAAATGTCCTGCTGAGAGGGCTGGCCATGGGCTGCGCTGGCTACAGCATCACAGATCCAGCAGTCCCAGTTCAGCAAAGCATGTAACTACCTGCTGAAAACCTCATGCCCATCATCCAGAAGTCCACTGAGAAGGTGAAGACCCTCTCTTTGGGGCTCTAAGGGTTTTATTTTTCACCCTAGATGATCCCACCGGGATCCTTTCTCCCTCCATGCCCAAGAAACAAGGAATTTCTTCCTCTCCTGTCAGCCACATAGTTCTTCAGGGTGAACTTGGCACTGAGCAGCCGTTCCTGAAGACCCACATCCGAGGACACTGCACCCACACAGCACCAGCCACCCAAGAGAGCATCATGGAAGAAGCATCCCAGGCATCAGAGCCTGCTGGGGGCCTTCCCATAAGAAATGGGCCGATGACACCAAACCATTCCAGGGAAAGGTCCCCCGCGCCACCTCCAAAGCTCCTCCTTCCCCAGCTGCAGTTGAAGACCCACCAACTCTCAGGTCTCCTCCAGCCTGGGGAAAAACCCCATTCTCTAAGTGCTGATGGATGCTTAAGACCAACAAGGACCATTTGCACCTGAAGACCTGTCTAACAGCGACCAAAAACCTCACCCAAACAATTCCATCTTGGAATGTCCCAGCTCCGGAGCCTGCCGTGAGCATGGAGCTCTCCCAGCACACAGCAGCACTGGGATGGAGCCAGGAGCTCCCTGGGCAAACACCACTCATCCTCACCCATCGCTCTTCTTGTACAGAAATCCTGACTTCTCCGTCCCGTACTGCTTGTTCCCTTGGTGCTGGTGGATGCTGTAGCCGCTACCGGAGTTCTTCCTGCTCAGGTTTTCCTGAGCTCACCAGGGAAAAAGAAAAACAAAAAACAAAACCCCCAAACATTTAAAAAGCAAAGTGAGAGGGATACAGGCGATTGCCGCCCCCAAGTGACCTCATCCCAGACCCCCCCTGTCCCTCCCCAGCCTCCAAGCGTCTCCCAGATCTCCTGCTCCGCTCCCACAGATGTCCCCTTTGGTCCCCCAGCTCCCCTTTTCCAGCTGCTCCCTGTCCCCATGTTGGGGGGGCACTCGCCACTCCCTTAGCACCCAGCACCCTCCCAACCCTCCTTCCCGGCTCTCCCTTGCCCATCCCGGGGTCTCACCTCCTTGTTCTCCAGCTGCAGGATGCTGCGGAGGGAATCGCGGGTCTGCGCGAGCTGCTTCACCTCCTCCTCTTGCGCTTGGTGGAGCTGGAAAGGCCAGAAGCTGCCCTCACCGCTGCGCCGAATGCGGGCGTTCTCAGGGGCTGGCACGGGGTGGGTGGCATCACGGCGGGGGACACACACATGTCTGAGTGACGCCGGATGGCAGACGGGGCGGGGACTTACCGCATGGAGGGACACAGCGAGCTTCTCAATGAAGGGGTAGAGGTTCTGGGCAGCCTTCCAGCCATCTTGGAAGAAACTGGGCATTTATTTAATGTGATTAAGATGCAGATGGGGAGGACGGAGGGAAAAAAAAAAAGATGTAGGGTTTTTTTTTCAGGAAAACATGGCCGGAGACCATAGCAACCCCCCTGGGAAGCTGCTCTTGCTTTGTGGTTCCTCTGCTACTGGGACCTGGAGAGATCCCAGATCCCTCGAGAGATCCCACCAAAGGCCAAGCGCAACCAATGGGGTCTGGACACCCCAAAAAATGTGGGAGGTTTGGGGTGCAGGATTGACCGCTTGTTCGACACAACGTCATCTCACTGGGGACCCAGCCCTGCTTGGAAGCAGGATCCAGCTGGGTCACAGGTCTCCGGGTCACAGCCCCAGCTGAGGTCATGTTCTTGGCCATGGCGACTTCCCCCTCCCTGCCTCAGTTTCCCCATTTGAGAGCTGGAGGAGATGACACAACACCCACGCGCCGCTACTCCAGCCTCATGGAGCGACAGGAAAGGCGAGGGGATGTGAATCCTCGCTCCAAACGCCCTCGTTATGAGCCCCACGTCTAACAGCAGAGCCGCTCGGCTGAACTCATCCCTGGAAATCTATCCAGAAACCAAATCATCGGCTATATCCCCAGCCAACCCCCTCCCCCCGGCCCCCACGGACACGTTTGCAGCTCCTCAAGCCAACACAGCACGTTTCAACTCCTCGGATACAACTGGAGAGCAACAGGCTCTGCCTAGCATCTTCTCCCAACAGCTTTACGGAGCTGGGATGGGAGAAGGTGCCGCCAGACCCTCATGGGACCTCCCACGGGTGACGAGCGACCCCGGGAATGGGACCTACTTGTGCTGAGCGTGGAAAAACTTGATGAGGCTCTGCAGGAAATCCGGTCCCTGCTTCATCTGAGACTCGCTGGCTTTCAGCAGGTACTGGAGGAGGAGGAGAAGACACCCCGTTAGGCGACGAAGATGAGGACCGGCTGAAAATATCCCGGAGGAAAGAGCAAGAGCCTGCCTGGCCCTGGTCTCCCTCCTCCGTGCGGGGAGGAGGGTTAAAAAGCTGGCTGGGTTTCAAGAAGCCGAGTCACGACGTTGGATTTGAAAGCAGCTCGCTGGGGACCACCCTCAGAAAACCTGGCTCTGGAAGTCCTCCAAGCCCTGAAAAGTTCAAGGACCGAGGCATGCCCCCGGGGTTTCCAGCCGAGCGTGCTTCTCCCGCTGCTCGTTACTTCTGGAGTTAATAAATAACCAAAAAGCAAGGCAGCTCGCGAAGAGGAAAAAAAAAAAAAAAAAAAAAGAAAAAAAAACCAGCTGAAATGTTTTTTAAGATATGACCCCTTTGCTCCCCCCCAAAAAAAAAAAAAATCAGATTTCAAGCAGTGAGTGCCTGCAGCACATCAGCCCCGGAGGTCCGCAGTCCTGGCGGAGGTGTCCCACGGGATGGGAAATTTCAGCTTGATACATCGACCCCATCCATCAGCTGCAGGCGGAAAATACACACAGCAAAAATAATGGGCGGGAGGAGATTTTCCCCCTGCGAGCTCCTCTCCAGGCCGGCGCAGCTGCCGGAGGATTGGGTTCGAACGGGAAGTGAGGGGAGGGGAAAGCAGCCTTGAGCTCCAGCGGTTTTCCATGGTGGGGAAGCACCATGGTGGGGTACAGCCCTTGGGATGGGCACCCCTGCCCAGGGATGGGCACCCCTGCCCAGCGAGGAGCTGCCTGGGCTGGGGAAGGTCCTTAAATTCCTCCATGCTGAAGCTGCAAAGCCAACATAGCATCCAACCCGGAGCCCTGGGGTGGCTGGCACCCCCTGAACAAAGTCCCAGCTGGAAAAAGCCATGGGTGCCTGGCTCCTGCGGGAATTCCCTGCCCTGCCACCCACATCCCGGGGTGACGGTGGCAGGGGAGAGTCCTGACCAGCGCTGCCTGAGACCCACGAGCAAAGGGATGGCTCCAGCACCACCTTGGTCCTTGTCCCAGCTGCATCCGTCCCACCCTAGGGGCACGAGGTGGCCCACGATGGGGAGACGCAGCCACCCCACACATCACTGGCCCAGGTTGCCCAGACCAGCTGTGGCTGCCCCATCCCTGGAGGTTCAAGGCCAGGTTGGACGGGGCTTGGAGCACCCTGGTGTGGCGGGAGGTGTCCCTGCCGAGGGCAGGGGGGTGGCACTGGGTGGTCTTTAAGGTCCCTTCCAACCCAAACCGTTCTGTGACCGCCCCTGGGGCGAAATCAGGTCATGCCCCCAACCCCAGCAAACACCATCCACCCACAAACCTACAACCCAGCCGTCCCGGCCCTAGAAGACCTGCCCCCCCCGCCATACACTTTTCCAGGCAGGTTCCCCCAGGGAAAAGCAACGGCTCTCGTGCACGCCGGCACACAGGCAGCCACTCTCCACAGGGTTGCCGGCACCAGCCCCTCCCCGGCTGCAGCTCCCGCGTTTCCATGTGCTGTTATTTATTTCACAGTGGTGCTATTCAAGGGAGTGACTCATCTGGCCGGGTCCCAGCTCCCCGGCCCCGCCGCGGCGGGGGCAGCCTCCTCCCTGCACCCCCTCCCTTTGCCTGGCGGGGGGACACACACACAGGGGGCTACAGCAGGCTCCGACGCTGCTGTCTGGCCCTGCGGGATGTAGAAGACCCTTGGGACAACCCACTGGGGACTCGTCCCCTGCTCTGGGACACTCTCAGGAGGTTTTATGGGGCTGCTGGGATGTCTGGAGCCAGGATGTCAGGGTCCCCTCTTCACTGGGGGGTCTGACATGGGGTGTCCACCCTTTCACCTATTCCCATCTCCCCTCCTGAGCACGGATCTCCAGGATCCTCAGGGATCTGGGGCTGCTCGTGAGCCCCCCTAACCAAAACCAAGAACAGTTTTGAGAACGGGGCAAACCCACAAAGCCAACTTTAGGGATGTCATCCAAAAATAAAAGCTCACTTTTTGCCCCAAACGCCAGCCTCCAGGTTTGCAGCAGAGGGGTAGGAGCAGGGCTGGGAGGATGCGGGTGCAACCCCCGGGCGCCATTCACAGCCACATCCCGCAGGGACCCCAGCTCAGGGATGGGGGTATCCCTGCGCCGGGACCATACAGGGACACAATGGGATGGGGACAGCGAGGGTCCGGCACTGCCCTCACGTGGGGTTGCTTTGGTGGTGGGGACGCGGGGACAGGCTCCGACACCCACACACAGTTCTGAGCGGAGCAGTTCCCTGTGTCCTCCCGGGATCAAATCATAGAATCACAGAATCACTCGGGTTGGAAGAGACCTGCAAGATCATCGAGTCCAACCATAAACCTGTGCCAAAACCACCCCTAACCCATGTCCCTCAGCACCACGTCTGCCCGGCTTTTAAATACCTCCAGGGACGGCCATTCCACCACCTCCCTGGGCAGCCTGTTCCAAGGCTTGATAACCCTTTCCGTAAAGAAGTTTTTCCTAAAATCCAACCTTAAACCTCCCCTGGCACAACTTGAGGCCATTTCCTCTTGTCCTGTTGCTTGTTCCTTGGGAGAAGAGATTGACCCCACCTGGCTAGAACCTCCTTTCAGGGAGTTGTAGAGAGTGAGAAGGTCTCCCCTCAACCTTCTCTTCTCCAGGCTGAACAACCCCAGTTCCCTCAGCCGCTCCTCATAAGACTTGTTCTCCAGACCCCTCACCAGCTCCATTGCCCTTCTCTGGACACGCTCCGTCCCCCATCCTTCCCTGCTGGCGCAGCCCCTACCTCACACATGTGGAGCTGGAAGAGCCGCCGCTCCTTCTGCATGTCCTCGGCCACCTCCGCTGCCGATGGCTCGGCCTGGATGACCCCCGCCAAGCGGGCTCGCTCCTTCTCCTTCTCCATCTTCCCCCTGCGGGACGGGATGGCGGCAGGTCGGGGACAGCCCTGCTCCAAGGGGCGTCCCACGGTGGGGATGGGATCAGGAGAAACATCTCCAGACCCTCTAGCTGGGAAAGGCTGGACCGGAGCCCACCCAATGGCAAACTGGCGCCCGGCTGCGGCCCCGGGACAAAACACCTTTGTGCAGAGCGGGATTAGGTGGATTTTGCCGGAGGCAGCAGGTTCCTTACACTTTGGTCTCGTAATCCTTCCAGGCCTTTTCGATCTGCTTCTTGGAGTCCTGCGGCAAAAGGAGAGAGGGGATGGTTGCCATCCAGGAAAGCGAAAAACCCGGTGGCTCCGAAGCAGCATCCCGCAGCCGAGGGCTTTACTTTGCATCCCTGCACCCTGCCCTGCTCCTGGGGGACAAGGGACATCCCCAACCGGGTCTTCCCCCCTTGCTCCGGTCCCTTCCAGCCCTCCCTGCCACCCTCCAGCCTGGGGCATTTGCTCCTTCCTTCTCCTGGCCACGGGCACAAGCCGAGCCCCTGGCGGGGGTCTTGCTGCAATAAATATGTCCCCAAATGGGTGACCCACAGGCTGGGAGCCCCCGGGGACAGTGCTGGGGGGCACTCACCAGGCGGCCGTCCTTCAGCTGCCCCTTCAGCAGGCTGTCCAGGGGGAAGGAGACGATGTTATTCAGGTTCTGCACCTGCAGAAGGCAGAGGGGGTTACCCCACAGGGGTCCCCAACTCAGGGCAGGTCGGGGAGCCGGAGCCCCCAGGTCCTTCCCAGCGCCGGGGTCCCCTTCCCGGCTCCATCGCTGCGCCGTGAAGGGTTAAAGAGGCTGGAAGCAGGGCCGGATCCAGGATCCAGGCTCAGGGCAGGCTGGGGCTTGTCGGAGCTGGCTGCAAGATGTCTGACGCGGGGCCCTTCCCACAAACCACATCAGCGCTGCCGCTGCCAAAACCAAAGCTGCTTCCCCCATCGCCACCCTGTCCCCGTCCCCGTCCCTCCCCCGTGCACCCACCGGTGCCACCAGCCCCTCCGTGGCCCCGTAATACAAAAAGCTCCCCCTACAACATCAAAGGAGCTTCCAAAAATGCCCCAAATTCCTGAGTTTTGGGGACGGCAACGTGTCCACCGCCATCCCCACCACCGTCGTGCAGGGATCCGTGGTGGGGATGCCGGAGCCTGCTCCGCTCCCGGTGTCCCTCCATGCATCCCGTGGGGCAGCGCCCCGTTTTAGTGCTGTTGGAGCGGCTCCAGCACCCAGGTGGGACCTCCCCGCTGCACCCAAATTTCTTTTAAAGGCTCCCAAGGGTTTTGGTCCCCGGCAGCACCTGGGGAGAAACTCAGCTCCAGGGCAGGGGACCAGCCCCGAACGAGGAGGGATGGAGAACCCCCGTTCCAACAGCTCCGGGGAGACTCCGGCAGGGGAAACCTGGCTTTCTGGATCCGGTCGAGGATCCTGGAATGTAACCCCACTCCAGTGAGAGCAGGGGGAAGACGGCGGTGGCTGTTCCCACGCCGGCAGCACGTGGGGCGGGAGGTGGGGAACCTCCCCCGGGAACCCGTCGGACTCCTCCACCGGGATGGTTCCCGCAGAGTCCCCCCTGGAGCGCGGGGGTCCGGCAGGGCTGGGACAGCAGGGAAGGGGAGGAGTGGGGAGGCCCAGACTGGGGTAACTGGGAGAGGAAGACGCCAAAATCTGAAATTCTCGCTGGGGGAAGGGCAGGAGAAATAAATCTCCTCCTTAAGCAGAGCCAGCAGCCGAACACACCCCTCGGAGGGGGGATTCAAAAGGGACTGGGGAGGGGGCCAGCGGCACGGGACCCCCCCAAGGGCTTTGCTGCTGGGCACGCACAGACCCAGCTCCCCCCAGGGAACCCACTTCTCCTCCAGAGCCATTCCCGTTGCTCGTAGCCGCCTCTGCCTGCCTGCTTGCCGCCCGGCCACGGCTCCGCCCGGCCCCGCTGTGCAGCTCGGCGTGGCTTTGATTTACTTCTTGGCAAGCGAGATCAGAGATGCAATTGATGTGAAAAAAAAAAAAAAAAAGAAAGAAAGAAAGAGAAAAGAAAATAGCAGCCCCCACCGCCCATCTAATCCCAGCGTCGGCATCCCTGGCGAAGCTGGGAATGAGCTGCAAATCCAGCAATGGAGGTATCGGATGGTCTGGGAGCAACCAGGAGTGTGTCCCTGAGCCCGGGATGGGAACTGGGGATTGCTGGCCTGCCGGAGGGCAGCTAAACTGGGAGAAGGAGGGGCTGCACTGGGTGGTTTTTCCAAATCCAGATGGATCCTGGAGATTTTCCCCGGCTTGGCGATAGCCGGGTGCAGAGAATGGCCTGAGGTTGCACCGGAGACGCTGTGAACCCCAGGATCCACCCCCCAGGGGCACGGGGGGGTGGTGTTCAAGCCACCCCCTGATTTCGGGAGCGTGCGGCAGCTCACCAGGTTCTTGAAGAGCGCGGTGACCTCGCGGGTGAAGACGGCCAGGTTGAGGAAGCCGGTGGAGAGCTCGTGGTTGTTCTGGGAGAGGTGGTTGTTGCCGAAGTTCTCCAGGGCTTCGCTGTACTGCTCCTCGTTCTCCACGTGGGCTGCGCGGGGAGACACCGGTGAGGGACACGGGGTGGCCCCGCAGCACCCTTCTCCCTGGGAGATGGCCACATCATGAGGTCCCACCACCACCCACCACCCATCTCCGCATCCCTCCATAGCAGAGCTGGGCTGATCCTGCTGCAGTACTGCAGCGCTGTGCCCTAAGCGACCTCCTGATGGTGGGCAATTTCCCTTTTTACCCCTTTTTAAGCCAGTTTTGGGCACCCTATCGCGTTGCCGGGCTGGCTGGCCAGCCAACACCCACGGCCACCCAACCATCTGGCCGCATTCCCCCAAGGACAGACGTGACCGGCGTCGGTGGAGGATGGGACGGTCACAGACCCCGCCAGCCCGGTGGCCCGGGGATGCCCATCAGCTCTCCAAGCACAACTCACTGAGCCCGGAGACGTGAATGGCTTTCACATATTTCCTGATCCTCTGGAGTATGGCTTGGTCCCCGTCCAGGCTCTGAGAAAGCGAGGAAAGAAAACAAACGGAGCTCGTTAGCCCCGCCGAGCGCGGCCGCCGCTCCCCCCAGCCCAGCTGGCCCTTGGAAAAGCGGCTGCTCTGCCATGCAGATGTGCGGGGCAGCGGCCAAGCTCCCGGAGCTGGGAGAGGAGCCGGAGGCATCCCGGGGACGCCGGAGCCGCAGCGTCCAGCCCGTCCCCTGCCAGGCCTGCGGTCCCCATGGTTTTTGCTGCCAGGCAGGACTTTGGCCGCTCCTGGAGAGGCGGGTTGGAGCAAGAGGGTAGCAGGGGGCGAGAGGCTCGGTCAGCACGCCCCGTGCCCTCTTTGGATCCGAGCAGCATTCATGGAAAATGCCTCCCCAGCTCTCGCAGGGGCTCTTTCAACCAAGGATCATGTAGCACAAATGCACCAACCCGTCACCCCAGCCCAGGTCCCACATGGCTCGGGGCCAGGCAGGGCGGCAGAGACCCCCGAGGGTGCCCACCTCCTCGCAGGGGTCCGCGGCAGAGCCAAAACCCCACCTCCTGCCAGGGATCTAAATGACGAAAATCCCCCGTAAATGCACATAATCCCCCAAAAACACGTCTTTCTGCATCTCCCCCCCTTCACTCAGTGTCTCAGCCACAGCCCCCAGCCCCCTGGACCTCCCCGCAGCCCCGACCGGCCACGCTGCTTAGAGCACCCCTGTCCCCAGCTGGGTCCCCCCCATCCTCGCTCCATCCCTCCCTACCCAGGCAGCCCCCGCTTGCCCCCACAGGGCAAACTCCTGCCAATCCAGATCCCAACATCCAGCAGCTCCAGGCATCAGGAAAGGGTTAAGGGCGGCTTGGCTGCAGGTACCAGAGCCATGATAACAGGCTGGAAATATTTAGAGGGCGTGAACGGCAAAGAAGGGCGAGGGATGAAACCGCCGAGGAATTACAATAAAGAGGCTCCCTCTCGCTCGCTCGCTCTCGCCGAAGGTTTTCGGACTGATGTCAAGGCCGATTTCCTGACAGCGGGGTCAGCCTGGCTTCGGCGCCGCTCTCCTCCTCCTTGGACGGGATGCTGCAGATGAGCTTTGGCTGGGATGAGCCGGCTGGGAAGGGACTGGCGCCGAGGAAAGAGCCAAACCCCAACCCAAGAGAAGGGTCCCGCAAGGCGTCTACAACGGGGGAGGATGTTCGGGTGCTCCATAGCCCCCCTCTGCACCAAATCCAGGCGCCCCAGGCTCTTCGGAGCCATGGGCTGGGACAGTGGCATTCCCTGCCTTGGGGAGGGAGGGGGACATGCCAGGGCTGCATGTCCCAGGCTGGCAAACCTGGCGCAGCCTCAGGAAGGGGGAAGCGAGGCAGGGCGAGATGCTCCGGATGCGGCAGGACACCGTGCAAGCACGGGAAGAGGTTGCTCCGAGTGCCCAGGATGGGGCACGCGCACCCCGGTGCCAGCTCACGGCTGCGGGAGGCTGAACGCAGGGACCGGGAATGATCTGGGAACACTCACGGGGGTTTTTGGGAAGGGGGTCTGCGAGCCAGCTGGTGGGGATGGTGCAAATGGAGCTGGGCACTGGTGTGGCAAACGCCAAGGAATTCACTGCACGGTGCTGCCTCGGCTGCGAGCATCGCTGGCATTCCCAGCGCGCCGGGCTTTGGGATGCGCTGGGGACACGGGCCTTGGCCGCACGGGGACAACACTCCGGAGTAGGGGGCAGCGATATCTGGAGCCCCCACAGCACCCATCACCCCCCCAGCCCACCTGGGAGAGGAGGGCTCCCAGTCAGGAGAAGCTGCGGACGCCGGCACAGCAGGGCCGGGAGCACGAGGGACTCCCCGTGGGGACGGAGGAAGGGATGGATCCACACCTGCACTGCAGCCACCCCGGCTGGCAGCCTGGGGACCCCGAGCAGCCACCGCCACCCGCCTCGGGATGCTCAATGGGGCCCATTCTTCTGCCT
>VZSF01004771.1:0-37220 GCA_013398295.1 Chionis minor
ATGGAAATGACCCACACTGGAGCGAAGAACTGCACCCGGTGGGAAGGACTCACATGGGAGAAATTCATGGAGGACTGTCTCCTGTGAGAGGAACTCCAGGCTGGAGCAGGGAAAGAGTGTGAGTTTTCCTCCTGAGGAGGAAGGAGCAGCAGAGACAACATATGATGGACTGACCACAACCCCCATTCCCCATCCCCTTGAACCACTGGGGAATAGGAGGTAGAGAAACTGGGAGTAAAGTTGAGCCTGGAAAGAAGGGATGGGGGTGGGGGGTGGGGGGGGAAGTTGTTTTAAGATTTTTGTTTTATTTCTCATTATTCTACTCTGATTTTGATTGGTAATAAATTGAATTAATATACCCAAGTCAAGTTTGTTTTGCCAGCGGTGATAACTGGTGAGCGATCTCTCTGTCCTTATCTCAACCCATGAGCCTTTCGTGGTATTTTCTCTCCCCTGTTCAGCAGAGGAGGGGGAGTGACAGAGTGGGCATCCAGCCAGCGTCAACCCACCACACAGTTAAAAAAAAACAAAACCAAAACCGAAAAATACCCACACACACCCACAACCCCCTCTCCCAACACCCAACACTGCCACCACTCCCAATACAAGTCATATTTTATTAAAGATATTGTGATGTTAATAGAAAACCCTGTGGAGAGAAAAAGAAAAAAAAAAAAAAGGCAGGCTTATCTAGCTGTGACTCAAGTAATTACAAGCTGTCATAACCAAATTTTCTTTATATTTAGAACCAGGAGATGCCTATTTCTAGGTCTGAATCTTTGTATAGCACCATTCCACGGCCAACACTGGTTTTGCATTTCCATCCTGAAGCACCCTGAAAGGGGCTGTTTCCCAGAACTGCTCTACTTGTGCTCTGAACTGGAAACTTCAGTTGTAATAGTCACTTAAAACGTGTTCAAACCCCCTCTAATCTAAGCAGTTCATTCTATTAAGATGTAAAACATGGAATAAAAGACTTCACTCAAAATTCACACATCTTTTAAAACCTATTTTCTTCTACTAATGGTGAATCCACTGTATATTCTGTTCTTCAACAGTTTTTTGGGGCATGTTTTTTTTAAAAAAAAAATCCTGCCATACTTGAGTTTTCTATCAATATTATGCTTACAGAAATGTCAGGCATACTGAAGTCAAAAGAAGTTCTGCTTATTTATAGGAAACGAGACAAAGTTGATAATTCACACACACCTTACTGTCATGAGCACGTAAATGGTTTCTCAATGAAAAGCAGGGAGTCATTTAAACAGCAAAACAGAGAAAGAAATTTCAGGTACACAAGTATAAAATGCCTAATTATGTCCTCAGGGATACAATATTCTTCACTGTAAAGTACAGTCAGAAGCTACAGGGCCAATCAGGGGAAACAGAAAATACTTCAAAGTTGTAATACATCAAAAACACATTCACCACAAGAAGCTGCACTTTTGGCAATGAATTGACATACAGTGTATTGAGAGAACTGCATTGGCCATAAAAGGAAATTCTAAATTAATTCCATAATAGATGGAGCTGGTCAAAAGGCCATTTGGTAATATTAACTGTGAAACAGCAGCAGCAAAAAAAAAATTAAATATTGGGTTTTGACACTGAAATATTACAGAGAGAAAGGACTGTTACACGTATATAAAGTCTATGAATTTAATACCAACATCATTGCTCAGAAAAAGTTCTGGGGAGAACTGGACAGTATGATGTTGATGTTCAGGATTACTTATATATAAACTTTGATTGGTAGATCATTAAGAATAGGTATAAGGGAGTCAAATAGACACACTATGTTTGGGATGCGAGGACAGCAGCACCTATGAGCTAAAACCTGTTTTCATTCATAGTTACAGAAAAAAAATAGAGGCTTGCAATACAAAAGCAAATACAGATGTTTATGCGTAACTTTTCAAGTAGCTGAAAAGACTCCTAAATACTTCAGTAAGCTTTGATAATGGCCTGCAAAGTCTTATCTTTTCATAATTCAATAAAACTACAAACCAGCAACTTCAGTCACAATTACTAAGGTAATTATTAGGAACGCCATTAAATATGATTTTGAAAGGTCAGAATAAACTGAAGGAAAATAAAATCATAGAATTTTAATTTGTTTTCTACTAAAACAGAAGTAGATGACCATGTCACTAAGAATTAAGACATACCAAGTTTTATTAAAATATTTAGCTGTAGAACTGAGTCTTGGAGTTCAACATTACACTAGTGTACATTCAGTTAATGTTAGTAGAAAAAAATCTGTTTAAAGCTAATAAATAAATAACAGTAATTAATAACTTTAAAATATCAACCTTACATTAATTAAGATTTCCAGGAAATCAAACAGAAGTAGAACACAAAAAGTCCAAGCAAATTATGCTGACTTGCATGTCGTATCTAACCCCCCGAACAGCAGTTGATAAAAGTGCAGAAAAGAACTACACAGCGCGTTAAGAGTACCATAAAACAATGATGTACTAACCTGGTATGCTCTATTTATTTGGTTAGCTGCCCAGCTGGCATATTTCATATTATCTTTTTTCATTTTTGCACTCGCTTTTGGATTGGAAGCAATATGGCTGGCAGACTAGGAATACAAAAATAAAACCAGTGTAAGTATAAAATATATGTGCATGAAATAAACTAAGAGCATTCGGCACCTTTGCATTCAGAGCCCCACGCACAGTGACAGTAAAAAAAGAGAAAAAATAAAAACAGTTACTGGCAAACAGAAGTCAATTAAGAATCAGCTAAACTTTTTAAACAATTGTTTGTTCTAATTAAAGCCAAACTAGACCAGTTCAGTTATGTACCATTAGGAACCAAACCTGTTGGTTAACCAGTTAATCCAATTTGCTTTTCCTAAAGTGAGAGCTACGAATTTAGTTGTCCCCATTCAATTTGTTACCAGAGACAATACAAAATACATCACTTCTATGACCAAACTGCCATTAAAAACATGACATTTTTCCCTGTGGCATCAGGAAACACCTTTTAAAAGCAGATAAGACTTTATACATAAACTATGTCCGTCTTCACCTGAAAAATAAAGATTACTTAAGAACTGAACTCATCTCAGTGACTTTTCCAATTACATAAATCCCCTTTGCAAGGAATCATTGCTACTCCCTCCCAGAACATTTTTCTGAGTGCAAAAGCACTTGAATGCAAAGAACTACAGAACCCTACTCTGACCCATCAATCAAGAACCTCCAGAGAAGATTTTTAAAAGGAGCATGGAAGCAAATGTCTACAAGAACACTACGTTTCAAACTCAAATAACGTTCCCTCACAGCTGTTTCCCTGAAACTACCTTCAGAAATGGGAGAGCAGTGGGATTGTCAAAGCAGCATCCTCCAAACACTCAGGAACACATTCTCCGCGGCCATGCCTGCATGAAGTGGATTTGTTATCTAGTACAGGGTCAAGGTCCTGAGAGGAGACATCGTTCTTTCTGGTGTCCTGAATTCAGTAAGTACTGACCAGTTTCCTCAGCAGATATGGCTGAAAGCCTTTGAGGAGAATTTACCAGGGTTATGGGCATTTTTTAGGGACTACAAATGCTGGGCATGTCTGTCAAGTACAAAAGCAACATCCACAGCAAAACCAGATCCCAAAGCCCGGAAACTGCATTACAAAGAAGTTAGGAGCCAAAGGGTAAATACAGAAGCAGCGATGGCAAGCTGTGCCTGCAAAAATCACGTAGCGAAACGTAACAGCAGCCAGCCAAATCAAACTGAAGAACTGAAAGAGAGCACAAGTGCATTTTTTGCAGTAATGAACTTATATTATGCAAGTCAGGGTTTATGCATACCTTTCAGGTGCTGCCAAAACAAAAAGTTTGTCAAACGCTCGGGTCATATTAGCTCAAGGTTGTCAGCCAGATCTTCATAGATAACAGGCTCTAAATCTACTTTACAGACTGAAAATAATAGGCAGGATGTAAGATATGATAGGGGACAAGCCAAGATTGGCTATAATAAAGCCCCAGGCCTGTTCTAGAATCAATGCAGAAGTCTATGTATACACACCTTAAAAATCAGCTCGGGCTAATACACAGAATTTCTACAAAACTTACTCTTTAAAAGCTAAATGACCAAAGGAGCAGCAAGGAGCCAGTCTTTTTTCCTTGAACATACAATCACCAACCCAAGGATCTTTGCAGATGGGCTAAGAAGATTGGGCCCTAGTCTCTTAAAGGTAATGCCTAACAAGTTCTTGAAAGGAAGCTCCTATTTTCTGGTATTTATAGGAAGCCTCAAAGTTATCAGCCTGATGCACCTCTGTAAACTGCCCCACTGCTCCCAAAAGCGTGGCCTAGAATTTCAAAAAAATAAAATACGTGGAACCTTTCTGGTTTTACCCCTAAAAAGATCTTTTAAAAGAGCTAGAGGAAGATCTTCAATAGAAGTCTCAGTATCTTTGGAGAAAGTGAAGAACTGGTGCCAGTACGTGCTACCTGTAGTTACCGTAAGCCACACTCAAGCCAACAAGGCTGTGCGAGCTAAAGACTCATTTTGAAACTGAAAGCAAAAAGTTGTTTTTAGGAACTGGAGTGGGGAAAAAACAAATTTAAAAAATCTGGCTGGTTAAAAAAAAAAACCAAAAAAACAAACTGGTTTTTTTTCTTTTTTTGGGGGGAAGATATCATGCTGTGAACTCTTCAGCAGTTCACCATCCTGTAGAGAGAAGTACAACTTTAACTCCTTTTTCAAGAAGTTACCTTCACGTGCCAACAATTATAATTTTTTGGAAAACACGGGCAAGATTTAAAGATTAAGAGCACTTCAAGTAAGGAGTACTTACTGGCATAAAATTGTCCATACTCAGTATATAAAACTGTCAATAATCTGAGCTATTAAGTTAAACCAAAAGAAAAAAAAATGAGCAAATGATAAAGGATAATACACGTGCATCAAAACATATTCAAAATAACAACATGGAAAATATATAATCACGCTTACCATGTAAAGTCCAAACAGAGCTCTCATATTTCTGTTGTTAAGCTTCAGTGCTTGTGCAAAATACTTTCTTGATAGCTCAAGGTTTTCAAGCCCCCCTTGAGTGTATTTAACCTGTAAAAATTTATAAGCTCCTGAACTTGCACATGTCATCCACACCTCAGGCATTCACTCCTGAAGCAAAGATATTATGAAACTTCACTTCAGGTTTGTTTCACATGATATTTCAAATCAGGCAAGTCCTACCAAAGGCCAAATACTGGCTTTTGAGAAATCTGAGCTCTTTTCAATATACACATTATAAATATTTAACTATAGAAGAAAAAAAAGCCAGCATTAATTTAATTAGTTTATTGCTACAAGAATAAAAACTTATTATTTTGCACCTATACATATTTACAACCTTGGGATAGTCTCTTAAGAAAAGTAACACAAACTTTAAATCTAAAGCTAAATTCTGACTGCTATAAATCCATACTAACGCTATATTCCCTCAGCACAGCATTATACCAGTGAGCAAAACAACAGTGCTGCTCATTACATATTCAACTGCAAAATAGTGCACGAAGTTTAGATTACTCCATTGTCTTTCTATGCATTTTGCCTGTTATTAGATGGACAAAGAGGGACAAGTACTAGAAGACATGCTTCACAGTCTTTCTACCAGAAAGCTATTTAGACTTTCAAGTTTTAATGTTAACACCATTTTATCCACTTTAACAAAACAAATTCCATCCATTCTAAGCAGTTAACAGTATAATTTAGGGAAAAAATAATATGTATCTGAAAATAGTGCAAAAGGATAAAAACTCTGAGCTAAAACTTCTAAGGGTCCTCTCTTCCCTCCAGTGCTCTTTCAGGCAAAATTTCCGATGTGGATTCCAAGATCTGGCTCCACAATAACAGGCAATATATCATAACCACCTAGGCAGCATTGTTGTGGAAAAGTTTAACTTCTCATGCACTTAATTTCAAAAGTGTACGAACACTTCTGCAAGAATAGCTCATTTAAAACAAATTTTTATCTTCATTAATTCCTGCCCTTACTCTTATGTTTAGCTTAGTCACACTGAGTAAGAAAACACAGTTTTCTCAACATGTTAAGTTCTATGAGATGTTAATGTTCTCTGTATACTCTCTTAAATCTCCAAGGGAAAAATTAAAGAAACCGTTTTTATTCCATTTTCACCAGTTCAGTAACATAAGAACAGAACACAACATAATTGATTTTTCTGAAAATACTTACTTCAGCATATTGCTGACAGTATAAGTGGTTGTGTGGATTAGTCATCATAAGCTCCTCTAAGCAGAAGGCTGCCTTTGCATAGCTGAGGAATATAAAAAATGGTGACAAAATGAAACAGTGTATACAGTTCTTTGCTTCAGTTTCTTTACATCACAATAAAAGAAATCTTTGTTTTCCCCCTATAACGTGATGCACAATTAAGAAAAAAATTTTAGTTTTAAAATTATGTTTGAAACCTTATGTTACTATTTTTACATCATAGATAGTGAAAAATATACAAAATCTAGTCTAGGTGTATACGGAACAGCTTACTGAAAGCATCTAATATACTGATTAATAAGTGCCATTTCTGATCAACAAGAGCGATGAGGAGAAACAGGCACTAGGTACTATAAGAGATTTGAACTCAGACTACAAAAAATAGTTCATTTTTTTTCTACAAGAAAATTCAGCTACCTGAGGAGTCACAAACCAAGCTACAGGCCAGAGCACTTACACTGTCACCTTTCCCTGCTCACAGTCAACCACAGAAGTGATACTGAAAAACCATACTAAGAACAGTTCTAAAATTCAAACAGTTCAAATCTATATATGAAAATAGCATCATAGCAGTCCACGTGGGCAACAACTAGTCTTTGCGAAAGAAAAGGCTAGTATTTATTCTTTAAAATAAAACTCTTGAGAGAATTAAGAAGGCAAGCTCAAAATGTAGGTTTATTTAATTACAAGATTCTTAGCTTCATAATTGTTCAACTAACAGAATTTCACATGGAATTTACATCTTCTACACATACATGATAGCACTGTTGCACAGCGTTTACATGATAGGATTCCAAAATTCAGAGATGCAATTTTTCTAATGACAGTGTGGGTAGATCAGAGTAAAAGCAACTTAGCAATTATGAGACAATATTAAGCCATATAATCTATAAAATCTTATTTCTTAAAATGAGTATATTGTGGTTTTCTCCTGTACATGCCATGATAGTTGCATACTTATTTCAAATACTAATCTGGAGATAAAAGTATAGCCACCTCATTCTCCAAAAGCAGAAGCCACAGTCCTCAATCACAGAACAGAGCATAGACCTGAGGACTATATAAACCTTGAACATCTAAGTGTGTTTATGAACAATGGTAACAGCATGGTGATTTCACAAGCAAGACTAAATTTATGACACTGATAAAACAAGTAAGCTGACTGTTTCCTTTTTTAAAAATGAACTTTTAGTTGCTTTTCAGCGAAGATTCCAATTTTTTCATCAAAATAATGACAACAGTGATGCTCATAAAAGTAAAGTGAGGACGGTCAATTTTTTTTCAATGAACTGGAAAAATTCTATGGATTATTTTTCATTGGAATTACAGACCAAGACAAATACAAGCAAAAGCAATTTCTTTCTCAGGTTTTATTGCATAATTTTGTAATAAAGATTATAGCAAAAAAGACCCAACCCAGTAGTGGAATATGTATCTTGGCATCATTGTATCATTCACTGTTGTACCACCAGATTCGATAAGTTTGACAAGTTCTAACCATTTAAAAAAAAAAAAAAAAAAGCTATTTTCTTGGGAAAGTGGCTGGTGAATTTCCCAAAACAAACAGAAATCTGGATATCAAAATTCTAGATTATTCCTTAAGTCAGCATTTGAAAGAGTTTAATAATTTTTCACTTTGAGAATGGGGTGGAAGGAGAGGTGATGGGAGAACAATTTTTTCACCACAGTGAGAGTGGCTATTTCTTCCTTGAAAATGATTCTTTTACTACTCTCTAGAAAACAAGGAAACAATGTGATATAATTCAGGCTGTGCTGAAGAACTAAAGAAGGGGAGGGGTGGGGAAGATATGCCTTTGGGTGGAGGTTAGAATTAATGCCATGATATTAGAAAACTTGCACTAAAGCTTTGAGCTAATCCTCTCACACTGGGATTTCCTCCTGTCACTACAGCAATAAAAAAAAGCTAACAAAAACATTAAATATCCAATAAGCAAGTTACTACAACATTCAGCATTCTTGATTGCATTGGGTTTTGCACCCGGGCGACCAAATGCCTCTAATTCTGGATCCATGTTTTGTTTGGGGTTTTTTTTGTCAGTTTTTTTTTTAAGGTTACTAAAAGTTCTTGCAGAGGTAGGCTAAAAGAAAATCAAATACCAGTTGCCGTGATCAACTGATTTTAGAAGAAAAGAATTTAAACTAGTAAACTAGTAAAAAACATCACTTGAACAAAAAATTATGGGAAATTAGTGCTGCTGCCTGCTACACTCAAACCACTTATTTTAAAACACTGGATTTAAAAAAAATGTCTGAGACATACAGGTAATTAAGTAAACTTACGTTTAAATGTTAAATGTTTAAAATCAAATGTCTTCTTAAAGCATTTGGTAGTCAAATAAGGTTGGCAATTGTTTCCTGTTGATGCCTGTTATACTGGAAATGAGACAGCATACTTTCTAACACTAGTCCTTCAAAAAAAATCACTGAGGTCTTTGACTTACACAGAGTAGGCTTCGATTTAACTCTTTTTATGTGGACTTAGCAAACAACTTACTCATGTTCATTGATGTAAAGTTCTGCAAGTTCATGCCAAGCTTCTTGGTCTCCAACAAATCTGTACAGAGAAGACAAGAGAGGAAAAAAGGAAAAAAAGAAAGAATGTGCAAGGGGTTCTGTAAATGACCAGCATGGAAGCAAAAGCGTAAATCAAATGCAAATTCCATTTTAATTAAAAAGATTTATCAGAATAGCAAAACACAATCCGTATTCTTGTGAGACACTCACTGTTCCAGATACTCATTCAGCTCTCGGATGGCCTCAAGATTTTTCCCCTGGGCTTTTCGAATGGCAATCTTACGCTTTCTTGCTGCCTATGGGTTGACATTAATAAAGGATTAGGGTCTCATAATTCCCTGGGTTTTTGTAAAGAAAGCAATTTGACTGTGCAAATTATTATCTCAATACCAGTGGAATTCCACTGCAGAGCAACTGCGAGGTTGAAGTTTATAAACATACCCTATGACATCCTACTGAGAGATGGAAAACCTCTTCTTACGATCACATTATGCATGCTTTTCTTTGGAGGCACAAACTGTATGCATTATTTCATTCAAATAAATGACTGTCCAGATTCTGATAATTACAAAACAGCAGGGGATGCTAATCTTCAGCCATTCCAAAGACCCCTACCTTGTCATTCACAAGATCCATGACTATAGAGGAGAGATGGTGACTGAGTCTTACAGAATCTCACAGATGCCTCTTGGTTGCCACTGTATAAATACGGCTTTCAGCCATTTTTAAGGATTCTTGTTGGAGGGCTGGAAGCTATTTTTCATTAATGTTGAATACACACCAATTTCATAAACAAGTTTATCATCATTCTTGGAGCGCAAAGCAGGTTCTTCAATGTAAAAGGGAATACAAACCAGCCATTTCAATGGCAAAACTGAGCAGCACTTTGATATGTGAGTGGAAAACGTATTTCAACATAAACAATATAAAAATGAGTTAGAAGAATTGTAATGTATTTAAATTTGAACTCCATAAATGTTGTTACAGACCACCAGGAGAAAAGATACACAGAGCTCTAATAGTTGATTATTCTGTACTTCAATCCAACATTCCAGTTTCTGAAGTATGTTGGTTACAGTTCTCTAAAAGCAGTTTTCAGACCTCTAGGAGTTGTGAATCAAGACACATTTGAGGTGTAATTCAAAACAACAGCCATCCTCCCAGCAGTCTGACAGAGTTTGCAGCACACAGAACTACACCCCAGCCAGCCTGAAAGTCATCAGATCAGGAATCTGACAGAATGAAAGTAAAACCAAATTCCAGCGTAACATGCCTCAAAGAACAAACGCAATCAGCCTCCTGCCTTCCCTATAACCCCCGGTTCTCCCGGGTGATCACAACCCCTGTCATCAGACATGAGAAAATGGTGTGTGTGATGTGTCTGCGGGTACACACACACACACACTATTTCCCCATGAGATAATATTAATGGAAAAAAAAAAAGCACCTTTTTCCAGTAACAACATTCCACGGCTTATTGCGCTCTCTTATTCCTCTTATAGATTTCATCCTATTTCATATCTTGTGAAGAGATTATACAGTTGGGTATCATCTTATGGAAGCCTTGACAGCACGGGAACAGATAACTCTTCAACAAAACCTTAAATGACTTCATTCTTTGAATTTAAGATATCTCGGAAATTAGTTTCTCCATGATGTACTTTCCTAAGATCATAGCAACATATGAGACATATAGGACATACAGAACAAAAGAGTTCTTGTATTTTTTACATTATTTTAAACATAACTATTCTCTTAAATAATTTCTTATGCTTTGATCATAATTTAAACAATTTTATTGCTTCTGGAAGAAGAGGAGAGAGTAGCATTTAAGTAAACTAGTTCAACCTACCAAAACAGCATAGCTAGAAAGGCTTCTAACACTAACTGTAGGTTTATTCTTTCCTTTGAGTTCACCCCCTTCACCTCCCTTGCAAACATGTAATTGATAAAAATTTAGTGAAAATGCCTCAAGTGAGGAAAAAATATTTCACACTTCTGCTTGAACGTAAGGCACAGGCTGAGAGACTATTCATCAGAACAATCAAGAGACAAACCAGGACATGGGCAGCGTGGTGGGTTTACCCACAGTCATTTTGCTTTCCACTGCTGCTTTGTCAAACTGCAACCCATGAAGTTGCATTCATCAGTCTGCTTTTAGTGGGAGACGTCTGGCTAAAAGCCGTAACTGACTCCGGAAAGGTTAACTGCTGACCACATTTATCACTGTAACAATAATAAACATTTTTGATTTTTGCCTTTTTAAAATACAGATAACAGTGGAATTAAGCTTATTTTTTAAGATATAAAAAGAATAATCCCACATGCTTATCATATTGCTCCTATTACTAAACAGAAAACCAAAACAGAACGAACCCCAAACCATTGCTCTCCACGACATTTTACGAAGAGGTCTCAAAGCATGTTGTAAAGCAGGTCACTACCCTCACTACGGTGGGAACACCAGGGCAGCGCTGAACTTGCTACCCAAGGCTGACATTACCCACAGCCCAGTGACCTGCCCAGTGAGCCCCAAATGTGAAAGCAGGGAAAGTGGGGACAACAGCGTGCACAGCCAAAGGAGCACATCAGGTAATTATGGCTTATGAAGACAGAAGATTTTTTGCAGGTGACAAACTATTTTCAAATGGAGCTGTTGGATTAAAAATTCAGGTGTGATTTTTGAAATTTCAAGGAAAAAAAAAACCAACCAAGAGACTGAACTGATCAAAACTAAACTGCCTGAGAGCTGAAATCATCTGCTTTATATATAAAAATCAAGCAATGCATCCGACAACTTAATTTGCAATGGCAAACAGGAACAGTCTACAAAAGTCACCCTCCTTTTTCGCTTCTAATGCAATTCCTTCAATCGCATGCAATCAAGTCCTCCAAACCAGTCCAGAAACACATTTTCTCCACGCTTGCTTTATTTCTCAACCACAGCACTCCCAAAAAACATAAATCGCGGTAACCTCAAGAAGAGAATTTATGAAAAGCTACAACTATTACTAATCACAAATATAAACTGATCTACAAGCACATCATCTAATGCAATCAAATAATGGGATAAAAGGATCAGACATAACTAACGTTCTGATGGTACCACTTAGGAGTAAAATTAATTACATATCCATTTCACAAGATTTATTCGCTCCTGAACTGCACCAAATCCTACAACATTTCTTCAAAATTACACTTTTTCTTTCTTATTTGATAAAAGCAGAATTTAAAACTTCCTTTTTTATCCACCTTCCTTATCACCAAAAAGAAAGCAACATCTGGGCTTGAAATTTGCACTCTTTTCACCCTGAAACAGACCTTTAAAATGCTGAGATAAGTCAGCTTATTTACAGAGAGCTCTTAGTTTACCAAAAAAAGAGTCTCTTACACCCAAAACAGTGCTAACATTCAAAAGAGGAACAAAATGTTGTATAGTATTTCATAGTAGATATAGATTTTTTGAAAGTCTCTTTAAGACCACTGGGAAGAAGTCAATGAGGATGTAGGATTTTAAGTAATTACTAACATTTTACAATCACATAAATAAAATTATAACACATATTCTGAATGCTTGTGTGTTCAAGCAGACACACAGGCTTTCAGTAGATCTGAACTATTCAGATCCATGATTCCTAGGAGCGGTAAGACAGTCTAAAAAATAAAGAAATTCAACTACTATTGCTTTTATCTGTATTCACAGACTACTCTCCCATCTGACTTTCTAGCTTTTCTTTGAATCATGAAGACTACCAGTTATGTTGTTTTTTATTAAAAAAACCCTGAGATTCAGTATGACTCCAATAGTCAATGTTGTAAGAAAAATATACATGAAAAAGCCTGCACTAAAACCAAAACATAGGTCATTTTGTGTGCCGTGAACTTCTAATTCTTATTCTGATTTATCTAGCGCCCTGTGTGTATCAGCTTCCACCTCAGTGAGCCAGGGCTCACCCTCAGTATGCAGTTCCGAGCATCCTGGGGAAAGCAGCGTAACAGCTACAATTTACACACATAGCATCAATCTTCCTTATTTCCATCAAATTAAACAAAATGTTTACTGCACAGAACCACTGTTAATGCTAACAACCACTTTACCAGACAAAACCTCGTTATTTTATACGGAGTAGCAGACTCTCATCAACTCTACAGCAGCTTTACCTAGCATTTATTTCATACACCCGACTTATAACCTGCCTTAGTATCAGCGAATGTAAGAAAAACAGGCTGCTTCATCTGTTTTATCACGTTTCAGGGCTTTGTTTAGTAAAAATCTCCTTTAAAAATACATTTCAAAATACAAGCTCATTTTTAAGGGACCTACTGCAAGATACTGAAAAACTGCAGATGCCAAATACAAACCTGTTCAATCATTAATTTCAAGTCCACTAAGAATAGTCATGAGAAACCTATTTTTAACTACAAGATTTGAGACTATTTTGAAATCTATGAAGCATGCTAAAATAGCTGCAATAATTCTGTTAACAAAGATAGAAAAGTAATGTGCAGGAGTTACATTCCAGCTTTTCGCATCACAACAGTAAGAAAAAGCCTGATGCAAAACTGAACTCAATCTCCTTTCTCCTTCCACCTTAAATCAAAAGGAAAAGACAAAAATTTCAGTGCTGCAACAAGATCGGCAGTGTTTGACCGTGCAGAATCTATGACACAGAATTCCCCCTATCAATTTTACAGAGTTTAAAGCAAAATGCTGGAATGGTTATTGGCAGATTCTGTAAATCCAGCATTCTTAACGGGAAGATATATGCCATCTTAAAGAAACACTTGCACTGTAATCAGTATCATAGGGACTAAGGTACTTCAGTATGCCATACATTTATTAAACAGTGAACCTTTCCAAACTATTTCTTTTAAAGATTAATAATCCCCGATCTGGCACGAGAACTAATCCTCCACTTGTCATGATTCTTTTTTAATTAGCATTAAGTAGACTCGAAGTGAGGATTTGAACATTTATCAACTTCTGCATTTGATTAGTAAAATATACCAAGAGAGGGTCTAAGATTGTTCTAAATTTCATGGTTGCAAAGAAAGTAGCAGAATTTTCAGCAACTGACGCATCTAAGAAGGAACGATTTCCTATCTGTATAATTGCTGCAGCATTAAACAAATTACATTTTGCATCTTAAAATTAAATTCTTCATTTTTTTCAATTAGTTTTTATCAAGGACTTAATCTGATAGGAAATGTGTATTTGGTCGTAGAGTTTGACACTTTAAAATAATTTCCTTCAAATTGCAATATGTAAATCAAAACAGAAGTGTAAACAATTACAACAAAGATAAAGGGAAGGAATTACACAGCTGTCAAAAAATACCACATAATCTGAATACAAGTACATTAATGCATGTACTCTCACCAGACTATTTGCCATGGAAAAGACGTGCAAAACCATGGAAGACAGTTAAATCGGGCCAAAACTTGCAAATTAATCTATGCAGGTACAGAGCTGCTGAGTTGAAGTTGTTACTTACGGATAATTTCAAAGGATAAGTAGCAATGGTGAATGTAACTTTTTACAGGGTTTTAGGGGGAATCCAATAAACAATAGCTCATAAAGTCTAACACCAGCAAACAGCAAATTGGTAGAAGCCATAAAGGCCGAAAACCTAAAGCCTGGAATCAGAAAACATGAAAACTGCTATATACCAAAGAAAAGTAAGAACAGTTCACACAGAAGAAAGTAAGGCTTCACAGATCTACTGGAGTTCTTCAAAGGAGTCACTAAGAGTGTGGATGAATAAAGGTCCATTTAGAACTCAACTTTGACTTCAAAAATAATTTCAACAAGAAATTTGGGCTTCACTCTGAAGCTCAAAGCTCTGAGGGAAATAAGGCTGCCACAGGGCAAGAGGGGAAGGTCTTTACATGGATAAATAAATGAGCCAAAAGATGTAAAATAGAGGACAAAAGAGTTCTTGTCTACCAGTGAGTTCTCTGCATCAAGAATACCAGGTGCCTGTACTAAAAACTACTGCCCAGTATCTTCATAACAGATCTAATCAGGGAATTAACAGTGATGTGCTAAAATTAATTTAAGATAACGAGTTATTTAAGTATAAAGAAAAGTTAACTGCAAACAATAGCATTCACAACAGTGAATGTCAGTATGATAAAACAGCCCTTGAAAGTTAATCCAGATAAAGGGTTGCATATAAGGTAAAACAACAATAATTCAATGTACACAGCAAAGCTCTCTGAATTTGCTCTGTTAGGAATGAGAGGAGTTGCAATAAACAGTTCCATAAAATGTCAGTTCAATGTTCAGAAGAGGTCTTAAAAAACAAACCAAACCCAACAACACTGTGATGTTGGAATTATCAGAAAAGAATACAGAACAGAACACAACAGTGGTGTCATTTTCCAATTGTATAATTCCATAATGTCCCTGCATTTTTAATATTGACTGCAGTTCTGTCCTCTCCTTCTTGATCCAAACACAGAAACAAAAGACCAGAAGGGACACTCAGAACAGCAGCAGGGTTTCAGGACACAGAATGGCAGCAAAACCTTCTACACAGATTAGGACTTCTCAGCTTAGAAGGAAGAAAAATGCAGAACAACCCTAAAATCATGAGCAAGAATAAAGCAACTGTTGACTGCAACTCATGGATTAGGGGCATCAAATAAAATAGTTACAGTGAAGGTTTGGAAAAAAAAATTGAGGAGAGATTTGCCCAATCCATGAATAAATGATGAAATTTAATTTCTGAAAGATGCTGTAGACACACGCAACCAAATTTATACAAATTGAAAAAGTAAAAAAAAAAAAAAAAAAAAAGGCAGAATTTTGATTAAGAGCTATTAAAAACTGTTATTGCTTCTGGCACAGGAATACTGTAACATGAAGATGAACAGAAACTGGCAGAAGAGACCAGAGCAGACTGTATGATTGCCTTGTTCTTACACACTTCTCCTGGTACCTACTATTGGTCACTGCCAGAAACAGGACAAGCAAAACGGACTTCTGGCATGGCTCCAGCATAGCTGTTCTTATGTTCTCAAATACTTAATTTGAAGGGACAAAATCCCCCCCAACATCTAAAAGTGCTACACTCACAAAAGTGAAACATGGGAAAAATGCTGGAATGCACTCTGCTCTTTCACTTCACCAACCATAATCCAACAAGAAGCAAACAACCTAGAAAAGGTAAATAACGCTCTGTTAAAAGAAGGTAACATTTTCTTGGGCTTCATGTGGTGCATCCCCAGCTTAACCATCCATCCTCCTTGGGGACTATCTGAAGCAGCAGCTGTAGCTCTTCACACCTCTCACCAACTCCATCCTGTATCAGGCACACTGCCAAGCTATCTTTTTTCCCTTTAAACTTAAGTTTAGGACTAGTTGTGTCTTTCCTGGCAGTGCCAGCAATGTATTTAATGAAACATAGACATATCATCTCAAAAAATTCCCTCTGTTAGTAGTACTTCATTTGGTGAGCAATTTACCTTTTTGAATCCTAGAGAGTCCTGTAGATAAATGTACAAATTTGCAAGAAGTTAACGGGAGGTCTCCTGTCTGTTCAAAACGAATGCACAGCTACTGCAGGAGTTTTAAAGAATTATCACTGTTCAGATAATAAACAGATATCTGATGCTCAGAGTTAGTGCTCATTACTCTCATGTTGTTTCACAGAGGTAAGAAACTGGGGGAAAAAGTTACCTATACTGTCAAGATGTCAGTAATACACAATGACAGAAAGAGATGCTAGGAAGAATGAACTCGGATATTCATAATTGCTGCCTATTTACATGATACTAACTAAGATTCCCATATGTCTTCAACCAGCTCCTCTACCTTTTCTGAAACATGTCCAGCTTGGCTAGAAAAAGAATCTCAAAATACTACAGGAAAGTGTAACTTCGTATGACCTTGTTGTTGACCGTGCTTTTGTTCCTGCCCATTCCAATACACGATAGTTGTCAGTCAAGTATTTTATGAACACTGAAAGACAACAGCTTCACTCAGAACACAATCTCATTCCAAAAATTCTATTTTTAATTCTTAGTTCACACAGTTTTATTATTAGACCCATGAAGTTAATGAGATTATCCACATGCCCTAAGCTAAGCAAGCATATACACTGTCTTGTTGTATTAAAAGCTTAGTTGAAAAAGCGGCAAGAAAAACAGCAGAATTATCCCAATAAAGACACGAGTGGATTAGAATTAAGGCAGAACTTTGTGCCTGGTCTCACTTCCCCCTGGTGTCAACCAAGTGTTCTGCAATCTTCTTGACAGTTGAGTTGAAGAATCAGGAGAAACTGCAGGTACACCAGGATGTCAGTGGAGTGGGTTAGACACCAACCTGTCTTGAACACATGAACTCAATTTCCTTTCTCATCATCCATCCTCACTGCACTCCTGCACAGGCCACCTCAAGAAGGGCCCAAGTGACAAAAATATTTAGCTATCTAATTAAAATAGATGGGCCTACATTCAAATTGCTCCCCAAAAGCAGAATTTTTGCCAGGGTAAAATAATGCAAAAAGGCATTCAACTTCATCTCATACAGACATGTACACATAGTTTAAAAATTCCTCATTTAATATTTATTCCAGAATTGAAATCTGCCTGCTTAGAAACTGAGTTCTAACAAAATTTTGCAGAGCTGGGCTTTCATCTGCTCTCCATATGTAAAATGTCAGTACTATTTCAACTCATATGGCTGCTGTGGGACAAATGACAGGAAAAAAAACATTCAAGATACATAAGAACCTTAGAAATGGATGTAGTAAGTGCCTTACTCCCAGAAATGAGGGCCTACGAAACAAATAGAAAATACGGATATATCAATTCTGTGCAAATTTCCTACTGAATTCTACACAAGCAATCCATCCAAAATATAACCTCCAATCCAGACCACTAATAAAGGTACTGTGAACACTGTGAAGATCAACTTACAATTTAACACTGTCGAGAGTTTGAATGTGGCATTAAATTTCGTATTACAAAATTATGTCAGAGTTTAGCCATTGTATTATCTGAATTTCCACAGGATACAGCTAAACAATAACTACTGACTTCAAAAGACTATCAATCATTTTAGGAGTGTGCAGATTCTGGCACTTTTTAAGCAGCATGGTTGAGCATTGAGCCTTTTCTCCAGAAGGAACAAAGTGTACCTGGGTTTTCTTTAGCGAAAGAACAGAAATTCCACCTTGCAGAAGCACAAGTTTGGTTACTTGCAGCATTCAAATGGCATATGTCTTTACTATTAGAGCTAAAATAGTTACTGACAGAACTAATACACATCAGGTACTACAGGGAATAAGAGACATTTCACCAGTAGGTCTCAAAGCTATTTACTGACAGCAGAAAATACAGTGCCTCAAGGCAAATTGTGATTTTTGAAATTATTTTTTTAGGGAAAAGGGAAAAAAAAGCGCCCAAGACTTAAATGTTAATACAAATCCCTCTGTTCTGATCTCCCACCCACCCTTCAAGCCATCTGTTCCCCTCCATCTGACCTGACCTCTCCTGTTAACTAATCACCGAACTTTCCATTACCTCTCCCTCTCCCTTTTGGTCCTCACAGTTCTGCTTCCTCCTCTTTTCACTCATTTCTTTCTGGATGTTTTTGTCCTGCTCATCATTTGGGTGCAACTCAGAAAAGAAAGCAGTCTCCCTACTTTCTGCCCCTTTGCCACAGTGCTACAGCCATGAGGAGCAACTGCAAGGAACCCCTGCTTAGTCTCTGTAGCCTGGGATAGATCATGCTCGATACAAACAGGATTTTAAGAAGATGTATTTAATAAAAATTCCAGCAGAGTCTACCGAGAACACGAAGTGAAGATTTTCAGATGACTGTGACTTTGCCAGTTCGGGTGTTTTTCTCATGGCATAATAAAAGCTGCATTCTACCAAGAGCTATTTTACTGTTGGTATCCAATGCTTCCCTCCAAAGCAGAGCAGGATGAGGATTTCTAAATGAAATACATTAACAGCAAAAACAAAAACGTCCTTTCTACCAACCCTGCTAAAAAAATAATGCCCCTCTTATTTTGTTCTGAGGAACAGACTAAGCATTTTATCTGAAGATCTACAAATAGCTCAGCCGCTGTTCAGCAGCAGTATGAAGATTTTCAATTGGATACTACATTAAATTTTAATTAATAAAAAAGGCCTTACAATAGAAAATACTATGCAGCCTTAATTACAGAGTAATCTGCCAGCTACAGCTCTAATAAGCATTCATGTCAAACAAAATGGACAAAAATGGAAAAGGTTCCCATTCTTACCCTATAAAAATGCACACAAATTGTGCTTTTCGCAGGTGTCACATTCCATTCATTAATGTTAAACTCTTTAGAGATGGGGCAGAATCTTACTCAACGCTTACATGCTTTGAAAAATGAAACACAATCTCTGAAGTGACATTAATATTGCTCCATTGTCAAATGAGTCATCTTTTTCAGCCAGTAACCTCAGAGCAAGATAGAACATTAAGATGCTCATCTTTTAAAAACAAGGACTACTTCGAATTCTATCCTAGGAAATGGAATAAAATAATTACTGTTATCTTAACTTCAGAGTTTTGCATGCAACAAAACCTTACTGGAAAGTGTAAATGTCCATTACATAATTTGAGTTCAAAGTTCACTTTTCATAATGGAAAAGTCTGCTAGGTGTCTAAAATAAATAATTTTTTGAAAAAGCTTTTTCCATGCTTCTATTTGAAACTGTCAGTCGATGCAAAGTATGGTTCTACATGATTGGTGTGAACAAATGTCTATGTTTTACTTATAGCATGTTGCCAAAATGTTTAATATATAAGCAACTCCATGTGTCAGCAGACCAGAAGAAATTGCTCTAAGCTAAGGCAAATGCCAAGACAAACTCAGCAACAGTTTCTTTTTTAAAATGTTGGAATATTTATTTTCCTACAGCAGCCACATGTGTGCATGGAAATAATTAACAGGTAAAAGACACAAAGAAATCTGCACAAGACAATTTCTCAAAACTTTCTATTTAACTTTCACTCTTCACAAGCAAGGCTTAGCCAACCTATTCTGTAGTAACATAGCAAGGAACCTTTGCTGTGCATTTAACGCTCCACTTCTGTTCTCAGATCTTAAGAAGTTCAATAGATCATGCAGCTGTTCTAATATTTACATCTTATGCTTCTAAATATTACCATTTTATGGATCTTTATGATTTTGTTACGGAGGAAATCCAAATTAGGTAATAGTCATGTGTATTACTTATTTAAATATTTCATTTTGCTTTATAAAACTATCCAGCAAACCACTGAGATGATGTTAGCCATGTTGAGACAGCTGAAAAGTAGTAGTGCCAAAAGTGTACACTTCAAAGATCTGTGGGCCACAGAAGTCATTGTAATATGGTTCTTCATTTTGCCTGGCTTCAGCAAAAGGCCATAAAATGTGCTCCTAGGTGATCTATTCTTGTGGCTTCCACCCTGGTTTACCATGACTTTGAAGACTTAAGTGTCTGAAACTCTTTGGACTGATAAAAGTCCATCGGACATTCACTGCAGACAGCTACAAACCTTGTGCTCAAACTTCTACTCAAAACCACTATAGACTTTCAAAGGACAACTGCAGATCACACATATTTCTCTCAGAGAACACAGCTCAGGTAGCAGTGCTCTAAAGAGAGCGAAAAGTAAGAGTGAAGAATTGAAATAGCTCTTGTAACCCTTGCACAAAAAATGAGGTCTACCACTCCTAAAAGACACAGACTTCAACCTGCCACTGTTGTACCAGTGCTGAACTTAGTATTAACGTTTTCAGATGTGCTGCCTTGAAAATAATTTTCTGGTTTGGTGGCTTTGTATGCCTTTTGGTTGTTGGGTTTTGTTTTTTTTTAATTTGTTTTGCAGGGTTTTTTAATGGCTTACTTGGTTTAAGTGATGGCAATTTACCTATCTCCAGCTCCAGTATACCCTAGTTACCCCCAGTGATCTGTGTTTCTGTGGGTTCTCCCCTCCTGAATAGCAGACCACATCGAACAAGCTGAATGAAGGCAGGCAGAGGTTCAAAATGCACCAAAACATCTGCAATAGCCCAAGTATTACATTTACATAGAAGTTTACCCAATAAAGAGAACAAACTCCTCAAAACCAAGTAACACAGACAAACATATACTCTCAAACAGATGATGATTAATAATTAACTAACTTTGCAACATGTGATATTAAAATTTGAAACTCCATAGTTTCTTCATACTTCTAGTTTTATCCTTGTGGAAAAAAATGTATGAAAATATATTGCTGCAAATTTCCCTAGCCTTTCATTTTGGCATCTAATAGCTCAAGGTGGCTTACACAAGTATTCCAAAAATGCTTAAAAGTACAGCCTGTCTCAGGTTTTGGTTTATGTGATTGGCAAGCTTTACAGCATTCTGATTCAAAAGCTAGTAAAGTGTCCCAGACAATAAATCAAAATAACTGCTATTCAAGCACTACCTGAGTGTATTCATACTTAATCTTTAAGTAAGATTAAGCATTAGAAGGACAGAAGACATAAGGCAGAATATACTGGTCTTTTAAATACTGAATATTCAGGGCAAATGGAAAAGCTGAAAGGCCCAACCAAAACCCTACTAAGACTGCTGGAAAGGTTGCTAGTTATAATCCTGTCTTCTGAATTCAGTGTTTAAACAAGTATTACATCATGCCTTCTCATCATGAAACAAATCTATTTTTTCTAATGAAGGTAACAATGGTTATTATACTAGGAAACTAAAGGAAACAAATAAAGTAATACAGACACACCTTTTTCCACAGTGAAACTCACAACATGTCATCATAATTTCAAACAACAAACCACTGCAGTTCAGAAAAATCTTTTGAACTTACTGTGTTGGTTGAATCTTCTTGTAAAATTCTATCATACAGCTGGATAGCATCATCATATCTGTTCAAAGAAATCATTCGCATTTATTTCTGCTATTTCTGCAGTTTCTGCTAAAACAGAACTCATGACTCTTTGACTGTCCTTGCAATAGTTAACAACCCTCCTGCACTTTTTACACTGAATATATTTAAGCAAACTATATTCACACAAAATTGTCTTGAGGGAGTGCTAAATATGAACAACAGTATTTTATGTCACCGAGTTAAAAAAAATACATAGTAATCTCTTCATGGAATACTGTTTCAGCAGCAACTTATATATTTTACACCCAATTTCTTATTTTCTTATCTGTTTTCTTTCTCTGTAACCAATAGGTCCAATCATCACACCCCAACTGCCCCCCTCACCTCTCCCAAGAAAAGAAACACCAACATTTGAAAGGCCACCCAAAATAATGACTCTTCATTGTTGTAATTTAAAACTTCGTGTAAACTTCTTCTGTCAGGGTTTTATGAAGCATAAGCAGCCACACACAGTAAACTGGAGGAATTCACACAAGGGTCCACACACGCAAATCTTGAAGGAAAATATTTCCCACCATCACTACACAGGTTTTGTAAATTAATTCTGGTATTTGAAGTATGCTCAGAACAGGTTACTCCAGCTACTAGAATGCTTCATACCCTCTGGGAAGCAGATCTGTGTGTTCAGCCAGCTGTGTACAGAACCCAAACTGGACAAATGAATTAATTCAATTCAAATACATTTGATTATGCAGCTGTTGTGCTGTCACCACATAACTAGGGCACACTTGGTGTCTTCATTTGACAAGCGGTTTTTCAGAGCTACTGTTGATTGATTTTGATGATACACATCCCCTTCTCACCTTGGGCACCCATTTACGTACTCCCACTGCTCCCTAAGTACTGCTGCAATTTGCACGGCTTAGCTGTCCACTCCAGTTGCTAGAAGTTATGAGAAAAAATGCAAAAGGCAGCACAAAAGCAGAAACGAGTAGAAGGGGACTGCTACAGACATAAGCAGATGTGGTATAAAATGCTGTATTCATGTTCCCTGTTAGTTGCTACCTTATCAAACGTATTTTACAGGACTGAACATGATGGCCCTAATCCCAGCCTCACAGGATGAAGTTCCAGAATACTATTCTTTTGATTAGCCTATGTCTACAGGGATGTGTCAGTCTTCAGGGATGTTCCCCACTGCTTCCTCTTCCTGTTGAGGAACACAGGATCTTATCGACTCCTGGTAGTCACTCAGAATTTAACAAGAAGCTCACTCCTTCAACGGAACATGTCATCACTCCACCCTAAGTCTCCCTGCGGTCTCCAGAGCACGGCTTACAGCACCTGTAGATGGGTTCCTGTTCAAGACAACCCAGAGCTGAAGCCTCTTTTTCTTCTCTGACTTCTGTAGAAAATCCATGAGGATGAAACCAGACCTTTTGTTAATGCCTCTCTCCTCTGATAGGATCGAACCTCACAGAGATACTTTGTCAAGAATTTTTACAAGCACTTTCCACAAAACTGTGTCTCAATCTCACTTCATTACTAAAACAACACATAACATTTGTGAAGCAGTCATCTCCCATCAAGCCCTGAGGCTATTCATCTTGGAAAGTTGTAAAGTTTTAAGCTGTTCATTATTTTAGTAATTCCTGTTAATCTCAGTTTGTTATAACCTTTCTATAGACTATTTCAAAAAGGTCAGTCTGATTTTTAGGTTCTTCCATTCTGTTCCATGTTTTTTGAATTCTTTCTGTAACAAACACTATTGATATAATCCTCATTAAGTTCTACGGGATTTATCCACACTCAGAAAACAAGGGAAAAGAGCTACACTCTGCAGTAATTAGGAGCCTAGGAGAAGAACGAAGGCAAAAAAAAATGCTGGCACCGATTTTCACATGCTGCTCTAGCTCTGCGAGATGAAATGTATACCTCACAGATTTCACCAAAAAAGTGCCTAGTGGTTTATTGCATAATGATTTATGCTGTCGCGTAAGAGATCTTTTTAATCTATGAAGTCTGATGGGAAGACTGAAAAAATGCAATACTGCATAGTACATGCAAAAATGTAATAAAAATGTCTAAAGATTATAATATGATCATGCAAACTATTATTTTCTGTTAAAGATACTGCACAGCATTGCTTTGCCATGTTTTTATAGTGCCTGAATGCCTTTTTAAGACATAGCAAGCACCCTTCTAGACAGAAAGTACATTTTCTTAAATTCAGGCTTTACCTTTCCATAGCTTCAAATCTCATTCCAGTTAATCGTTTAACTCTGTGGCTCCCAGGAAACTGCCGCCTTAGTTCCTGAAGACAAAACTATACAAATAAAACCAAAAATACTATTGTTAATATAATTATATACACAGAAGTTGGAAGAAAAAAGAAAAAGTCCTTGGCTGATGAATTCAACAACCTGAAATGGCACTTCTGAGTAAAAGCAAATACAATTTTTTTTTAAATAAGCCATAAAAGGTATTGATACAGAGAAGCTCAGAAACTGAAACCTTGTCTGTTAGAAGACTAATTCTAAGAAGTATCTTCCATACAGGTCATTAGATCATCAGGCCTTCTTGGAAATACTTATTTGTCTAGAAAATTAAACTCACCTACTAAAACAGTTCTGATACTATTAAAACTTGGAGTCTACTTAGTTGCCTCATAATAACACAAGACAGTAAAAAAACCCAAAGACGGTAAGGGCTTATGTGATACTTCTTTAATAAATGGATATCTCACAATGGAACAAACTATGTTAATACTATGCTCTGTGTTTATTTTTAAAATAAAACTTTGAAATCCAAAGAAAATGTTTGTCACTGGCTTGTGCTGAGCCTGCTGGCAGAAAAGGCATAGCTTCTAACTCCTGAAATCAATGAGACACCTGGGCCAGATAAAGGAAGACATTACAGGCAGATTTCTCTGGATTAGCAAAAAAGGATGTTTGATAGAGGGATTGCGTCACAATTTCCCCACAGCAAACTAACTCTAACCGTACCATGAATGTGGCTAGATCGCATTGCAGAGTTTGTAGCTAACTCATTACGGTGGGGGGCAGGACAGTCCCCAGGCTCTCAAGGAGACCAGTGGTTTGAATCACATTAAAAGCTTCACACAGAACCCTCCTTTTCCAGACATTTATTTATATAACTCATCTTATAAATTTGTTTTTCAGACCTGAGGTTCTAGCAGAGGCCTATCTACATAATCTGTTCCATCTCATCACATCCACTGGTCAAAGGAAAAATACAGAAGCAAATCAGGAAAAATTACCAGGTTCCCTCCCTGTTTCTGTAGATAAACAGGTTGCCAGAGCACAGCAAAGAGAAGTATTCACATCTCTCCCAGATGCAAAAAAAAAAAAAAGGAAACAGTAATGAAAGAAGTAATACTAAGCACAGAGTATTTTCATTGTGATCACCTTAGTTTCCAATTAACCATGATTGTGACAACAAAATTTCACATAGCAAGAGTTAGGTTTAGTACAGAACCAGTTTACTGGCACTTTGAGTGATGTTGAGGTGAACTGCTGCTACTCTGGACAACAAATTGTCCTGGACAACAAATAAAAAATTACATGTACTTAGCAGCTCGTTACACAATGTCTGAACTGATCTGCGAACATTCTTAGGAGACAGGAAAACTTACATAAAACTTCAGAAAAGTAGTTTCACTCCAGTTTTTACAATACAATCAATCTCATAGATTTTAAAACGAACTTCTGCAGACAATAAATCCACCCTGTGGCCCAGTGATCTGGGAATCCTGAAGGACAGCGATTTTCAGTATAAAAACCATGCACTGCTTTTCTCCAATAAAATTGTTAAATGTCATAAATTGTAACATTTGCAATAACGCTAAACTCCATAACCTGCAGATGGACTTTTACATCTAGAAAAACCCCATCAACAATACAAAAGAGCTGATGAAATAGCACTCAAGTGCAGAAGTACTACCAGACCAGAACTGTTCACGTTGGATCTGATATCTGATGACACTATCATTATTAAACGAAGCACCCACAAGGCCAAAATAAACTCTTGTAGATTAAGACGTCAGACACAACAGTGACATGAAAAGTTGTGAAAGTCATGAACAACGCACTGCAATGCTTTCAAAAACAAAAGCACGCAAATAAATTAGACTAGCTATAACTTCAAAATGTTCTGGACTCGGCAGTAGTGAATGTCCTCTTTTTACATTTAACCTGTAATCCCCGGAATCATTTAAGCTACTGAGGACTGGTTCTGCACTATGTCAATCACCTACTTTCGAGATTCTCTCACAAACTCAGCAGTTACAATGGTAAATCCCATTTGTATGTGAAACTTTAATTTGCAGTTAATTTGCTTTCTGATTTTTTTTTTTTTTAAATCAGGTCGCTTTTTAATTGTAAAGGGCTAACAGACGCAAAGAAATATAAACCTGGCGTTCGCATATAAAGCACTGGTAGCGCAAGCGCCTGCCAACAGTGGCTGATTTCACCAAAACGCGTGTGAAAGACCTGGCCGCCTGCAGCAGGGACACGCATTATGCAGGGACACGCATTATGCACAGTCGTTTTATGCAGAACGGAGGACAACAGCAGTAAAAAGAGGAAAGAAAAAGAAAAAACAAAAGTCAGGTAGATGGCTCTGAAAACTATCTCAGCCTCCTCATTTAGAGCAGATGAGACCTATCCCCCTAAGCAAAATGTATCACAGCTGTCAAAAGCTCACTGCTAAAAAACAGAAGTTCCAAAGCTGTTTGTGTACTTTGGGACTTCAGCTGTAGCAAAAAGCCACGTATGATGTTGCCTTGTTTGAATTAACCACTTCTTCATTATAAATCAATCACATTTAAAAAAAAAAAAATGAAAAAACAACTAAGTTTCCATCTAAGGTTTTAACCTCCTTTCTGAGCTGCATATAAAATGTCGCACTCCCTCATCTCAAGCAATATTCCTTAGAGGGCACAGAAACTGAAATGTAAAATCCTTGCCAGAGTTAATGAAAATAAATAGTGTTTCACAACTGATCTTTCAACACTGGCTCCCTCAATAATTTTGTGAAAGTCTTCCTAAAAAGGCCCTGAAAATAAAGACCAAAATTGTCTTAGATATATAGCACAAAACAGAAATGCATTTATTTAAACAGTAAGTCTGTTTGTTTTTGTTTAAAGAGACAGCTATATTAGAACAGTATTTTCTTCTGATGAAGAAAAGAAAGGGAAGTTCAGTGGGTTCACGACCAGTTCAGCGTGTTGTGCTGTATTTTCCAGTGTGCTCCATTTTACCGTGTACATATGGGATGCAAGATAAACTCGGCAAGTTCTGCCTGCTTTCAAATTGCCCTTCTCCCAACTACATCCTCTAGTCTGACCCCTTGTATATCACAGACCATTAAGTTTCACCCAAATGACATCACGTGAAGCTCAAAGACTTTATGGGGTATTTTGCCATCTGACAGAGAACAAGGTACTGGAAGCATAATCCCTGTGAAAGATGCCTAAAAATAGCTTGTTTTTTTTTTTTTACTTAGAATAAGCTCAAACTTGCTGGCTTTCAGGGCACAAGACAAGCTCTTTTCTTTTCCCCAGCGTTTTGTGAAAGAGAGTTGAAATTATTAAAATTTGCCTACAAAACCCACTTTTGCCTTTTTCAGTTGCTGCCTTCAAAGGATTAGCTAAGATTGGCTGGGATTTTTTGTTTGTTTTGGTGTATTTTCACTTTTAACCTAGTGAACAGGTGTTACAGTTCTACATAAACTCATTTTATCTAAATTGTTGTTGGTATAATTCAAATAAATATGCATACAAATTGACTAGACCTAAATATCCATTAACAATATTTTTACCAAGCATCACTGAATAATTTAGATTGCAAGGGACCTTTGGAGGTCGCTTGCTCCAAATCCCCGCTCAAAACAGAGCCAGCTTCCAAGGGAGTGCAGGGCCACATCCCAATACATTTCTGAGCACCTCCAAAGGACATTCCACAGCTTCTGAGCCACACGTCCCAAAGTGTTCACTAACCCCATTGTTAAAAACTTTCTTCTAATATCTGATCGGTATTCCCTTTGTTGCAGCTTGTCTCTCGCACTTGTTTTTTCCTGCACATCTACAAAAATCTCTCTCCACTTTCTTTATACCTTCCCATTAGTACATATTCAAAGATATCAATAAAATTGCTTCTTAGCTTTCTCAAGACTTAACAAACCCAGATCTCTCAGCCTTTCCTTATACATTATGCAGTCCAGCTCCTTATTTGTCTTGAAGACTTGCTCCAGTATGTCAATGACTTTCTTTGATGATAGCCAATATGACATATAATATGATATGCATGACAGGACACTACCTCAAAACATTCAAAAAACCAATATAATTTGAGAGGTTTTCAATAAAGAAACACTCACTGTACAATTTGGCAACTTCAGTATTATTCTTGACATTTAGCCCATACCAGAGTAGCTCTAAATGTTTTCATGGCTATTGGAAGAGACATGATCTGTCTAAACAGAAGTTACATATTAGAGAAGGTGGGTGGAGGTGGTTTCTTCCCAGCAGTGTATTTCTCGATAGATGTTCTACAAGTCCAGGCTATGGAGTACAGAATACGCTATAACTGTCCAAAGCACTAACTGGAAGAGATATCAAGGAAGAAAATTTAAGGTTTGAGGGAAAAGTCAAACTGAAAACTTACCAATGCCAAATCATCTCGACTGCAGTCCAGGGCAGCAATCATCACCTGTTCATATATTATCCAAACTGGACACAAAACAGACATTAAATACAGATAATTGATTTTTTGTTTAGATAATGGGAAACACCTACAATGTAAACAAGATTAATGAATGCTGTCTGCATATTTTTCCCCTTCCACTCCCATGGATCACTACTGAAACAGTGACATTTTAAGAAACTGCTGGAATTAATTAAAAAAGCATTTAAGCAACTTTATTGCTTTTAGTAACAAAGCACTTTTTGATATCTTGAAAGGCAAAAAAGCTCTAATTCTCTGCTTTTCTTAAGATTATAGCTGCAGTCTTCTAAACAGATCCCCATTAGGACTTGCTCTGTGATCAGACCTGAAGAATCATTTGGGGCTAGAAAGAAAACAAATTTCCCTTAACTGTTTTACTGCTGAAAGCCCTACAAATGTTGTCTTCTTCCTGGATTTGAACAATTTCTCTAAATCAATAATTCATCACATTTTTTCTGTTCTAGGCCTACCAAGGTCTTGAATGTAAAGAACAGTGTAGCTACACAAGTCGCAGAAAAGAGAGCTTACAGTAGAGGAAAACATGTAGTGTGAAAATTAGAAGTACAAAGTGTTTTGAACTCATGTAAGTCTAATCAGGTACACCCAATATTTCACAGAACTGAAACAGAAGCACATGTCTTCCAAAGACACAAAATAAAAAATAAAATAAAAATAAAGAAGGCCCTCACACTTTCAAAAATAGTTTCTATGATACAAATTTCCAATACTTTTAAAAGAAATTATTATTTCTTGCTAAGTACACAAAAGAACAGAAACAGGCATTAATTTGCTTGTAACCCCTCTTCCTCACTGGAACTATTTGCAAGACAGACATTCTATTTTTATTACATAATGTATATGTTTTTCCATGACTGTAAAAATACATACATAGATACAGACACAATACAGGTAACATATATCCATGATATAAATTACATGTGTTTTGTAAAAAAATTCTGGAGAATTTTTTTAGAGAATAAAATACTTTTGTAGTTTATGAAATTGCTCTCCTCATTCACTCACACCTCTCTACTTTGATATTGTAAATCTACCACAGGTTAGCATCAGATATTAGGCTAAGAGAACACTTGTAAGAGAAATGGAAGTACCCAATCCGGAGGGATGTGTTTTTCTAATCTGTACTAGGGCTTACTTGTTCAAGCTTAAAAAAAACAAAACCAAAACAAACAAAAAAAAAAGCCAAAGGTCTTATTTCTCTACTTTTGAAGTCCAATGCAAAGCTTTGGACTACTGATTGTCCATAAGAAAATCCCAACTTTTCATTAAAATTATGATGTGGATAACAGTATCCCTGCCCCTTAACCTGAATAGTCAATAAGTTATTTTTATTTTAAAACCATTAATAATTTTTTTCCCCCAACTACATTGGATGTCTTCTGCCTGAGGAAGCAAGTTACAGAGACACCCAAATAATCTACTCCTCTGCATTCATTATTTTCCTTTCTGTATGCATTCTCAAATTAGCCATTGTAATATCGACGAATTCTCTGAAAACACAGGAAACAACAAGACTAACACCCATCATATACAACTTAATTACCTTCCACTGCTACCCAAGACAGAATTCTAAGCCTACTGTACCTGTTTGGGTTTTTTTTTAGTTGTTTTTGGTTTGTTTGGTTTTAAAACCATATACAGTTGACAATCTGATAGTACTTTAAAAAAAAAAAATGCAAATACATAGACAAATTTCAGATACCTCTATGCATTTGCTAAGAACCTCAGGAACACTGCAGCTGATTTATCTAATGAATCCTGAATGCCAAGTTTACAAAAGAGTAAAATATGCGTATCTTGAAAAGGAGGAAAAACTCAACACTGAAAAGAAAGAAAGGAATGACTCAGCCTGTATTACTGAGAACAATATTTCAGAAAGGCATCAGTAAGATCTGAGAGGAGTACCAAGCTCCTCAGCAATTTCTTACTAAAATACAGTTCCATATATTACTAACAACATGGTAAGAAGAAAGTAAAATCAAGGTTAATTCTCAAAGTTCTTCTATAGCAGCGGGAACCTATGACAACGATATTGCAGGTGGGGGACACATTTCTAAGCAAATCTCTTTGACTACAAAACATTATATCCAAGCTTCTGTCTACTCAAATTAGTATAAGGTAGTTAAAACGCACTGAAAATAATCATTTCATGAGTAGTGCAAAGTTAGACTTACCTTCAACTATAATATCACATATGTAATGTTATAATAAACACAGCATGAATATTAATTCCTGCAGTATGTACGACTTGATTAATGAATAGCTTTCTCTGTTATAAAAACGTATTTTGCAATTTTTGCTGTGGTGTTGAACAGAAAATCAGTCAAATGACAGGTAGATAACAGTTTCAAGCTAGGTTTTCACATAACTACTAATCTAGCAAACTAACAGTTCTAGCAAGTAATTTTTCCACCTGTTTTCACTGCAGAACATATTTACAAAAGGCAAAATCTAGGAATTCTGGCACCCTATTAGACTAAGAAAGTAATATACATTTCATCAACATCAGCAGATACAGAAAGGCAATGCAGAAGTATAAAATAGAGGCTGAGAAGAGAAAACAAAATCAGATAATGGAAGTTTTAAAAATAACGCTTGTTTACTTACTGTCATCTCCAAGTTTAGATGCATATTCATTAATTAACTCTTCTCCAACATCCACTATCTGTTCACTGTTTCGGTAGTTTTCTTCCCTCCATTTCCTCATTTTATCACGCATATCTGGGGGCAAAGGGCAGAAAAAAATAAAAAGAAAATATTAAGATTTCCAGATGGTAAAGGAATTTGAAATTTTATTTCTAAAAAATATGCATACAAAGAATGGGTTTAGAGAGCAATACATCTAAAAATCTAGGATTTTTGTTCGAAGAGTACATTTACTATGAATCGGATCTCCAAGAGAGCAGGCATACTCATGAAGTCAGCTAGGGACACTCTCTAGCCTAGGTTTTATTTATCCTCTGGATCAGAAAGTTGCTAAGAATGTGATCTTATATACACATATTCATTTATATACATGGAAATGTTCTATATACAAGAGCAAATTCTGAGGAAACTTATGGAAAATAGTTTTCATTAATCAATAGTGGCTTCACTAATGTGAAGGTACCACGCCAATTTATTATTTTTTTTTAAACTTTACAACTGCTGGAAAAACAAGCACAATGATAGAGCTAAACCCTGCCAGTTTTCCTTGCACTTCAAAATGCATAGTTAAGATAACTGACAGTAAAACTTAAGCACTGAACTTTCTTCCATCTACCTGAAGAAATCTTGGATAGCTCATAAGACTGTCATTGTGCTACATTTTGTATTTTGAAATTCAACCAAAACCACTGCAGGGCTACATTTCATATGCATGGGTAAAGTTAAATGCTTCTAGACACACAATGGTCCCTGGAAATTCAAAGTTAGACAGCAAGAATGTAAGAGAACACACAAACTTTCACAAAAGCTGACAAGCTAACCCATAAAAATAAATAAGCTGTCTGATTTCTACCTACTCATTTACTTGGAAATTATCAATGCCTCCATTCCAGTGTGATTCCAAATGGAATAGTGCCTGAATTATGTATAACTGAATGCACATCTACCATTCATCACCCAAGTAGAGTATTTACACTGATGGAAAGAAAAACTGCAGGACAGAGAACAGTGTATCAGCTGATGACCAAAAAACAAAAATAAAAAACAAGTGTTCTCATCCATGTGAACCTATTGAGAGGCTTGTTAGTTTCAGAAACACTGAATTCTAAGTAAAAGAACAAAGAAAATGCTAAAAACTGCAGTAAAACTTATGCAAGGCATTTTACAATGCCAATTGTACAATGCCTACAATGTCAAACTTAATGATTTTTTTTTTTACTATGAAAACTATCAAAAGAGTCAGCCAATAATAATTTATGTCTTGGAGGCAAATCTACATACAGCACAAATACAAGTTTGTCCATCAGCAGTCGGGGATTTTAGAAAAAAAAAGTTGTTAAAGAAATGTCTAGTTTTAATTACATTTACTCCTGTCACATATATAGGCTGGTCTGGACACATTTGTTTTAGTCTTAGATTCCCTTAAATTAGCAAACTTTGCACATAAAAATCAAAACATTACAAGCTCAAAGGAGCAGACGCACTTGCCGCAATATTTGTTAATCTGTAAAAACATGCAAGCAGTCTACAGAAAGCCCAAAGAAATAACCTGTGTTTTATTTTTGAGTCTGTTACGGCATCAGTTAATTTGGCCTGAGCAACCAGATACAAAGTAATCCTCTTACAATTAATTATACTTTGATTGTTTCAGTGGATTATAGTTTTCAAGTCCTTGATATCTAAAAGCACCTGATGAAATGAAGGAAGTTGCCCCTATTAGTAGGGACATGAATTGCATACTCCAAAATGATACCCTGACATGTAACAGCTGCTACCACCAGCAGTCACCCAGGGACCCCATAACCATCGTATTCCTGGAGCTCATTTACACATTCTTCTGCTGTTACAGGCACCAAACCTTGCACCACTCCTCAGCTCCACTCCCTCTCACCTTACAAAATACGAACCAAACCAACCCACAAATCCAACTCAACAAGCTCACCTAAACACACAGCGAGCGTTAACAGCCTAGTGACTGCTCTCTGTTGGTCCACAGCTGGCTGAAGATGAGCCAGCAGTGTGCCCAGGTGGCCAAGAAGGCCAACAGCATCCTGGCTTGTGTCAGAAATAGTGTGGCCAGCAGGACTACGGAAGTGATCGCACCACTGTACTTGGGACTGGTGAGACCCCACCTTGAGTCCTGTGTTCAGTTTTGGGGCCCTCACAAGAGAGACATTGAGGTGCTGGAGTGTGTCCAGAGAAGGGCAACAAAGCTGGTGAGGGGTCTGGAGCACAAGTCTTATGAGGAGCAGCTGAGCGAACTGGGGTTGTTTAGCCTGGAGAAAAGGAGGCTGAGGAGAGACCTTATCCCTCTCTACAACTACCTGAAAGGAGGCTGTAGCGAGGTGGGGGTCGGTCTCTTCTCCCAAGTACCAGGTGATAGGACAAGAGCAAATGGCCTCAACTTGCACCAAAGGAGGTTTAGATTGGATGTTAGGAAAAACTTCTTCACGGAGAGGGTTGTCAAGCACTGGAACAGGCTGCCCAGGGAAGAGGTGGAATCTGGAGGTATTTAAAAGACGGTAGATGTGGTGCTGAGGGACATGGTTTAGTGGTGGTTTTGGCACTGTCAGGTTGATGGTTGGACTCGATCATCTTGAAGGTCTCTTCCAACCCAAGTGATTCTGTGATTCTATACAGGACTTAAGAGGCCAGTTAGGGCTGATGTGCTAAACCACGGCATCACACTTCTTTGCCAGACTTGCAAAACTTGGCTCCCTGTTACTCCATGTAGTTTCTAATTGCTGTAAATACGAAGGAAGCAGGAAATACAATAACATTTTCTACAGGATAATTAGCAAGAGTGGCAAAAAAAAAAAAAAAAAAAGGGAGCAACACATCACCTTAGTCTCAAATAAGTAAGCTGTAAAATATATGATGCAGGTCCATATATAAGTATTTCTTTTAATACAACAGCACAAAGAAGCCACGTTTGGATCATCTAGGTCCACTGATCAAGACCCTGGAGTTACAGGAGAGGTCTTCCTGTTCCACAGGTTTGAAAATACACTTTAAGGCTCAAGACATAGCTGCAGACAAAGCAAAGAAAGGAGAAACTAATGACAACATCTCCAACAGTGGAAATAGGACTAATTTTCAGTTATCTTTCCTAACCACCTGTGCAATGCCTTTACCTAACACACAATTTAATCATCATTAAGCCCCCACCTTTGTCCCAAAGAACCTGAGTGAAAAGCGAAGCAAGGTACAAACTCTATTTTATCTGCCTCATGGTATTCTTCTTCCCTAACCTCCAGTCATAGTTTCATCTTTGAACAATATGTAAGCAAAAAGCATTTTGTTTAGAAAGGACGGAGTATATAAAAGACATTTTTCAGATTAATACCAGCCATACAGGTGGTTTCATAGAAATTAAGCTTTTTAGACAAATTCAAGATGAGCTACATTCAATTCCTAGAGCTGTGTTCATGTTCTTTGCTAGGGACTAGGTCACAACACTGCTGGGATCACCCCACTCAGGAAAAGCCTTAGTGCACCAGAGATCTGTTAAAGTACACATGGAGTAAATAGACGAGCCTTCTTCTCCCAGAAGAGCCTTTCCATGGTCTGCTGCAGAAATCTGTTCATTTTCACTTTACTTTGAATCTCCTATAATAGAGGAAAAACATATATAATTTTTCAAATGTGTGCTTCTAATGCACAGACAGCTGCTTGTACCAATGCACATCTTCAAGGTTTTTCTGTACATTCCAAGTCCCCAAAAATTTCCTATTCAGCATATCCGTATGCAAAAACACACACCCAGCACAATGCCATAAATGTCAATCAAAACTCTTGGAAACAGAATACGGAGGTTACGGAGAGGTGGTCCCGTGCCAACCTCATGAAGGTCAACAAGGGCCAGTGCGAGGTCTTGCACATGGGCTGGGCAGAGAATGGATTGAGAGCAGCCCTGCCGAGAACGACCTGAGGTGTTGGTTGAGAAGCTCATCATGACCTGGCAATGGGTGCTTGTGGCCCAGAAAGCAACCATATCCTGGGTTGCATCAAAAGAAGTGTGGTCAGCAGGTCAAGAGAGGTGATTCTCCACCTCTACTTTGCTCTCAGGAGACCCCACCTGGAATACTGTGTCCAGCTCTGGGACCCCCAATGTAAGAAGGACATGGACCTGTTGGAGAGGGTCCAGAGGAGGGCCACGAGGATGATCAGAGTGTTACAGCACCTCTCCTATGAAGACAGGCTGAGGGAGTTGGGCTTGAAAAGAAGGCCCTGGGGAGACCTTATAGCCTCTTCCAGTACCTAAAGGGGGCCTACAGGAGAGATGGGGAAGGACTCTTTCTCAGGGAGTATAGCAACAGAATGGAGGGTAACGGTTTTAAACTAAAAGAGGGTAGATTTAGATTAGATATTAGGAAGAAATTCTTTACTGTGAGGGTGGCAAGACACCGAAACAGGTTGGCCAAAGAAGTTGTGGATGCCCCATCCCTGGAAGTGTTCAAGGCCAGGCTGGATGGGGCTTTGAGCAACCTCGTCTAGTGGAAGGTGCCCTGTCCATAGCAGGAACTAGATGCTCTTTAAGGTCCCTCTAACCATTCTATGATGCTATGACTTCCAACCGTAGGATGGTCATCTCGGTATGAATTAGCCAAGACCAAATGCAGTACACTTGAGCATGCTACACCTGGCCTTTACGTTACAACATCTCTGCAATACTCTCAGCCAAAACAACCAAGGGCTAAATGTACAGAAATATATCCACATGCATGTACTCTCTCCTGTGAAAAATCTCATTTCTCTCTCCAATCACTGAGAACAACAGGAGGAAAAAAACCACCACCTGAAACTCTGGGTTTTGTAACAATTTATGTTTAAAAAAGTAGAAAAGCTCTTCACACAAGCTGGTTTTAGAGCAACTTTTGGGAGAGCCTAGCAAAAGCAGTAATAATGCTCCATACAATTTCCTTTCCCATATAGCGGCCTGCCTGCTCGCTGTGCAAGCTGAGCTTCACGATCACTACACTTTGTCACAACAGACATTCGAGAACGGGCAGCCAAGCTTCTCCTAAAGTGCTACATTAGACGAACAATGCTATGGTGATGCAACCAAGTACCAGAGCAAAACTACCTATATATCAACCACCAGACAAGCTGGCAAGAAAGCCCTCTTGTTCATCCCTAATCATTCAGTTACAACACTATTTGCTTCGTAACCAGCTAAAATATTTCCTGAGATTAATGCAATTTGAGCTGAACATGGAAAATTTCAAATTCCATTTTGCTTTGGAGTCCTCCAGAAAAAAAGGTGCAGCAAAGATAGCACAGGCACTAGCACCTGCTAAAACACACCCTGTGCAACAATTCTCATCTCATCCCTATGCTACCAAACCAAACTAACCAATAATTTACGCTCAGGGAATTATTCTATTGCTCAATTATTTCTTCACCGGTTAGCAGTAAATAAATAAAGAGCCAAAGATCACACTGCTTCCCTCTGCGTTAGCTTTTCTACTGCATAATGTTTGCAATGTATTGGATCACCTAGCTAAATGGTCCCCCTTGGTGGTCAAAATTATGGAGAAGCACTAATTTATTCCTGATAGGGGACTGCAATGGGCTCAAGAGCTGTATGAACTCACGCTTGAACATGAACTGCTTATGAGAGAAGAGCCGTTCAGAATGTCAGGTAAACCTCAAAAAGTATTGCTATAAAAAAAATAATTAAAAAAAAGATGATGATCAATCAGATAGAAAGCTAGAAAGACCTGGGGAGCCGGATTTTCAAAAACTTTTGCAGTCACTTCGGAGTTCCTCCACACACACTTATCATCAAGGAAAACAGGAGGTAACTTTCAGGCGGGTGAACGGGTACCACAAACCGCCGACCCCACCAGGAGGCCATGTTTTCCTGGGAGTATCTCGGGGGCATCGGCAAGAACGCCAGACCCCGTCCTGCGGGGACACGGGGCTCCGTCCCCACCCGGCGGCGGGAGGCCCCCGCCCGTACCGGCGCCTGTGGCGAGGGGCGCCCGCAGGGGAGCTCACCCGCCGCACGCCGGGGGCCGGCATGGGCCCTCCCTTCTCCGGGCGGCGGGAGGGCTGGATCAGAGTCGCCGCCCGCCCGGGGGGAACCGTGGGGAACCGCGGCTCGCCGACTCGGGCGGCGCCGCCCCGCCTGTGCCGGCCCCCGCAGCCCGAGGGACCGG
>VZSF01004771.1:37238-142839 GCA_013398295.1 Chionis minor
GCCGCCGCCGCCCGAGGCGCGTCCCCGGGGCGCCGGGCAGGGGGGACGGAGACGTGGCGCCTGTCCCGGCCGGGGTCGGGGGCTTGTCCGAGCGGTGTTTGCGCACGGAGCGCGGCGGCCAGGGGCGGCCTGCGGTGGCCCCGCCCGCGGGCGCCTCAGTCAGAGCCCTTGCTGCCTTAGCCTGAACCGGGAAGGGCGATTATAAACCAGTTCCTGTTGGTTTATAACCCGCGCTCGGTTCGCGTGGCGCAGAGCGCTGCCCCTGGAACGAGCACTGTGCGAGGAGGCGCCCGCTGTGGTGTCTTCTCAGCTTGTGAACTGACTGACGGTGTGTTTCGCACCCCCTCGGCTCCTCCGGCAGACAGGACAAACCGTCAAGGATGATGGCCACAAAGAGGATCAGAGAGCTGGAGCCCCTCTCCTGTGAAGACGGGCTGAGGGGGTCGGGGGTGTTCAGCCTGGAGAAGAGAAGGCTCCGGGGAGACCTTATAGCGGCCTTCCATTGCCTAAAGGGGGCCTACAGGAGAGATGGGGAGGGACTCTTTGTCAGGCATTGTGGTGATAGGACCAGGGGTAATGGCTTCGAACTGCAAGAGGGTCGATTTAGATTATAATTCAGGAAGGAATTCTTTACTGTGAGGCACTGGCACAGGTTGCCCAGGGAAGTTGTGGAGGCCCCATCCCTGGAAGTGTTCAAGGCCAGGCTGGATGGAGCTTTGAGCCACCTGCTCTAGCGGGAGGTGTCCCTGCCCATGGCAGGGGGTTGGAACTAGGTGATCTTTAAGGTCCCTTCCAACCTGTATCATTCTGTGATTCTACAAACTAGCCATTTCTCTGTGTTTGCCACCCCATGTGTGGTGAGCCACCGCAGCAACAAATTCCTGGCGATGAGTCGGAGAAGCCCTGAGGGGGCATACAACTGGGATTGGGGTCAGACGAGGCCCACCTCTGTCTCCTCTCTGGCATTTATTTTCCAATGCTGTGGCTTCTGCAGACCATCAGTCATGGGGATAAAGGGCTTCTTAGTAAAGAAGGCTCACCATTTCAATACTGTGTAGTTGTTAAGAGATAAATGTGTCTTAGCTGAAGATGTTCAAAAAATCGCAATGCATTTTTAACTTCATGTATGCTAAAGGAACTGGTTTTTAGCAAATACCACCAGAAACTTACTTGTCTGATGTTAAACTCTGTCAAATTCTCTTCTGGGAAATGCCTCAGACTCCATATGCAAAATTAATCCCCTAGCTCCATCAGCAAAAGTACCCTAGTATCAAGAAAACTGTTTCTGGATTTATTGTGTTGCTGCCTCTGAACTAGAATAAAATACTAATTCTTAATACAATCTACAGTGTAATTAAATGTAATGACTTTGACAGCTAAAAGGCCTCTATTGGAATTCAAAGAGTGGTCTAGAAAGACTGCATGTACTTAATTTTTCTTTCCTCAGAAGTGGTTTTTGATCTTCTAAGTCACTGAATTGTTTGGACATTGCATAGCACAGCTGTGCTTCCAGCTAATTTTACAATGCCAGGGTCTGTATTATCTGAACACTTCCAAAAACATTTATGTACTTATAGTATTCTTATGGGTAGGGAACTATTACTCCTGTTTTACAGGTAAAGGAATGAATGCAGAATGGTTACGTGCCAGATCCATAAAGGATTTAGCACACACCTGCTCTGCACATTACAGGGTAAGACTGAAATAGCTGAGGTAAAATGAGAAATTAGCTTGCAGAGTTCAGTGCTGCTGGATTGCTGAGCTAGCTGTAATGCCTAATGTGGGACGCAGACAGAAATTTTAAGCAAATAAATCCAAAATTTTGATCCTTTTAAAAGCCCTGTCAGCTGCCACCTAATGCTGAAGGAACTGAAATTTGAGAAAGGTGTGTTTGGAGTGTTTGGGAGGGGTTCGGACTTTTGGTTCCCTGTATGTCTAGCTCTGTGCTTCTGCACCTGCCCACCACTGTGTGTCTCAGCAGGAGGCAGGAGACGGTACCTCACAGGCACTGGATCCGGTTACTGCTCTTAGCGATAACTCTGATCTCTCTGCTAGCTCGATTTAGAGAGCTCCCCGGTTGTGCTGGATTGCTTCCTGAGACATGCAGCCCTCCACCTGCACTATAAGAGGAGACTCGATCCTCAAGTTATGCACTCTAAGTGTTGCCTGCTGCCTTTTTTGGACGTAGTCTTGAACGACTTGCCTAAAATCACATGCGGCTTTCTGCTGAGCTCAAAACTGACCCTTCCACTGCATTCCTCTGCTCTTACTGTGGAAGAGAAAACCAGCCACACTCACCAAGAGCCGGGAATTATTGTTACAATATCCCGTTATGCCAGATACTGTTATAGTTGGAAACAGAAATGGGTTTGGTATTAAGCTTTTTCTTCTTGGAAACTAAAACAGTGGTTTTGAAAGCTGTTTCCTAATGCCAAGGAGATCCATCACTTAATTTGAAGGTGAAAGTGTTTTGCTAATAAAGCTTAAAGTGCTCTAAAAAGGCAATAGTCACATGAAATCTCTTTTCTGGTTCTGTCATGTTCTGCTTTAGTGCCACTTCTGTAGGAACCAACCAGAAAGGCAGTGATCCAAATCTCACATAATAATGGTAGATGCAAGGTGTTTTGAGGGGACTACTTAAAAATGCAAAAAGCTCACTGTAAGCTTTTTGTAGGTACAACAGCTAGTTCTACATATTACCAAATGAAAATGAAAAGAAAAATAATTAACAAATATCCTTTCCTGCTCAGGTTCCTATTAAAAGACCTAATAATTCATTCAGAATTACGGTTCGGAGAAGTGACATCTGCCAAGAAAGAAGAACACAGTAATTTTATTTACAGCTTGCCCATACAGCAAAGCACAGAAGTCTGTCCCCTGTGCATGAGATATGGGGCACATGGAGATATTTGGGCTCACCACCTGGTAAGATCTAGAACCTATTTTAGTTCAGTAATGTTGGGGTTACTTTAGTAATGTAACAATGGTGGCATCCTTCAGGTAGGTAGGAGATGGGAGAAAACAACTCCGGGACAGTCGTGGCACAAGGAATAAAGTACACGTGTAGGATCCGTGTTCGCTGTGAATGTGTAAAGGGTTGATTTGTCTTCTGTGTGAACCAAATGGTTCATTTGCTTGTTAAGATTAACTTTCCCACTGTGCAAGAGTATGGACAAACTTCATTTTATGTATGGAGTGTTTACAAATGCTATTAACTTGTGTAGTGATGGTAAAGATCAGTCCCAGAAGATAAATTAGGGAATGAAAAATACAGGAAATTCAAGAAATTCGAATCATGTGACTTAAGGACTCCATGCTTTATTGTAGATGTCTCTAAGCCTGATCCTACATGGCATTCACAGGATCACAGCATCACAGAATGTTAGGGGTTGGAAGGGACCTCTGGAGATCAGCTGGTCCAACCCTCCTGCCAGAGCAGGTCCACCTACAGCAGGTTGCACAGGATGGTGTCCAGGTGGGTTTGGAATGTCTCCAGAGTCGGAGACTCCACCACCTCTCTGGGCAGCCTGTTCCAGTGCTCTGGAGTCAAGAAGTTCCTCCTCATGTTCAGATGGTACTTCCTGTATTCCAGTTTGTGCCCATTACCACTTGTCCTGTCACTGGGCACCACTGAAAAAAGACTGGTCCCCTCCTCCCAGCACCCTCCCTTTAAGTATTTGTAAACATTTGTGAGTTTCCCCCTCAGTCTTGTCTTCTCCAGACTAAAAAGACCCAACTCCCTCAGCCTTTCCTCATAAGAGAGATGCTCCAGTCCTCTGATTATCTTCATAGCCCTCCACTGGACTCTCTCCAGAAGTTCCTTGTCTTTCTTGAACTGGGGAGCCCAGAACTGGACACCGCACTCAAGTTGCAGCCTCACCAGGACAGAGTAAAGGGGGAGGATGACCTCCCTCCACCTGCTTGCCACACTCTTTTTAATGTACTCCAGGATGCCATTGGCGTTCTTGGCCACCAGGGCACATTGCTGGCTCCTGGTCATCCTGTTGTCCGCCAGGACTCTCAGGTCCCTCTCTGCAGAGCTGCTTTCCAGCAGGTCAGCCCCCAACCTGTCCTGGTACATGGGGTTATCCAGTTATTAACGTTGGAACTTCAGGTATTTTCTTACATCAAGTTTAAAATTTCCTAACATGAAAGAAAAAACTAGGTAATAAAATAACGGAATACATTTGCTTTAGGGGATTACTGTAAGGAGTAATATAGAGAGGAGAACATTTTAAGATGTTTTTAAATTTTATCAGAGCATCACCACAATTAAGAAACACCAAGTAAATATTTTGTAACTCAACTTGGAAAATTTGGAAGCTTTTTCCTTATTGTTTTCATTAGCACAAACTATTATATATTGAACCTATGTACATTTGAATTTGTAATTCAGCATTAGGATTTACACTCAATTCAAAATCAATTCCCTCTTTCTGACAACCAGACTAACAAGAGGAGACCATAGCTGGAAGAGTTGTTTAACCCTGAGCTATAAATCTTCCTGGTTATTGACACTCACAAATGGAGAACACGGCCAGAGTTACATCATTCAGCGTGCCATGAAAAAAGGCAAAGAGGAGACAGTTTGAGAAAGCTGGGGAAAACGAGAAACATAAATCAATTTGATGAAGTGACAACTTTAACAGTCCTTAAGCAAGTTGAACAGCACTTCCTCTACAGCTTGATACTCTGAGCGGTATCCTGAGAGCTTCCCCGGACTGATTTTAAAATGGCAGTGAAGGGAACAAACAACACAGATCCAAGATCCGGTGATACGCACTCCATCTTTGGCATCACCTAGCTGAGCGAAATATATACCGGCCCGAAACTGCTGCACCAAAGACAGCTCTCTGCGTGCTTAATAAAGAATTTTTGTAGAGCCTTAACTAGATCCTCTGGGCATTAATTAAATGTAAGACCCGTTAATACGTTGCAGAGGTGTGAATTTGCTGTCGGACGCTGTTATTTCCAGTGGCTAAGGTGGGCAGACTGGCGGTGAGGTGCAGCCTTGCAGGGGGCCGGGGGGCAGCAGTGGAGGAGCCGTCGGGCAGCTGGGGCACCCCACTGGCATGCTGCCCCCCTCCTCCTCCCAGCGGAGACCAGGGACGGGGCCAGCCCGGCTGGGAGACGGGCAGAGCCAGGCCCTGCCACCCTGGTCCCCTGTGCCAGCAGTGCTGGGTGCAGGAAGGAGCATGGCGTGCCAATTCATGGAATCATAGAACGGTTTAGGTTGGAAGGGACCTTAAAGATCATCTAGTTCCAACTCTCCTGCAGTGGGCAAAGACACCTCCTGCTAGACCAGGTTGTTCAAAGCCTCATCCAACTTGTCTTTGAACACTTCCAGGGATGGGACATCCACAGCTTCCCTGGGCAACCTGTTCAGTGCTTCACTATCCTCATGGTGAAAAATTTCTTCCTAATACCTATTCTAAATCTACCCTCTTGCAGTTTAAAACCATTACCCCTTGCCATATCACTACATGCCCTTATAAAAAGTCCCTCCTCAGCTTTCCTGTAGGCCCCCTTCGGGTGCTGGAAGGCTGCTATAAGGTCTCCCTGGAGCCTTCTCTTCTCCAGGCTGAACAACCCCAACTCTCTCAGCCTGTCCTCACAGGAGAGGTGCTCCCAGCCTCCCGTCATCTTTGTGGACTTCCTCTGGACCTGCTCTAACAGGTCCATGTCCTTCTTATGTTGAGGGCTCCAGAGCCGGACACAGTATTCCAGGTGGGGTCTCCCCAGAGTGGAGTAGCGGGGCAGAATCACCTCCCTCTCCCTGCTGGCCACACTGCTTTTGATGCAGGGGGGGATATGGTTGGCTTTCTGGGCTGCAAGTGCACATTGCTGTCTCATGTTGAGCTTCTCAGCATGAGCTTCTCAACATTGCCAGCTGAGCTAATGCCACCGTTCTCATCCCATTTCTCATCGCGCCCCGGGCAGTGTGAGCGCACTGCGCTCAGCCGTCTGCTGTTGCCCGCAGCCAGCGGCGATACCCCCACGAGGGCAGAGAAGAAAGAAATGTTGGTGCCCACCTGCCTGCCAGCACCCGCGCTTCTCTCTTGCATGAGAAACGAGGACGAGAAGGAACGGGATGTAGGGGAAGCGGAGGGGGAAGAGCCAGAGGGAGGGCTCGGGGCCAGGGGTCTGTGGCTGAGCGGGTCCCATGCTTTCCCTCGAGGGAGCTGTGTGCCTGCAGGCCTGCGGCCGAGGGGGCTCGGCTGGTCCCTCTCCAGCTCCCGGCCCGCTTTCGCGTCTCCTCATAGCTGCAGCACTGTCTCTGGCACGTTTGGGGTCTTTTTTTGACTGACTTGAAATAAATTGTACTGAAGTTAAGGGAATTGCAGCGCTCCCCCCGGGCTGAAGCCTGCTCTCAGAATGTTTTTTTAATGCCCTCCTGACATCCTGACCGTTTAAAAAATCCTCTCGTTTCTGAACCTCATGTCTGCCTCACAAAGAATTCTCCTGTGCTTTCCCCAGGCCTTATTTATTAACTTTGTTCCTTTTTCCAAGGTCTCTCTTTGTGTTCAGCTACGTCTCATTATTTTTGCGATGTTTCCAAGATGGTTTTGTCAGGACAATCACTGGACTTAGAGGGGAAATGATCTCTTTGTAGGGCAGCGTGTTTTATTCATGGATACAGTGGTTTGGGTTTCTGCCCTTAAAAAGAAAGGTAAACTGTAGTGGAAATAGGGACTGGTGTCCTGCTTTGAGGAACACAGGACTAATTTCTCTTCTAATGCTTGGGAGAACTGCGCTTTTAGAAGACTAGTGTCTGAATTTGTGAAAATGTTTACTTTACAGCCAGCTCTGGTGTGTGGGTTTCAAGGTCTCAGGGTTTTTGAACTTGCCAGGTGCTGGGATGAGGAAGAGCGAGACCCGGGTACTTGACCCAAGCTGGCCAACAGGATTATTCCATACCATGAGCGTCACATTCAATGTAAATTAGAAAGTTTGCTGCAAAGCTCTCTCTCTCCCTTGACAACAGCGATCCAGAGGAGTCCTTGCCGCGGTGCCAGAGCCCTGAGCCCTTCCCTTCCTCCTGAAGGCATAACGCTTACAGTGTCCGACATTTGCTATCCACTGCTGGAAGCACACTGCTTCTTACTGATAGAATTGGCTGAGTATAATCCTTGTATATTTTATATTGGTATCAGGGTCAATATTGGTTCTTTAGTGTTAATAATGTTAATTATCTAGTCTTATTTTATTAAATCTGTTTACATTTGAACCCCCAGGTTCCCTAGTTTTTTCCTCAATTCCCCTTTTGGGTGGGGAGGGGTCATCAGGTGATACAATAATTGTCTAAATGACAATATATTGTTGTGGGTTTCTCAAACCATGACAACTGGTTATCATACTTGCCAAGGCAAAAAAATTCCATTCTTGCTTCAGCAGAGGCAGGAATTACTTCCTTGCTGTTCCTTGAGCAAGGTGTTACCTCACACTGAGGAAAACGAAGTCTCTGTGTTTCTCATCTTAGTATTAGAGATGAGAAAATCAAAATACAGGGAGGTGATGTAACTTAACCTAAACTCACAGAGCAAAACAAAGGACTTACCTGCCTTTCATACACAATCTAATTGTGCAATTTGAAAGTCATTTTTCCTGGTTTTAACCATATCACTATTCAGTATTCACACACATTTGTTTTGTACACTCCTCACAAAGTATGGTGCCAGGTCCTGCTGCAATTGGGGTAGGTTTGTGAGGCATCAAACTTCAACATTAGTTTTCGTAGGTATTCCAGTGCTTCTCCTGTCTTGACTTCTTAGAAGCTTAGTGGCAATGTTATTTGTTGTTTAACCCCTCATTTTTGTTACAAACTGTTCCAGGCTGCTTGGCCAACCTTTATGAGTTTCCACACTCCCAGCTAGGTGTTCTTTTACCAGTCCAACCAACTGCTCTCACAGTCCAAGTCACTGGTTAGAAAAGCAGAGTCCGTATCCAAAGGATGGGGCACACCTGGAGGAGCTATGGTGAACACCACCATTGCAGTGGTAACGCACATCAGTATTGGCAACGGTGTCCCCAGCTGCATTTTTATTTTAGCAGAGCCATGAGCACACCAAACATAAGAAACAGCTCAACTGGGAATCAGAAGAAATTCATTAGAGGGCCAAAAATGCCTTGACTACATAGCCTGCTACAAAAACCTGAATTATGTACTTGCTGGTTCTCTGAACACTTATCTACTGATGGCTTCATCCAGGTCTTCTTCAGCCTGGGGCTTCTTTTTGGAGGCAGAAGCAGACTGTAGAAGAGCAGTGGTAGAACATGGATGCTGCACTAGCAGGTGTCCCCCAGCAAGTGCAGAGCGATGTGCTCGGAACCTCCCCCATGAGATGGCCTGGGGACGTTCTCTGTAGATGCTTTTGGTAGTGTGGCCTCAGCTGCACCCCGAGTTACAAGGTAGTCTCAATTTCTGCCCTCTTTGCTTGATTTGGGAAGAAGCATTTCAGGGAGGGGAGGAAGTTTTCTCATGGATTGATAATGAAAACAGAGTTATGGAGGATTCTGATTTTCCTGGGGTGTCACTAGCCTTGATTTGCGATAGAAACTTTAGTGGATGATTTACACATCTCCCCCGCCTTGCCACATCCTTGGCAGTATGGCTGCCAAATGAGGGAAATTACATTTTTAAAGCACAAGCCAAGCAGAAAGTGCCTCATAATAATCTAAACTGTAATTCCAATTACCATGACATTGTTACACACTAGAGCTGTTACATAAGATTTAAAAAAGAATATACAATCCATCATTACAGTCTGCATGAGTGAGTGCTAATGGACTGCAGCTTCAGGGAAAAAAATTAATCAAAACAAGTCTGTGATTTTGCCTGCAAATAATATGACGCCTTACAAGGGAACTGTTCATGTTAAAAGTCAGCAGCAGAAGGGTTCATCTCACTTCACTCTAAATGCACACAGACTAGATGTCTATGTACAAGCTATTTATCTCAAGTTCAATTTGTAGTCAATGGAGCAAATTACGCATTTGTTGGGTGAGTCTCATCCTAAAGCAGGTGCCCAAGGAATAAGCTAAATCACAACCTACAGGCAACTCTTTCTTTCCATTAACTGTAAAAGGAACTGAGAGGACTAGCTCAGCTGCAGATGTCTTCATTGACAATGTCTATGTTTAGTTAAAGGAATTCTCCCTAGAAGAGTATCTCCTGTCCTTGCTTGAGCCTTGCTACAGCCACTGAAAAGAGGGGAAAAGAGAAAACAATGCTTTTAGCAAATCTCTCTCTCTTTTAGGGAATGAGTCATTGAAGTTCTCAGAACAAAGCTCCTGAGAGTCTTCTTTCTCTCTCCGGTGATGTTCTTCCTTTCTCTCACCATTGCAAAGAAGTGACATTTGCAAGATTTTATACATCTACTAATTGGTGAGTTAAGGAAATAATCATTCCCCTTTGTTTATCTATATATTTTGCAGTCCCAAGGCTTGTAAAAGAGGGTCTTTGAAGAAAGTTCTTCACTGTTGTGAAATGCCACCATGCTTTTCCAGACAGGAGCCTGTGAAATATTTATGTTCCTTACAAGATGATCAGCGTGAAAGCAAGCGATGGAACCCTGGCTAATGAAAGAGATCTTTTATATCAGCCATACCCATGTCCCGCTTACAGGGAAATTGCTATCCACCAAGATAGGACACCAAGGAAAAACTGGTAAAGATAATTAAGTGCTGTAAATGACTGCTCGGGCAGACTGTGGAGTCTTTGTCACTGAAGGGCATTAAGAACAGATGAAATAGGAATGATTGCATTAGAGGATGTGTTTGTGTTTCTATGACTTTCTATATTATTTGTATGAGAAAGAAGGAAACAATTCACCTTCTGATACGACTGCAGTTGCTTTGCCTTCTAGTGTTCACCTCTGAACTACCAATCTTCAATATGTGTAGCCATGATAAAACCGTAAAATGCAAACTGTAGCTTTGTAACACTTAAGACAGGATATAAGAGGAGAGGAGGAGAAACTGTATGTACTTAATTTGAAACAAAGCAAAACACTTAATGAACTATTTCTATTCCATACTGGCAGCACGTAGGGCTTTGTGGGGTGAGCTGCCTGCTGATAAACACGAATGTGGCACTGCTGCTGCAGGTGGCCAGAGGATGAACCCTGATCATCATTCCATGGGTGCTGAAGAAGTTAAGCAACTGCAAGGCCAAGGCTGTTCCCTCTTCTTTCACACTCGTTCACTGGAGAAAAAATGGGACTGGAAAGTAGAAAGCGAAGGGAAAAGACGGTAGAGGGCATCACTTCTAGGGGGACCATACTCATGCCATATATAAGATTAGGGAACAAGGCTGGTGTGAAGTTGCCTGTCTCATCCAGACCTATTGCTTCATCCCTGAGAACGCAGCGCGTCCTCAATTGTACCCATACAACTGTGTGCCGGTTCTCAACCAGTAAATATAGGCAGGTCAAAATTAACCCAAAAAGAGCTTTAAAAGAGGATCATTTGTTCCAGCTCAGGGCCAGGGATCTAGTCTCCTGGTTAAGTTAACCATACTGAAGGAGCAATACACTGTGGTCAGGGATAGGAAAAAATGGCTGAGGATTTCCTTACATGTGGAATGATGAATCCCTTCTGTTGTGGAACTGCAGCTGGATGGTGTGAGTATTCTTCTCTTGAGTTTTAATTTTATACACGCTTCGGGTTTTGGATTATTGTGCATTTTAGTTTTGCCGAGTCTCATTTGCACATTATTTTAGCATTTAAGAGAAAACACTTGTTTGCTTTTGGCACAGCTGACTGTGGACTTGTTTAGCTTTCTTTATCACATATTTTGCCAGTTTAATAAAATTCAGTGTTTGTTGAACAATTTATTGCTGTAAATGCAATTGCAATGAAATGGAAAGCCTCAAGACATTACTGAAATATTACAAACCACCAAGCAATATGTACAATTTAGAAACAGTGTTCCATGATCCCAAAATTGCAGGCAGAAAAAGCTCCAATTAAATCCATACTTAATTCAGCAGAAAAATCAATGTTTTATACACTACCAGACTTAGAATATACCAGGGATAACATCTGTCCTGCAGATCAGCATCTTCAGTGCAGTGTTGCAACAGTAGGAGCACTTCCAGTCTTCAGAATAGCACATGAGTTAGCAGGTGACTTCTTCAAAGGATAACTATGTGTGGCATGAATGTGAACACATACATACTCGGAGTGCCATATGGGCTGTGTTTATTTGGTGTATATATGCAGAGGAGAAAGAAGTATATGTGCTACATTTCATATAATGAAACAGGTGTTGTTGCTGTTTTGCAAAACGCTTTTTGTTCTTCTCATGCTTTTCTGTGAAGGCAGAAAAAGTAAGCAGGAAAAAAAAAATGTGAAGAATTTCAATAAGAAAAGGTGCTATAAAAATGCAATTGACCATAAAGTGATCCTGAAAAAGTTGTAATTATGATACACTAAAGTTCCAGTGTGACTTTCCTAATTTCCCTAGTCTCTTGAACTAGGACCTGCGTTGCCTTTGGGAGCCCTTTCCAGATTTTCAGATCAGCTAATGAGTTCATCAGTATCCAGATATCATTCCAATAATAAAAAAAATTACCTCCAGTTTCCCATATGTTGCAAAAAGGTAAAGCAGGTCATCATCGTATGTATAGTTTTTATAATATTGGCATTCAAGCGACTCTGGAAACCATGGTTTCTTGCCTCCAGCCTTCCCAGTGAATAATCCACCACCATTCTGCAACAATTACAGGCTGTATGCACTGGGTGGATGCACTTTCTGTGTATTTGGCTTCTTGAGTCCTGGCAGGACTAGATGGAATTCCTCAAAATAACAGGAGGCACCTGCACCCTATTGAGAAAGTTATTAGTGGGAGAGAATAAAGATCTCAGCTTGTCCAAGGGTCTGTGTGTCTTATTTTCTCCAAACACAGATGTTGTGTATCTTGCCAATGCCTCCCAGGCTGGTGCTCATAAGCTTGCTCTATGGTCCTCCGGGCTCTTAAAGAACATCTTAAGGTTCACTTATTCACTGGTTTCTTTGGTGAAAGGGCAAATACTGGGTATGTTTGTACCGCCTATGTCCTTATTGAAGTTTGTAAGCCCCATTCCCTGAAAGCCAGACTCTGGGATTTATTGCTCAGAGTTTAAAAACTTTTAAAATAGCATCACAAATCTGTACTAATATGAGCAAGGGTTTTTCAAGAACACGTGCTAGTCTTGAGTGGCTTTCAGGTTGTGACATACCAGCATAAGCCCTCTTATTTGTGTGCTTCGATAGTAGAGTGATGGGTAGACTTTGTAGGTTGACTGAGGGGTAGGAGATCATTTGGGACATGTTTTCCAAATCTGTCACGTTTTGTCACTGTGCTCCAGATCTGGCCTTGAACATCTTGGAAAATTCACCGAAGTCATTCAGCTTCTCTCTGACCATCTGCCTGCCTCACAAACATTTGGCCCGCATTCTAAGAAGTTCTTCTGATGGATCTGTGGTTGTTGCTTTATACCACATGAGTAGTTTTTGTCCTTCGATTTACAGCACTTCTGTGAATATTTTCTTGACGATGATACAGTCATTTCACATCTATTGTAACGGGAACCTCATCCTGGCATTTAACTTAAAGTGAAGAATGGGTTGTGGACTTTTTCTGGTCCCACAAGGATCCTATTGCCTGCTCAACGGCTCTTCCAAGGCTTGAAACTAGCACTGTACATACCTTTCTGTTCTACCCTTCTGCTCTCTGCCATTCCACGTGTATTAATCTTTGACAAGGGCTGCTCTGTGAGGCAGACCTGCCTTTCCTTAGCATGGATCTTAAGCCCTGTCTTTTCTATTCTCCCAACTTTGTGAGTATCATTCCACCTTTTGTTCTTTCTGATTATCACCTAAATACCATCATGATTTCTGCGTAACCTGTGACTATTTACTATCTCCACCATATTTCTTCTCCCTGATCCAGAAAGTCCATTCTCTTCCATCTTTTGTTTCTCCTTTCCATTTTCACACGAAGCAAATATGCAATAATTCCCCTTTTTCTTCTGTGTTGTCTTTCTGGTTGTATGATGGGTTACTTTTACCACTCACAGATCAGTTTTTCAGGTCTTCTCATCAATATGAGTCTGCAAATCTTGTTTTTCCTCTCCTCTTTTCCATTGCATCCCTCTCTCGACTTGGACTCCAGACACATTTCTGGATCTTCTCTTCCCCAGGGTCTGTCAGATGACCTGATATGACTCAGACTGCTGTTGAATGCTTAGGGATAACATTCAACCCAAAACTTCTGTGTGGAGATAATCTTCGCTATCTCTGCAATTTTCCAGATCTCCTCAACTTCTCTACAGCTAATGTCTTCTCTTCTCTGCCTTACTTTTGCCATTAAAAAAAACACCACCACAACCACAAAACCCAGACCCACCCCTCCAAACATTTCCCTCCTTCTGCTCTCTGCCTGCTGTTGTCCTTAGTTAAAGGACTGTCGGGTATTGGCAAATTAAGTTTTAAGTTTCCTTGATTCAAAAGAACTGTTTCACTTTGGAAATAAAACATTTGGCAATGGCGAACCTAAAAGTTGCAGAGCTTTTCCTTCCACAGAAGCATTAACAGTGATATCCATACCAATTAAGGATGAAAATGGAACACTGATAATCCGAATTTCCTGCCTCTTCTACGATGAGGCCCTCTCACCTCAAGGAATGGACTTCCATCTATCAGCATCCACTCAAGTGCCCAACAGAGAGTTTGCCAGCATTAAATCCTGAGGGCAGTTGATGAATCTTCTGTGCACCTATGGAGAAGATCATATATGCTTCCCAAATGTGTCCTGATTAGCCTCTACATTGCTTACTGTTGTTATGGTTTGAGAAACCCACAACAATTTATTGTCATTTAGACAATTATTGTATCACCCGATGACCCCTTCCCACTCAGGAAGGGGAATCAAGGAAAAAAAAAGGGAACCTGGGGGTTCAAATGTAAACAGATCTAATAAAATAAGACGAGATAATTAACATTATTAACACTAAACCAATATTGATCCCAGTACCAATATAAAATATACAAGCAAACTTTCTAATTTATACTGAATGTGACATTGATGGTAAGAAATAATCCTGTTGGCCAGCTTGGGTCAGGTACCCAGGTCTCGCTCCTCCTCATCCCTGCACCGGGTGAGCTCAAAAATACCGAGAACTTGACACACCAGAGCTGGCTATAAAGTAAATATTTTCACAAATTCAGACACTACAGTCTTCTAAAAGTGCAGTTCTTCCAAACATTAGAAGATATTAGCCAGATATCAGAGGTGCTGATATAACGCATTTTCGTATATACCTCATTGCAATCTACTGTAGAAATGGACATGTGTTTTTTTCATTTTCCATATAGAGACTGATAAGCGTGAGGAAGTATCTCCTGAATTCCCTAACAAGCTACTTTTTATTCTAAAATACCTCTGCAGGCACTTCTTGGACCTTTTGTCACATGTTGCTAGCTTTTTGGTAAAGGCCAGTAGCATGGAGTTGAAGTGAACACTATGCCTTTCCAAAACTGGATAAACATACATCCAGCTTTCTTGGAAATTTATGGTCATGCTCTCTGACCAGAGATTTTCACACTTATGCTACTTTTGTTTTGTGTGGTAAACAATGAAAAATTAGTTACATTAATACCATTGTGAGAAGACCAAAGAAATGCACAACCAAGACCTACCTAGGTTTTAATGAGATTGTGCTGGAAGTATGATTTCAAAATGCATTATTTTTCCTTTAAGTCCGATGATGAATGCTGTTGTCTTTTTTTAACTAAATATTTCCTGTGCGTTTCTTTCTTATTACTCATTCGCTGTTCCATGGAACTGCAATTTTTGCAAAAGGCAGCAGTGAATGTAAAAATGCCTGATGTATCCTTAGAGATGGATAAATAGAACTCTGGTATAGGATCTGTAAAAATTAACATCTTTGAAGGACACTGAAGTGAATTGCATATGGTCATTTTTTTAAAATTTCTGCTTCACTCATCTCCAGATCTAAATCTTAATATCTCCAGATGATTGTGAGTGGCTATGCATCCAGACTTACCAGGGAACCCAAACACTTCTATAACCACATAAAATAATCAACTGCCTTTTGTCTAACTACAGCTTTTCTCAAAAGGACCAAAATATAAGGGACGTTATAATCTCAAGCTGTACGCCAGACCTGCCTCAAACACAGCTTTGACGTCAACAGCCCATCCTTGCAAAACGACTGCTTGTCTTCCAGCTTCTGAAAGTAAGCCACAGATGGAAACTTTGACCAGAGGAACACAGCTTATGTGCTGAAAATGCTTATCGTGGAAACCCAAAGAAACTGTGCATATGTCTTTAGCCTAGCTCCACAGGCGAGAGGAAAAAAGTGGTGAATATGTTCATTTTAACAGTCCCCCTCAAGCATAAGAAAACATACTGTGTTGTCATTTACACTATAACATGTCTTGAAGAGCTGGCATCATAGAAACGGAAGTGAGAGCTGATGGCTAAATCGCCCCTAACAACAACCATCTGGAGGTTAGGAGAGAAAAATCTCTGAGATACTGCTACAATGGAGCTGCCGCTAGTCAGTGCATCACAGGACCTGAACTCCAAGCCGGATGCCAGGCTGTGAGAGCTTTCTGCTGAAAGATCTCTTGTAGTGAGAATTAAGAGGGTTATTGAAGTTTTACGTACTTCTCTGGTAACACAAAAAAGCTCATGCTTGTAAGCGGTGCTATTCGGACTGTCGTCTTCTGCATCCTGAAATTCCTGGTGAAAGAACTGCATTTACCCCCCAAGGGTGAAGTCTTGGAGGCTGTGCTCTGATGTGGTACTCACCGGCTACACCCGCACAAGTAAATCCATGTACACAGGACCATTCTTTTGTCCTAAAGCAAACTGGCATTGAAGGGTCTGCATCTCTACTGTTGAACTCTCTTGTCCTCCAAAACACGGTGGCCACATCCAAACTGCAATGGTCTCTGGCTTGTGCTTCTCCCTGAATTACACCCAGGAATTAGCTGGGAGATTGCTAGCTAGCCTTGGACACAGCCATCCCAGGGACTATTTTGACAATTCAATAGTAGAGACAGTTGATTTCCTGTTTCTGGGAACACTGATTTACTAACCTAGATGTAGCCATTGGATACATTGAGAAGAGTGAGTGAGGCCACCAGCACATGTAAATTGAATGATATGGTGGAGATCAAAGGAATGGCAATCAGTTATGTGAGCTCAGATAGTGACCAGTGAGTGGCGGTGGATTTGTGACACCCTTGCTTTTAGATGATAATTGTCACTCTGTTATTTTAAATTCTTTTTTGAGTATTCATAGTTTTAATATTTTTTCTGCCTGGACAAGCATGTCATAAATCTAAGGGGAAATGTTTCACTTTCAGTGAATGTTTTTTCACTCTGTGACTGATCCTACAAATATTATTTCCAGGGTATGTTCATATTCAATGGGTAGAAAAGCAGAAAAACAGGTCCTTCAATGTTGAGAGAAAGGAATTGGCTGTGCTTGCACTCTCAGTTCTCCCAGATGCATCAAGGAGAGCTTTGATTGCAAAAGACAAGCAGAATCTGGACCACTACATGTGTAACAAATTATTTAGTCATCAGCACTTTGCTTTGCAAATAGATGGCTGCTAAAAATAATAGTTGTTACTGTCTTCCCCTCAATTGCACAGTAGTTCTACAATGAGTACCAGAGATGCATTAGTACAGCAATTGAAAGTTTCAACCACAACATTCTTCTCAAAGGTATCACTGCTAGAAACCCCAGGGTCATTAAGTGGAAAGGAACAAGAACTTGTTCCACTACATGAACCACAAACTATTTCTGAACTAAAAATGTGCAAAAGTTGTCAAAAAAGTAGCTACTGTGAACCACACCATACATAAAGTGTTGTAACTGGATCACTTCTCGGCTGAGTAGTTCAGGATGTTGCTCAAAAAATATTTTACTTCTGAAAATCAGAATGAAAGAAAAAAGTCTCTGCTGATGAAGGGAATTTATCATTAGCTTCAGTACCATCTTTCATTTTACTCAGTGTTTATTTTGGTGTACATTTACTGACAGTTTAGGTAAAATGTTTTACAATCTGATGACAAACTAGTAAGTGTGATCTCATTAAATAGTTGATGTTCTCCAGTGTACTAGAGAGATTCGCAGGTAATATATGGGGTTTATTTGGTCCTGAATTTACTGGACTTGATCCTACTCAATAAATTTAATTTCTATTTCTATAAATGGCAAGAGTTTGCAATATACCACAATATATTTTTCCAGTAAATCGGAATTGAAAGGCAATATGGTAATGCTGCCCAGAGTGTTAATATTAAGTCATCTAGAGTTATACACTTGGCTCTTTTTGCCCCTCTGACAATTTGGATTCCATATTTTTGCTATGAAGAGAAAACGCTGCATATTACCAGCACAAGTAGTTTCTTAGGTCATCCTTTCCATCACACTTTGTTCTGCTGTAATTCTGAGGCATCAAGTACAGTTTATGTACTAATAAAACGATGGAATTATACATTTAGGTATTTGCAGGGAGTTCACATGAAATGGTCCAACCCATATTTAAGTGTGCAATTTTTAGATAGACTGTATTTTACTGTATCGATACTTCCTGCTAGTAAACAAGAAAATTAACATTTTCATAACTAAAAATCAAGGAATGTCTAAATTCCTTAGAAATCACAGCTTAGGGTTCTAGAGATGGTACAAGATCTATTTGTAACTCTTAGTTTGCAATTTGTGTGGATTTGCTGCTTGTATTTTTGCATACAGTTAATTATATGAGTTTTTAGCAAATGTGACTAAAACTTTTATAATCTAGGTCAAACAGTATGTATGGATATTCCGCCACTGCCATTTTACTCTTCTCATTTTCCATCTTTATTCAATAACACGAATGCCTTTTGTTTCTGTAGGAGAGGATCTGCCCCAAATCCTTTGGAGAACCAAAAGAGTACTGACGTGCCATGGAGGCCAAAAGAAGTTGTACCTACGTCTGTAATAATTCTCCACAAAGACCTTAGGATTTGTGCCATACTTACTTTCATTTTACATTCCTCTCTCCAGACTATCGAAACGACTTGATTTTTTTCCTTCCCTGGTTGACAGACATCACCTTTTATTTTTCTGAAGGTGAAAAACTGTGTTGAAGTAATTTTAGGCAGAGAAAAAGAGCTCTTTTGTCCTGTTGGTAAGTTCTAACTGAACTTCTTTAGTCACAGCTATGAGAAAACTTGGCTGAAGTTTGAAAACTGAGATGCCACTGCTAAATTGACTAGACAGCTATAACGGTTACATTTGACTGAAAAATCACTCCTGAAAATACTCACTGGACAGCTGTCAAGAAGCACCTCCTCACTCATGATCTCACATAGGGAATGGGAAGGGCATATATTATTTATCTGCTGAGTTTGATAAAGCTGAGGCTGAAAAAGCAATTGTATAAAGAAGACTGCAAATACCTCGTTGCTATGTTCAGAGCAAACTTCTCCCCCAGATTGTTGCCTTATCCTGAGGGAGAGGGTGGAAAGTCCTGCAGGAGCTAAATGCAGTTAGTCAGATGCTGGACTACACGGTGGACATTTTAAAAGGTTAGTATGTACCAGAAGGCGAGTGGTTACAAAATCACCTTGGTCTCATTGTTCTGCCTGTGTATTCTGCGCAGAACACAGGGGCACACACACATACCACGGCATCAGCACTGCAGTGGAGCGGGGACTGGTCGTGCCTTCTTCTCAGGTTCATCTGTTCCATGTTTACCATGCACTTTTGCAATATTTTACTTGCAGAGAAAGATTTACTCGATGTTTTTCTTTTTGTGAGATTTTTTTTGTTTCGTTTGAACTCTACAGGCCACTAGTTTACCACAGAAATTCAGTATCTCAATTACGCTGTGCATTTAATAGTACCAGTTTCCAAAATTTACTAGCCAGTCATGCAACCAGTAAGTCCCAGCCCAAGCAGCCACTGTCACGGGTTCAATACAATCAGATGACTTTGTCCTCAGCTTTAGATTCCCAGGCTTGAAAATCTTGAATAGCTGTACCAATCTGTTTTATAATGAATAGTTTGTAAACACCTTTGGTCCATGAAAAGCAAAGGTTTCATGCATGTTTTATTTTCACTGGAAATGATTATGAATTTGTGACTGCCCTGTGCTGGATGTGTATGTGCTTGGTTGAACACCGCAGCCTGTCAAAGGAAAAGAGATCACTGTAGGCAATGGCAGCTTTCACGATCTTCTAGAAGGAGGCAAAGCTCAGTTGTGGGGAAACAACAAAGGTAATCCTCCCTGTATTCCACAGCTGTTGTCCTGAAGGAAATGAGTACATCTTGCGGGTACTATGAATTATAAAGATAAACCTGGACAACCACAAAAAAGCATTAAAAATTAAATGCAGCCTGGCTCCTGTTTCATTCTCCTTCTGGAGGCGCACAGCTCACTGTCTGTGTCGGCGTTACCCAACCACAAATAGCCTTCTCTTCTGCAAGCTGCATCGCTGTCAAATGATAGTGATGACCCAGCTGCTCCGTCTAAAGATGTCAGAAGAAGAGAAAAACCAGACTACTACAAGTGACACAGCGAATACTCCTTTCCTGTTACAAATTCCACATTAAATCTAAGTAATTACTTGGCTGCAGTGATACTTAGTCTACATGACAATGCGTTTACAGGCATTTAGGAACAGCAGTTTACAATAACGCTTGCATATGGGTTTGATATCTCGTGTTGTTGAAACAAATCAGCAAGTCTAGACTGTAATTTGCCGAAGCAATTTATGGTTCTTTCATGGCTTTTTTCTCTAAGTAGAGGTGAATACATTTGACTGTCCTAAGAGGAAGGATGGTAGTGCACATTCCTTTCATTTTAACTGTAAGACTGATCTGAAACAGAAGCATTAACATGCTGATTTTCATACCACATAAAAACTGCCCTAAACTACTAGTGCATTATTGCACTACGATGTCCAGAGATTTTGCCAACTCCTGATTAACTGTGAAAAAAGCACTGCAAGTTGGTCAACAGTGCTGCAGCCATTTCTTCACAAATGAGTAAATCGAGACTGTCAATGAGGAAACTCAGTGGCAGGAGCAGGGAGCAAGGACCTGTCTGGGAAACCCTCGCTGCCTGATGTTGTGACTGAAGCCATCAAAGCGTAACAGCTGACAGTAGCTGAGCGTTCCCCTTAGCTCTTCACTCCTGGCTCCTGCTCCAGTAAGCAAGGCAAAACAAATGCTTTTTCTATTTCTGGAAACACTGCAAATATGTGTCTTCTAGGTGAACAAGCACTTGCAGGTAATTTTCTCACCCTATTTTCCCATCCTATTGCAAGTTTCACACAGCACCAAAATCTGTATGACACAAGAAGACACCACCCTTGTTCTGCTTTGATGTGATCGCATTTCTGAAAAATGTAACACAATATACAGCTAAATAAACATAAACGGACTCTGCAGAGCTAAGAAATACTTTCCCAGTGAGAGTTTGATTTCCTTGTACCGTTCAGGCAGCAAAACAAGTCCCCAGTCACCTTCACAGAGGCATCTCCTGCTTCGAAGCTGCCCCTCCTCCGAAAAGGGAGACTCCTTGAACGTAGACTCCTTCAGGGGACTCACCAGCAAATGAGTACACTTGGCACTGGCAGAACAGAAAATGGATTTTCCAAATATGAACTACTAATCATTAGCTGACAACTAATCAGAAGAAAATTTAGGCTGTATCTTCTTCATACAGTTTTGTAAAAAAGCACAGCAATTTAGCCAACAGACACCTTTTTATTTGCATGGACTGCAGTGCTTTCCAAAGTTTATCAGTTATTATAACGAAGATCCTCATGGACTTGATGGAGCTTTGTGCTCTTCCACTTTCTTTTTTTTCTTTATTTTTTTAATGCTCATGTAGATATATATTCTAGCAATGTACTGTTTAGGTAATTTTTTTTGTGTGCACTGTGATTGTCATACTACTGACAAATGACTTTAAAAAACCAAATGCATTTATTTTTCCGAGCAATCATCACATATTGAATTTACAAGAAAGTGTGGCTTTTTATTAAGAAGGTAGAAAGGCCATCACCCTCTATTAGTACGAAGTGGCATAACTCCACTAGCGTTAATGATTTGCTACAATAACTTGTTCTCATTGAAAGTGGGGGTATGTTCTGAAAGACATAGCTATGTACTCATTGCTTGTTGACCTTAACTAATGCCAGAGCTGCTAAATGTCCATCTCACCTTTGCCATTGGCTCCTAATTTCTATAGTTCGGGCAAGCATTAATATATCATTTTGTGAAAGAAAATGAAATACAGTTGCTGTTTTACGAGCACTGCGTGAGGATCTCACAGCATTATGCAGAGCATAACTAATCGAACCTCAAACCTTCCAGGGTTGGGGAGAAAGAAGTTGGGTTGGCCTTCTATGCCACATAGGCTGCGGCTTGTAACAAGCCACCTCATTTCAAATTATTGCCCTTCTGATATTATTACACTTCGGGCTGTGTTTGGTTTTACTTACTTTGTGCTGCCCATATGGAGTGCAGTTTTTCTGTAACTTAATCCTTAAAACATCAGTTCTAAGAAAGGATCCTCCTTCACGTAAGAGATGTACATGTTTATCAAGGTTATCAAGAATCAGACTTGAGCTTCTACAGACTGGCACTTAGAATTCTCTAAATGGGTAAAAAAACCTGTTTGGATGATGTGAAAAGGCTGTAGAAAGACAGGCATGAAACTATGTGATTGTATTGGGGTAATCTACAAGTAATGGCTGAATATCTGTCCCTAATTGTTCAGAGAGATGTGCCAGGTTCTTAAATTAAGGATCATGAGTGAAAAATGTCCTGGGGCTCACACTGGTGTTTGCAGGAGGCCTCTGCCCATGTAAAATGTTTTTGAAATTTCCACGCGTCTTTCCAGGATGTGTGTCATGGCCTCTTCTGAGAAGCATGAAGTCACTTGGCCTTTGGCCTTGTGACTTCCAGCACACCCCAGGAAAGGAGTATCTCATCAGGAGCCTTAGCCTGTAATGTCTTCTTTAATTACCACCCTGGCTGTGCCAAACTATATTAACCCTTAGTAAGCGCTTATGCTGCCATGCTCCCTGAGATGCTGATGCCTGGGGAATCTTTGAAAAGGCTCAGTGCAGTGTCTGCATCTGTTACAACTGGGAATTCCAGCACGAGTCATTTCAGTCTCTCCAGTAAATAGTTCATGCGCGGAAACCAAGGTATTCTTCTGCTTTTCAACATCTTTCTGTAACACAGAAAGTTTCAAAATGGGATACAAGTTAACTGAATACAGAGTCTCTACAGTCAAATCGGACACAATCCTCTCATACTTCTTTTCTCCTATGAGTTCTGTGAACAGTTTGCTCTTGAGGGTAGGATGGTGACACTGGAATGTGACCGTGACACCACAGCCCCTGACAGTTGGATCAGACCAAAGCTGTTACTGGCACAGGTAGGGTAGATCTGGGGGTAGCAGCGATACGCATTTAACCCTTTTGAGCCCTGTGACAGATGGGAAGGTAAAATGAGTCTTTCGGTGCCATCACCCTAGTGTCCTCCAAGCAAGAAACATTGTATTTAAACACCTATTTCTAACTGGAAATGTGTAAAGCATTACATTCTACTTTAAGTGACACTGGTGTAAACACAGAGCAACTATACAGAAATTGTTTTCCTCCTGATTTTCACCAATGTGTCCTTTTTACCAGAGCCCTTTACCTTTCATCTGGAAATTCAGCCGTTGTTCCAGATGAAATGACGTTTGACTAATGACAGGAAACCAGTGTCAGAAAACCAGCATACAACATACCACATACAACACACATAGCAATCAGTCAAGACCGAGGCATTGTGGTAACCACTATTTTATCACTGCTTAAAACCTACATAAAGCTTTCTTGGGGAGGGGCGCGGGTAAGGAGAAAAAAGTCTGAATTTTTCACAGTAGGCCTGAGAAAACAATTCACTGCAGAATGTGTTTTAAAGCACTTTTCTGAGTTTCTGCTCATTTCATCTGCTGCTGCTGTTCATCTTCGCCCTGAATTTTTGGGATGAGGAGTTTCCTGGCCCACGGCTCTTGGCTGAGAATGGCCCTCTGTCTCTTCTCACAAACCACATAAAAAGCGCATCAGCTGCAGTATAGCTATCTTAATGTTTGTCTTTTTAGAATCATAGAATAGTTTGGGTCGGAAGGGACCTTTAAAGGTCTTCTAGTCCAACCTCCCCTGCAATGAGCAGGGATGTCTTCAACTAGATCAGGTTGCTCAGAGCCCCGTCCAACCTGACCTTGAATGAAAGAAAATACTTTTCTCAAAGTAAATACAACCAGCAATAATAAAATAGTAGTTCCTATTGGCAGCTGTAACACAATGGTGTTATAATATACATTGAATCCTGGAACCAAATATTAGGTAGGAAAGACCAGACCCTCCTAGGCACTGCAGCCACATTGGGTCATAAACTAGCCTGTCCAGCCCAAAGATCATATTAAGCAATATTGGAACTGGTCAGTGGGTTATTCTGAGCCTGTTGCTGCTTCAATCATGAGAATATTGCTGGAGAAAAGAACACCTAGCAGAAAAGCTGGAACTCATCATACAAGACATTTTCATTCATTCTTTAGGAATATGCTTTTTCAGCTTCTCTTAAGCTTGTCTTGAGTTCCCTGAGAAGGAGATGTTTGGTCCTTCTGTTGAGGATAGCACTTTCCTTGTTCCCAAGAGTTTCACTAGGAAACCATCGCTCAAACCGCCTCTGCCCACTGGAGTGACGGTGAACTGCTCAGAACCATGAGCACCTCCTGCGCCTCCAGTTGAGGGCCTGGCTCCCCAGATGGTGATCCCAGGGCTTGCTTTGCCAAATCTCAGCTCCTGGCCTCAGTCTCTGCCTCATGGAACAGTCAGCCAAGCTAAAGTACGTTAAAATGGTATTGCACAGACCTGTACAAACGTAACCCTGCCTGGTGTGCACGTGGCGAACAGCCAACAGAGGAGGCAAAGGGGAGATGTGGGATAGGCTGTGCCATGTCTTACAGGCTTTGTAGATAGAAACTATCAACTGTGGCACGTGAAGGGGAAGAATTTTTTTTTATTTCTTTCTGTGGCTGTAAAACAAGATGTTCTCTGAATTCTTTGGCAGGGCCTTTAAGCCTGCTTGGAGAAAGGCAGCCACTGGGCCTCTTGGACGGAGTACTGTGTTATACTGGTACTCGCCAAAGTGACTTTGAAGTGAAGGAGGACAGACCAGCCAGCTGGCTTCCAGTTGACACCAAAAGAGTGATGAGGGGCAGAGGGACAACAGACTGAAAGCAGACTACCCACAACACATAAGAAACATGAAGCAGGAGGAAGAGAGAGAGCTGAATCAGGGGCTGCTCCCTGGAGGACCTTATCAACACCAGAGTTTTGGTTCATGTTTTCATGACCTGAGGCTACCAAACAATTTTCGATTTACATAATGCAGGATTTGCAGGATATTTGGCAAGATGTCCCAAGGCCCATCCTACTGTATCTGTACAGATATAAGTGCAGCTCTTCAATACAGACTCTTGCTGGTAAGCTTGGCTAATCAGGTTGGCATTGGATGAGCTAGTCCATACCCAGATGCTTAACAGAAATAAACTCTTCCATGAAGACAGATTCTGCTCCTATACATGTAAGAATCGCACAGAAACATAGCAAACACACTTCAAAGAAGCCTCCTGGTTCTTTGTATTGTAAGTAACTCCTGTTCAGTAGCAAAATCTACACTAGACCTGATTTGGTTGTTTGCTTCCACTTCTGCTGGGAGGCTGTTCTGGAACTTCACATAGCTGATGGTAGAAGTCTTCCTCCAGATGCATTACAAACACGCTAGGTTATCTCAGTGTTAATGTTTTGACGAACGTGGTAAGTTTCTGGAAAGGCAGGAAGAAGCTGATTTTAGTAGGTGGCTGAAGTAATAATCCTACCATGGATATTATTTCTGCAATAGGAATTGAAGGAATAAACATAATCTGATACCACAACCAAGAGAAAAGGAGTATATACCAATGCCAAAATTAGTAAAAAAGGGGAGAAAGACATTTGTGGGAAAGATAGTCCTAGACATATGTACTTCAGTTGAGAGTCAGAAAAGAGTGCCACTGAAGATGCCTGCAATTTAGTTTACTGTTCCATCAATCCATTAATTATTTCTGTAGTACTCTGTTCCATTATTCCTTTAATTTGATGTTGCCACTTGTATGTCATGTGAAATACCATTTGAATGGCAGGGCAAGTGAGATTCTGGCACACACTGTTGACAGCTGTTTTGAAACTATGAATATGATGTGTGCTACATCTGGTGAGGCTGGAGTGGAAAAGTACAGTGGAAAAGTACGGTTTCTCTTTTGGGACTGCTGGGAAGGGTTTACAGTATCTAATTGTATATTTATTCCCTTTATTCAGTCAAGGGATTCTATAATGAGCTACCCATGCACATACCCTTGTAAAATCACAGCCAAAGATTGATTCGAGTATTTCTGCAAAGCTGGTTCATTCTTTGCAACTAGGAAAAATGACATAGAACATGAAAGAAGAGAGATGTTTAAATGAGTGAATGAGTTAAATCAGTGAATCAAATATTTTTTCATTATTTCTCATCACACAGACATGACTCTGCCAAGCAAGGCATCATGTGTACTCAAGCCTAATAAAGTCTAATACCTATGACTCAGTGGCAGAGGTGGCAGCTGGCCTCCTGGAAGCTGCAATGAGTAATCAAAGGATTGTTGGTTTTGGGCTAATGTTGTAGATAGCACCAAGTAAAAGAGACTGAAACCACCCTCAAGTCCCTCTCCTCAGGGCTGCTCTCAATCCATTCTCTGCCCAGCCTGTATTTGTGCTTGGGATTTCCCTGACGCACGTGCAGGACCTTTGCACTTGGCCTTGTTGAACTTCATGAGGTTCACACAGGCCCACCTCACAAACCTGTAAAGGCCCCTCTGGATGGCAGAAATACCTGTAGAAGACAGTAACACCACTACTGGGAGCGGTATTTTTCAAAGCCATCCCTGACCCAAAAGTGTGTAATCTTTAGAAAACTGCTGCCTCTTTCTGCTTCAATTTACCCTTTGCCTACCAAATTCTTAGAGCCTTTATTTCACAACTTGCCGCACAATAGTCCATCTTTACCAGGAGAAGAGAAGAAATACTTAGCCCTTCACAACCCAGCCCAGGGAATCCTTGGAGATGCGAGAGGTAGACTTGACATCAATAGTCAGGGCTGGACCTGCACTTTGGTATCCCACCTTCACGACAAGTATCCCAACTGCCCAACTATTATATGTAAAAATGGCCTTTTTTGATGCACTTTGAGCTGTTTGTCAGAACCTAGGGGATGCCTTACTAGGTGTGTTTGGACTGTGACTGTCCTGCTCAGAGCAGTGAATTAGACAACTGAATCTGGGAGACAAGAAAAACCTCCTCTACATCTTGGCTCTGGAGTTTCTTACTGGCTTTTCTGTTCAGTTTTCTGATTGCTACAAATCCTCTCTGAGGCTTTCATATATTATAGTGAGGGAAGACAGATGGCATGGTTAAGATTGATAACACTACAATCAATCTGATTTTTTAAAAGTTTTGCCAGCATTGATGTCTAATCTTAGACAAGATACTGAGTGCAACGTATCTTGGCCAGACTGTAGAAGATTCCATTGCAATTCGCTAGTTTTTGCTACTGGATAATTAAATCTAACCAGGTCTGGAATACTTTCTCTGGCATTGTTGTTTCTCTATAGGAAGAGAAGTAAGAGCAAGTTAACAATGAAGAGTATCATGTAGAAAGAAATCCATGGATGTTTTTGAAACTTCTACTTTGAGTCTCCAAGCCTCCGCTGCAGATGATTTCCACCAGTGGGGCCCTTGAGGCCTCCTGGAAATGCGCATTTCCAAGCAAACGGAAATGGCAGTTTAGTTCAGAAATAACATAGACATAAGAATTTCATTGCAATCTGCCTTTTGTCATTATAATTTTCATGTAATTTAGACAAATTTAGGCAACAGAAAGCTAAGAAGTATGAAAAAGCTCTTTGCAATCTGCCTTTCATAATTTTAATTTTCATGTAATTTAGATAAATTTAGGCAACAGAAAGCTAGGATGTATGAAAAATACAGCTGTAAAGAAATACTTAAAAACAAACAAACAAACAAACACTGCAAGTGTCCATTGATGGTAAATAGTAAAGGACAAAAGATTTACTTACTTTCCTGTGGGGATGCAGGAGGTTCATGTGTACATCCATGATGAATAACCAATGCTTTTGAAACCGTCTGGTTGCCACAACTGAGTGTATATATTTATGAGTGTATAATGTATAAATAAAAATTTACACAGTGACATTTTAAATGTCAAAGTAATTATAATTCAGGCTTTCATTATATTATTATTCCATGCTGAACCTAACAGTTTTCCATTACTCCTTGAATAATATGCAATAATGATTTAGTGTTCAGAATAAAAAATTGAAATATCCGAATTCAACCACATAAGTTCCGGAAAACATATAACATCTGGGTGCTGAGTAAACTTCCATCATTTGGCCATTGGTTCTGCAAGTAAAACCTCGCTAGCTTCTAGAAGTCTGAAGTAGTACTTTGTCTTTCAAAGCTCTTCTGGATGGGGGAAAACAGCAAATGAACATTTCATAGAGGCAAAATAGTAATTTTGAACTTCCCATGATATTGATCTGGATAAGAATCAAGGTTTCTGAAAAATAACATATCAGGAATACACAGGGCTCTCATTTATCAAACAGTATCTTATTTATGATCAACAAGGTTCCTCCTCTTAAAATGTACAGTGAATGGAGCTGACTGAGTAGCTTTGAGATATTCTCAATTTTCTTTTCCTACCAGCAGCTTTCACTTAATATAAAATCACTCTGTGGCTGATGCTTAAATACTTTAAATATGAAATTTTCCCAAAACTAAAGTCAAGATCTTTTGCTATTTCTTTATTACAGAATGATTAGACTGAGTGTCAGAACTCAATTAAGACCATCTGATGATGGAGCTTGCCTGGGGAAAGTGAGTACATCAACAGCCACGCTAATATTTTATTTCAGATGGAGAAAGTCTTTCTGTTGAGGTTGCACATTTCTGCGTACTGTAATGATTTGGACAGAATTTCACCCAAAAAATCTGAACACTTACATTTTGCACTTCTACGTGCTACAGGGCCTTCAACAAGGAGTTGTAGTGCTGTCAGGCTGTCCTAGGCTCTGCTGAATTTTTTTGAAATATGGCCAGAGTAGAAGTTTATTTTGATAACCGCCTTATTCTTAGTTGGCTGGTTTTGGCAAGGATTCCTGCTTTTCCATGAAACAACACCACTGGCTTCAAATGAAAATAGAGCCTTGAAACTGGAAGTGAACAATGAGTACGATGCAATGCTTGAACAAGAATATGCTCTGGTGCAGCCACAGAATGAAGTATTCAGTAGGAATCTCCATTTTAAGCACAAGGGTGAAGACAAGTCTGGATTTTCTATAATAACCATCACCAAAGCATCTAAGTGCATCCCCAAACACCTTTGTCAAATATTCTGCTCTTTCTTCCAGACCCCGTGAAGCTTCACTATTCTGGGCACTGATGTTCTGATGCTGGAGAAGCAAGGGGCATCTCAATCCCTTGCCATCTCCTCCACTGCAAAGAGGAATTGTGGAACTGGGGAGACGTGTGGAATACTCCATCCAAGCTTTGAATAATGTGGTACAGTGAAGCCAAGCTATTGTTATGTGGCACGACACAGCCTTGAAGAGCAAGATAGTGTGGAAATGAGAGATCTTCAGCTCCTTACTGACCCCGCCTTTGCTTCAGAGATGCATCCAGTATTCATGGCTGGCGCTCAGTTCATTAGAAGCACCGTGTCTCCAAAACCTAGAAGGATTAAACTATTTGTGAAGCCTCAGAAAAAAAATCAAGAAAATGCCAATACCCAAATTAGTCACCTTCCCAGCCAATCCTGTCACCTCCTTATGCATTATAAAATACCCAGGATACTTTTATTTTAGGAGGAACATTCTGGATTGATAAATAGCAACCTGAAATATTTGGAAAGTACTACCCTCAGGAATAAGTGTTGCAGGAGGAAGGTCTACAGTTCCAAAAATGCATCACTCCTTGAATGCAATGTGTGTAGTACCACTTGGCCAGTTTTATTGTCTAAATATGCAAGTGTATAAAGTGAATTTCTATTTCACTCTAAACTTAAGCAAAATCAACTATATTTTTATATGGCACTTTATAAAGAATTACTAAGCCCCTAAAAACTGAAGGTTTCTTGTAACTGTAAGAATGTACTGGTTTTATGTGACACAAATGTGTGAATTTGGATTTTCTGACTGGACAGGACATGAAATCATTAATAAAGGATCGTTCTTCTCACCAAACAAAAATATCAAAACATCAAGTTTAAAAAAACAACTAGCTAACCCCCTTCTCTTCCATTCCACTTTTTTAAGACATGGTGCATCTTAATTAATTAGGTTTGAATTTCTTGAGATTGATACTATTACCATTTTAGTGATTCTCCCATCATCCATAAAGTCTTCTATGAAGTCTAGATCCAACTTTACAATGATATACAGTAAGTAAACAAAAACATAACAAATTTAGAAGAAAATGAGACAGAAAACATATACCTTTTGGCTGCCATTTCAGGGTAGTTTAGGCAATATCCATGAGTCCCCTAACTGAATATTTAACTTGGTTTTATTTAACTTATTTTGTAGTATCACAAGATGTGCCATAGAGTCTTTGGCTTTGATTTTGCAACAGCATCTGCCTGAGTGGATCCTTATGCAGTCCCCTTCCTGAATGAGAACTTAGATACTGTAAATCTATCCCAGTCATCCCTAAAGAGAAATTGGACTTTTCCACTGTCTGCACTCAAACCTCAGCACCTCCAGATGTAGCACGCATCACAGCCTTCACTTCAAAACAGCTGTCAAGAATGTGTGCCAGACTTTCAGCTGTCATGCCATACAGACAGGATCCCACACGACACACAAGCGGTAAAATAGAATTAAATACTGGTACGTGATACGAGAAGAAAAATGCAGCGGAGCTACAGAATGGTAGCGTAATGCTCACTGACTTTACAAAATTCAAATTTTCTCTGCAGGAGTGAGTTTAACACAAGACAGTTCTAAAAATCATAATGTTAAGACATAGCTGCATTTGTTGAGAGAAGAATAACTCTGCTTGTCTGAAGCATTTTAAAAAAGGTGTCCCAAAATTTATCTGGACTGATAACTTGTCTAAAATACCTGCAGCTATTATTTACTGTGTATATAAACCTCTTCTGTTCATGAGTGATGAGGCATATAACTAGTGGCCTTCACGTTGTGGCATAAAAAACCTCTCTGAAACCACCTCTATATAGAATTTGGAATGATTTCATCAATTGCTAACACTCTTCGTAAATGTAAGTAGAATTTTAGTTAGTAGTGCGTTTGACAAGGCAGACTAAGCTGACAGCTTTCATTAGGCAGACATAGAACCATTGTAAAAATCTTCCAAACCAAAAGGTTAGTCTTAAGAAACTAGACACTGATTTTGGCAGGTTCAGAGATATTTTTTCAACTTTATACAACAGTTCATCTGTGCCGTTATAAAGGACTCAAAGTAATATACTGAAATATATACTGATGGTTGACACTGAAAGAGGCCAAACACTAAGGAAAATTTAGATGGTCCCAGTCAAGTGGTTTTATTTGTCAGATGCTATAACACCAGAAGTAAACAACTTGAACTGAAACTCAGGTAAATACTAGGATTTAAGTTTTTCATTGGATTTTGAAATAAACATTGCCATGAAAAAATGGCTATTCAAGAAATATATTGTGAGAATTATTTCATTAAAGATCTATATGGCAAAGCATTTCATTTTGTGTAATAGCACTCTATGTTATTAGTTATACAGTATCAAATAAACTGAGGAAGAGCCCTCTCAGAGGGCCCTCTAGACATTGCTTTTCTACAAGATCAAGTCAGGCCAGATGATCTAATAGTCCCCTGTGACAATAACATTTATAAATCTATGAAAAATTTTAATAAAATATAAGACCAAATATGATCTTGTATTTCTAAGTATTATGAGCTTTACCCTTCCACCGCTCCCCTCCCCCCTCCTTGTGTTTAATTCAAAGTAATTCAGCTTTTTCTTTCAGATTTTCTTGTATATTTAAGCACACTGGTTGCACTGGTTGTCCACTTTCCTGTCATTATTCTTGAATTCAGTAACCTACCAGTCACAATTTCTTCTATGGCTGTGGTCCAAGTATTTAAGCATCTCATAATTATTTTCAAACTTAGACAGAAGGTTTAAAACAAAGCATTGTATTGCCAAAACCCATCAAAATAATATTTTAAGTGAATACTGCATAGATTTTTCCTTACCTCCTCGTGGTACAACTTGCATGATATCTTAAAAACTTGTCCCTTGTTCTTAAATAGGAATCCTATTAAGACCTCATTGACATAATGCCCTGACAGGTTAGCTCTAAGTAATGAAGTGATTTGATGGTTACAGTGTTTTCGGTAAGTCCCGCTAACTAATAAATGTAAATTTATACTCCACCGCTCATATTCTTTGTTCCCTGTTAATGTACCCTGTCCTTTTATTCCTGCCAAACAGTACTCATTTACTTGTTCAGAGTGAGAATTTTCCATGTGCCAATTAACTACTATTTCTTGAGGGTCACTCAAGAAATATTCCACTGTTTCAGTATTTCATTTTTTATTGAGCATCGCACATTTTGATCAAATAATTCTGACCATGTTTTCATAATACAACGGCAACTCTTTTATTATAGGCCACCTAAAACTAACATTTCAGTTGCAGGATGGGTTTGCCTTTCTTCTGTTTTTGAAAGATTGTAGTGACTTTGTAAAGCTAATACGAAGTCTGGGCATTTATTTGTTTTTTTCTAAAATTAATTCAAGGAATACTCTGCAGCAATAAGAACATTTGTATGTTCAGATGCTACTAACAAAGAGCAGTTTAAGAATCTACATAAAGAGATGGACTAAACTAGGGGAGTTTTTTTGCTTTGTATCCACTTAACAGCAACAGGAAGCTCTCGAGGAAAATTACACTTAGTTGACTTTCGTATACCAGTTTCACAGACCCAAAGAATTATGTTGAACCTGGGTTTGGTGCCAGCCTGAGCACTCTCAGTCTCTCACCAGGTGACCTGCTGCTGCAATTCTAATGCCCACTTTCTTGCTATACACTCGCGTTTCATTAAGATTCCACAGTCACTGCAGCATATCCACCTTTTCTGAGGTGTAAGCCTCGGTTAAAATATGCCTGGAAAAGACTGTAGCCTACAAAGCACCCTAATATTCACCTGAGTTTCCACCTGTGCTTATAATCTCCATGAGGCATTGGAATGACTAACTTTTTACGGGTATCTGTATCTAAACTGACAGCATCCACTGTAGCCTGACACTATCCCAATCGGTTTCCAGCAGAATGCATGCCAGTGGGCAGAGTCTGGATCTGATTTGGAGGATGGCGATGGAAATAGGGATTGTTAAAAACACCCCATTATCATATGGTCTGGTAGTTGGCTACAGTGCTGTTCTACAAACATGATTTAGTACAGATGTTTCATTTAAACTCTAGGTTTATAAAGGTACACATTTTTTTGGTTTACTCTGATTATAACCACAGTCTACTCCTCCCCAGTAATCAACTGCTAGAATTTGTCAAATGTTGTCATTTAATATGTGGGTCACTTCCAGTGCTGTGTTTGTTGCATGGAATGCTTCACTTCCATAGAAACAGATGTTTTGACTTCATAGCAAAAAGAGCTAAACAAGTGCATGTGAAGGCACAGTGCAAATAATGTGTTTCATTTCTGTTATTTATAGCTGTCCGCAGCTATCATAATTTTTTTATTTGAAAATTATTAAATCAATTACAAGAAGTTTATTTGCAGATACTGCCAAGAATGATGCATGCTAGGCAACTGCTTCTGGGGAAAAGTGTCTTCTTCTGGGCCATTATAGAGGCGTTTAAGTGAAGTCAATGCATTTCTGAAAGGCTACAGTATGACAGGGTTTATACGCTGTGGCTCAGGATATACGCAGAAAAAATGACCCCTTTTTAGATCTTCCAACCCTTCTGGCGCATATACCAGGTAGCAAGGGTGGTGGAACTAGGACTTAATTCCTCAGCATATTTGAAAAGCGCAAGGTTGGCTGAGATGGTAGGTAGAAGGAAGACTCCAGGGAGGGGGCTCCGGCTGGAAAAAGACTGGACTGGGGAAAGGATGGGTTTGTTCCTTCTTTCAGTTTGACTTGACTGAAATACATCCCACCTAAACTGGGAATTATGGCTGTATGAAAACCTAGTAATAGTCTTCTCTAGAACACAAGGGGGAAATATTTTTTTGAAAAAAAGAACTATTTACAGACACCGCAATGAAGTAACAAATCGGCCATCTGTGAAATTCTTTGCTCATTTAAATCCTACCTGACTAGTTTCAGGTCACTGTAGGAGCCACTGATTTTTATAACAAAAGTGATGTTTGAAAATGAGCCATACTGCATACTTTCCAAAGCACACAGACAGAATAATTCGTAACAGTGCTGTAATATTCCACATCCAGGGGTGGATCACGTAAAGAGCAAGCTGCGTGCAACCAAGGTAAGGGCTGAGAGCCGATGTTGCCTAACACCATTTCCCAAACAAATCCTGTAATTTCTACTCTTGAACCATGGGCAAGGCTGACAGAATAGTCTAGGTTATTCCAAAAGTTCACCGTGTTCCCCTTCACGGCCCACCCAAACGCCCTGGACGTGTACTCCACCCACCTATACTGGGGTTTCTGTGCAGAAGACAGAGCCAGGCCAGATGAGTGAAATATCTGCGTTTGGAAAGCCTCCGCAAATGTGGGACAAAAAAGCAGTAAACAAATCAAATGGGATGCCAGACCAAATGTGTTCCACATTTGCAAAAATAACAAAGTTGAGTCAGGAAGAAAGGTTTATGTGTCTTCTCCTCGTACAATCCTTCCCAAGGTACTTTCTTTCAATCCCCCCCAAATTAAATGCAGCACAGACAGCAGCGATATTTGTGAGTATGCAGCATCGACCAAACGCATTGCAGAGCCACTGACAGCTCTGTGTGGCTTGGCATGGAACACCACTCCAAGGGGTGAGCAGGTGCTTCCTCCTCCGCGCCTGGGCATGCTCTGGGGACACGGATGTGCCACTGCACGGCACCGCTGGAAACAAGCGTTCGCACCTCACCGGCCACTTGCAGCGGACCCAAGTTCAGGAGCCCTCCTGAGCAACGTCTTCTCATGAAACCCTCAAATCTCTGCCTCCCCGTGAATTACCGTATGCGAGCACCTCCAGGTCCTTTCTCTAACCGTGAGAAGGACCTAGGGAAGCCTGCCCAGTGACGGAAAGTCTCTTCAAACCTCTTTTTGAAGAACATGTGAAACTACAGGAACCAGCACACCTCTCCTAGACTGGTTACACAGCATCTGGTACCTCCACAGTCTGGTGTCCAGTAGCTATACTACAATAGGAAGCAAGATGCAACTGAAAAGCATACAGGCAGTATGGAATAAAACTGCTGTTCAACATCAGATTTACATTAAACATTAAATGTAGAAAATATAAATTACTGAAAAGTTTGTCCAAAGTTTCTACTAACAAATTTTTCTATTAAAATCTTGACGTGACAAAAAAATCACTCAGGGCCATTCATTAAAGGCGTGCTTTAGCACATCCTTAATGAGACAGGGATTCTTGAAACTTGGCAAATCTGGAAAGCTCTTACAGATCTTACAGATCTTTTCACTGTATTGAAACTGAAAATTTAATGTCCACACATAGTAAGTGAGCACAGTCCAACCCAACCCAAACCAGCAATAAAAAAAAATGTCAGCTGATACTTTAAAAGCCTACTCTTTACTCTAAAATAAGTAAATCATTGTGATTGTTTGGCAGCAGATCAATATTAAGATATCTTGCATTAATGTATTATATATTAAGGGATATGGGTATATTATTTGTTCAATAAACTCAGCCCTTTTCCTGATTGCAAGTTTTCTACAGAGCAAGTGCTATAAATTTGTTTTGAAATCATTTTTGTCATAAGATTAAGTAGTCAATTAATGAAACAATTTACCTGAATGAGGGTAGGCATTTAATACTTGAAATTTGTAATTTCTTCATCCACCTGAGTCAACTGTCATTATCTTTAGTCTTTGTTGGACAACTTAACCTTTATAAAGTGGGCAGAAGGGCCTCATTCATTTACTGGGACTTTCATTCACCCAGAAGTCTGGTTAAAGAAGGAAAATGTATAACACTAGTGCTGGATAAGCAGGTTGAAGGAATACTAAGGCAATACACATTTTTCTTGCTTCCTTAACTAATACAATCATTATTCTCCTACGTATACGGTCTTCATATTTAATATATGCTCCTTTCCTGAACAAATGAACCAAAAAAACCATATTGCAATAAACCCCAACTGATTTAGTACACCTCAAAATCCAGAACTTTTTTTATGCATCTGATATGCATAGTTTTGCTTGTGCATTATAGTCACATATATCTTTCTTCCCTTGGTGCTGTTATTCGCCATAGAGTCAAAGTCTGGAACAAAGATTTGAGGATCCAAGTTTAAATGTCAATGAGAAAAAAGCCTTACTCTGCAATGTTTGGTGTGGCCTCTTCCTGCTTTGCTTTCTATTACACCTATTTTCTGTTCACTAGCTAACTAATCCCTGGGAAAAACCTAAAAAGTAAGGAAAAATTCATAAAATACTTGCAGCTTGCTTTCTGTACCTGGCACCATAGCCATGTGGCTTGTTCCAAGCATTTCCATGTTCTTCAACTCCTTTACTCACTGCAAATGGTAATGGAAGAAAATATTCTCTTGCAGAAATCCTGGCCTTTTCAGGGATATGTGTCCCTGACAGGGACACATGTATCCAGGGGTTCAAGGGAGCCTCTTGCCATGCCTGCCTTCTCCATGGGGTTCCTTTCACTCCTCTAACATGCATGCCCATGCCTTCAAGGTGGAAGGCTTGCAAGCAGGTGTTTGCACTTCTTGACTTTTTTATCATTTTACCTGCATTTATATCCTCCTTCTCAATTCCATAAATTTAATAATCCATGCATTGCAAGCTCCAGTTTATTCTTGATCTGAAAGACAACCAGACTAAAAGAGAGCTGTTATGAATAGCCTTTTCACAAGACAAACCTATCCTGTGACAGTAACTTGATGATCATAGAATCATAGAAACCCAGGTTGGAAGGGACCTCGAGGATCATCTGGTCCAACCTCTCTTAGCAAAAGCACAGTCTAGACAAGATGGCCCAGCAGCCTGTCCAGGTGAATCTTAACAGTGTCCAATGATGGGGGATCCAACCTTCCCCTGAGGAGATTATTCCAATGGCTGATTGTTCTCATGGTGAAAAAATTTCCTCTTGTGTTCAACTGGAACCTCCCCAGGAGTAACTTGTATCCATTACCCCTCATCTTTTCCGCGTGACTCCTTGGCAATCTCCACTTTTCTTTGCAGCCACCCTTTAAATACTGGAACATGGTGAAAAGGTCGCTCCTAGATCTTCTTTTCTCAAGGCTGAACAAACCCAATTCTCTCAGCCTTTCCTCAGATGACAGGCTACCCCGTCCTCTGATCATCTTGGTGGCCCTTCTCTGGATGCTCTCCAGCCTGCCCACATCTTTTTTGTATAGTGGGGACCAAAATTGAACACGGTATTCCAGGTGTGGCCTGACAAGCACTGAGCAGAGTGGGATAATGCCTTTGTCTCTGCTGGTGATGCCCTTGTTGATGCAACCCAGCATCCTGTAGGCTTTCTTCACTGCTGCAGCACACTGTTCATTCATATTGAGCTGCTTGTCCACCAGGACCCCTAGGTGCCTTTCCACAGAGCTGCTCCCCAGCCGGGTAGATTCCAGTCTGTGCTGCACTCCTGGATGATGTTTTCCCAGGTGTGAGACCTTATGCATGTCCTTGTTAAACTTCGTAAGATTCTTGTTAGCCCATTCTCATACAAAACTCAGTTTATCTATCACCCCCGCTGTTTCCATTAGGTTGGTTTCTAGCTTTTGTCTTCTCCAGTTACCACCACTCACCACTGTCACTTTGCAGGAAAGAGTTACAATAAGAATAGAAATTATTTGTACATATGCGTTTCTCATCTCAGCAAAACCCTCCTCCTACTTGCAGTATGTGCTTGCACACAACACATGGATGGGGAAACTTTGGTGGAATCCTTTGGCGAGCATCGGAGCTCGTGCCCCTGGGAGGGAAAGCCACAAGCCTCGCGTGGGAGGCATCGCCAGCAGAACGTACCAGCTGCACCCCAACGGCTGCAGTCTTTGACTCGTGTCCCCTGCTACCGCGCACCTTCCCCAGCCCTGCTCTCAAAGCACCACCGGGCAAGCTCTGACAGAAACGTTTAAAACCAAGGTGCACGTGACGGATGCATCAATCAGTTTGATTTCCTCCGTTACTGTATTTAACACACAATCACTAGTAAACAAAGTAAACAAAAAATGCAGGACGAACAGTAAAGTCAGGCGAAGTCCTGGATGAAATCTTTTCAAAACCTGAGTTTTGTTTTATCTGGGTGTTTTACCTCTCCCAGGGATTTTGTGTTCTGGGAAAACATGTGTCCTAGTGCTGTGTGCTGAGCCCTGCCAGCCCCAGCACCCCAGTCCCCCGCAGCGAGTCTGTGAACCCCCAGATCCTCACTGGGTCAGAAGTAGAGATAAATTAATGTTTCCTAAACGACCTAAAAAGACTGAAGAAAAAGGGATTATTTTTTTTTTCAATTTCTGTTTTGAATTTCAGAAATAAGCTTGTCTCTTAAAACAACGCCCTGTTACGCAGAGCTAAATGTTGTTTTGTTGAAACTGGAATACCTGGGAAAAACTCATTTGGATTAAAAAAATCCATAAAACCAGTATTTCAAAATCAATTGCTTTCATGCTAGAAGGCTGTCATTCAGCAGGTTTCATGATAGCATTTTTGGATGTTATATTTGGTATTTTATTTTACATTATTTTATTATGCCTTCTAAAAAGCAGAGGAGTTACTTTACATTTTCAGAATCCTTAAAGACATCATCATTAAGCTCACGTATAATTTTCGCTGAAACTTCTTTTATTTCATTCATAAGCCAAAAACCTTGTGTTTGATAATGAAACAGCTGGACACAGGGATATTTCATATGCATAATATACATTATCATTACCATACCTGAAAAAATCAAAACTTAAAATTATAAAAAAAAAGAAAATTAATATAACACAATGCAAAAATATTTTTTAAAATTACATTAAATTTTACAATACCTTCAATATACTTTTCATAAAAATAAAATTTAAAGGAAATATTTCTATATAATCCAAAGCAACATTTTCATTAAAAATACTTTGTTAAAAATTTCTAGTCACTTCTATAGAGAGTAATCAGGAAATCAGCTTAACTATTAATCCTAGAATTAGGACATACAAACATCCACTTCTCTGTTATTATTTATCTGGAAACATGAATTCCTGTAAATTGATGTGATTCACTTTTACTTCCTGTAAAATAGTATAAAATGATAAAATATATAAAAATGAAAAATATTTTAAGATAAAACTAAGGGAAATATCTCAACTTAATACAACTTTTTTATTAAACCTTACAATCTGGAATTTCCAGGGTTTGTGAGAGATTGAGAAATGTGGATAATTTTCATTCTGTTTCTTCTGGAAGACTCCTTTTACCTGTTTGGGATACAATGACAAACTCAAAATTCCACTAAGATGCCAAAATGCTGGTTTGCACTGATGGAAAATTAAAGCGCTCAGTTTTATTTGATGGATCTTTGGTTTCCACCCCATTGAGGAACCAAGACCCCAACGCCGATCACTCATCCCACTGTCTCATTTTACAGAGGTGCAATGAAACTTGGATTTGTGCATTTTAGCTTAGGATGCTGGTGTTCAGGTATTCATCTGATCCTTGTTTTCATTTCCATGGCTGCGGAGAAACATTTCAGCCTTTTAAACGAGTGGACTAAATGCTTCTCTCACCCTATTTTTTTGATCTGGCCACTTGCGGTTACATCTGTAATCTTTTAATTTCCCACAGGGTCTTCCCAGCACAGCACGACCCAGGAGATGGCAAGTTCTCCTGGCTGGAATACGCAGCTGCAGCCCACACAGCACTTCAAAATGCTTTTGAGGAAAAGCCACCTTGAGAGACGCGAACAGCAATCGGTATGAATTTCTCTGGAGTTATAACGTGGGAGATATTTGAAATGACATTCAGAGTACATGCTTTGCGCAGGCTCTGCACGGGATTTTCCATAGAAAGTGCCTTAATCCACATTATCCACGCAAGATGCATCGTTGCAGTTCCCCCCAACCAAATCAGAACCGCAGCTCAGCTGCTGCTGGTTTTCCCCCTACATATTGTCTCCTCTATGGTAAATATATTCCACTCACATCCTTCTCGTGATGCTACCAAAAGGGCTGGTTATCCAGCAGCAGCAGGAATTTTCTGGGCCCCGGTCAGTCACAGACTGCAGAAATCAAGCATAAAGCAAACTCCTTCTTGCACCCAACGTTGAAGTGGGAAAAAAGCTACATCCTGGAACGCAAATATTTTCCCACCCTATTTTATCTCCTGTGTGCTCGTACCAATGAGCTTCTGCTTCCTGTCTGAAACCAGTGCCCTGAACACAGTTTCTACCCTATAGCTCTGCTCCTGGATGCTCTGCTTTCCCTCCCTGAGAAAAGAACGTATCTGTACCAGGAGCTTCCATGTTCTCCGAGCCTCCATTGCAACAGCTGTCCGTGGTCATCGACATTGCCTCCTCATGAGGAAAAGTAGGATCATCTCCTGTTTGACAACTTGAAGAACCCCCGGAATTAAATAGCAAAAAGAATTAAACTGATTTTTGCATTGAATTTACAGATGATATTTGCTAGTTGTCTGTTCATACCGTGATTCAATTTTAATTAAAATCTTGCAAAGTTTTCAGACATTTTTTTTTTCCTTGGGAAATGTTTTTACTTAGCAATAATGCTAATTTAAAACAAATTTCCTGAAATGTCTTACATGTCAAGTCCAGAAGAATAATTTCAATGAAGATAAGTGGTTTACTGTTTTAGGAACATATCACCCCATGCTGATAAACAAAGGATGCAGTGACAATGAGTGAAAACTGAAAAGATATGAACTGCTCATGGATGCAACATAACTTCACTTACCTTTTGTCCTGAAGTAAAGCCAAAAGAAACCCAGTTAGGATTCTTCTAAGATCAATATGCTTTAGATTAGATCAAATTAGGTGTGAGTCAGAAGCTCTTCATGCTCGCTGCAGAGCTGATTTCTACTCTCCGTTTTCCCAGGATAAAAAAATCGGTTTATCTCGGCAGGCTCATGGGACATCTGCTGCAATTGAGCCTTTGGAGGGTGAGGGTGAGGAGACAGCAGGTCTGCAAGACAACAGCATCCCAGTGCACCCGTCAACGGCACGGAGGAAAGGGAGAGCCAGGAAAACTGCTCCCGCTATGGAAACAGAAATGCTACAATCTCACTTTGCTCGTTACAGAAACATGGCCACTGTCTTTTCTATCTTTGAAAAAGAAAAAGATGAATCAAAAACGTTATTTTTTGTTCTGATAATTATAATGATCTTTAAAACTGAAATTTGGGCTGCTAAGGCATTCTGGCTTCATGATTTTTCTTAATTCCTTCCTATGCAAAAATGAATTACGCATGTGGGCTTGGAGCAACTGGAATTATCCCACTGTGTGGCTGCAGGCATTCCTAACAAGTCAGTTCCAATGTCAGACTCTTATTTTTACCTGGTTTGGGGGGAGTTAGCCCATCAGCTGGTTGTGCCCACACACAGATCCACAGGTTTTGCTTGCTTTGGTAGTCTGTCGCATGCAGAACCCATTTGAATTCCCTGGCAGGTTCAGACCTCCTTTGGAGAAGTCACCTTTCCTGCCAGCGGGACGCTGCCTGCTCTGCACCACCTTTAATGGCCTTTTGCAAAATTCAGGAGCTGTCTCAAGAGCTCAGAAGAGAGCTTTCATTTAACAAAGCTTTCATTTAACAAAGTAATTTGATTACTTAGAAATCAATCCCTTGCTGGGATTTGATAACTGCAACAAAATTTCCTACCAAATTTAACAGAAATTCTACTTAAATCAATCTATAAGCTGGTGCTTAAGCACCTTGTTAAATGAAGACTTAAGCAGAAGAAGAGTGTCCGTGTGCTCTTCTTTGGGATGACAATCTGAAATGCTTCGAATTGGGTTTGCAGCCCCTTATATCTTTTATACCATTCCCTAAATCAGAACTATCATCTGCAGAAAAAGAGAAATTATGGAAACTTCTCATGCTGGAAACTGTTTCTAAACTGTATTTTTTTTGAACAAGATTCTGAAGTTGTGTATTACAACAAAAGTTTAAATGTTTTAGGCTGTAAGGAGTCTAAATGTTGCCATTGTCCTTAGCACAATGCTCCTGGAATGCCCTGTAGTCTCCAATTTGTTTATTGCAAGTGTGTTTCCTGAAGACTTTGGTTTTGGCTCTTATATATTGGAATCCATTACTTTGTTGGGTTTTTTGGGTTTGTTTTTTTTTATTATTAACTCCATCTATGTGGGGAAAACCCCTCTATGTTTATAAGCTCTATCTCTTAAGATGTCACGATTTTGGTGGGGAAGGGGGTTGTTTAAAGAATTGGAGATAAAATAAAAGCACAATTTCCTTTCATCAGACTTGTCTCTCTCCCTCACTCTTCTGCCCCCAGCTCTGCATCTAAATCATTGCTTTGCTCCACATCTTGGAATAAATGTTTACAAGACACAACACTTGGATTTTCCTTGTGGGCATGCAGAATCAGCCCAAGATGTGGGATTTAGTGATGCTCATAGATTTTATGTAGAGAGGGGTAAATTTAACCAGACATAAAAGGCAAGAGCAAATCTGGTTGTCTGGGTATTCCTTGGCTTGTCTCAGTTCAGTAGATGGCAGCACACATATCTAGATTTTAGGGGTGGGTAAAAATTTTGTAAAACATGCTGTGTAATACTTCATTTGTTCATTTTTTCATTCAAGCTAAAAAAAGCCCTGTTCTATAACGCACTGCTGATGGAAATGCTGTGTTCTCAGCGAGACCTGTTTCTCAGCGAGCCCTCACATTCCGACAACATTTTTTGGTGGTGTAAGCACAAAACGTTAATTTCCTTGGAGAGGGAGAGGTTATCGCAGTGGAGCCCAGCGGAACTGGGCTGAGGTGCAGGTCCATGGTGCTTCCCTCAGGCTTGCTATGAAGAAGGAGCTTCGCATGCAAAGACCAAGACACCACAAGATGCTAAAGCAGCACCAGCTTGCCCTCAGCCGAGAGCAGCTTGCAGCAGTGCTGTGCTGGAGAGCTGCTCACACCTCCTTTTAAGCAAGGCGCATAATAATGTTGTTTTTCGTGAAATTATGAACTATTAAATCTGCGTGACATATAGATGAGAGAAGAAATGTTCGCAGGCCCGCTGTAATTTAGGAACATGTGGTGGACAGATGTTGCATGAGATTTTTCTTCCCTTTACTTTTGAAAACTTGGATTACATTTTCTCTCCTTCTCTCTCGTGTTCAGACTCTGTACTTGATGCTTTATTAGATGTCTCAGCAGGGTAAATGGATGATTAATAATTGTTGATGACAGAAATTTGGTTTCTATAAGCTGTGGAGTGAAAGAAAAATACGATGGGAATGGTCCTACCTATGTATGACAACTAAGCCTCTTTAAGACTGTCTGTTAGGGTTACCCATGATTTATGGAGATGTCACCACTGTCCCTAGATATGGAAGATCTCTTGCAGTTTCTCTCATTTTAATCATCACTTTTTCTTCAGATACTTGGGGGAAAAATATCCCTGGAAGGAAGGAAGGAAGGAAGGAAAGAAAGAAAGAAAGAAAGAAAAAGAAAGAAAGGGAGGGAGGGAGGAAGGAAGGAAGGAAGGAAAGAAAGAAAGAAAGAAAAAGAAAGAAAGGGAGGGAGGGAGGGAGGGAGGGAGGAAGGAAGGAAGGAAGGAAGGAAGGAAGGAAGGAAAAAGAAAGAAAGGGAGGAAGGAAGGGAGGGAGGAAGGAAGGAATGGAGCGAGGGAGGGAGGGAGGGAGGAAGGAAGGAAGGAAGGAAGGAAGGAAGGAAGGAAAAAGAAAGAAAGGGAGGAAGGAAGGGAGGGAGGAAGGAAGGAATGGAGGGAGGGAGGGAGGGAGGGAGGAAGGAAGGAAGGAAGGAAGGAAGGAAGGAAGGAAAGAAGGAAGGAAGGAAGGGTTAATGTTTTCAGGGTCAGGAAATATTCCATAAACCCCCCAACTCCTGACAGTAGGACCATTCGAGCTTCCTTCAAAGCAATACACTCTGTGCTGCCATCTCTCCATTAACCCTTGAGAACAAACCATCAAAAAGAGACCACTCCTGTGCTAGGACCCGAGGCTGAACTGCAGGTTCACTGCAGACTCTAGTCCCCACTTCACTATTATATTGTGAGGAAAATCAAAAAGACAGTTCTGAAGCCCTCCTGAGCAGCGATGAGCCATGCTGTCCTGAACTGCATCCTGCAGAGCTTATACCAAGGCAAGGTTTTTGCTTCGAGACCATTTCTTTTGTAACACGAAGCGGCTGGCCACAGCAAGTTAAATCCAATTTCCAGTCCTTTAAATTCAAGGTTTTAATGCATTAGGTAGGTCAATTGACAGGAATAAATCAAAGCAGTTGGCAAGCTGAAAGCCTTCCCTCATTTTGAAGTCCATCATACTCTAAAATACAAAATCCTCATTCGCAGAAATACATCACTTCTGTTTCTTCAGGTCACATTTGTTGGATGAACAGCAAAAAACCCCAACAATTTCCTTAGTAGTTCTAATTTCTTTAGGTCTCCTAAAAAATTACATGAATGTTGCTGTTGCGATATTAATTTGTTTCTAATATCAACTCTTGAAAACTGCAGAACCCTGAACAGAACTCGAAATCCTATAAGCAAAAAAGTATACTAGACAGGAACAGAGATGAAGGAGAAGAAAGGCTGAAACATAACCAAGGGAAGTCAGCTATAACAGCTAAAAAAAAAGAAATTTGCCTTACAAGTATATAGAAACTTATTTCATATCTATAGCAGCACCACCTGTGCTAAATTTCAATCCATTTCTCATTATTCTGTAATAAAGGTCTGTTTCAGTATGTAAGCAACTACTGATGGTACTTTTCTCACTCCAAACTTTTGTTCTGCAAAAAAAGAAATTTTCTGGAAACTTTCATTTCTCCTGAAGTTAAATAGTTTAAAAACTAGTACAAATTTCTCCAACTCCTACAGTTACAGTGTCATCCCCCTTTGGGTCTGTCGGAGGACAAAAACTATCTGCTTTTCTGCATCATTCTTCTCATCTCCATGAAATTTTCATGAGTTAAATTAAATTTGCATGTAGAAAGAGAACTCCTTCACACATCTGGTAATTAGTCTGGGAATTGTATGGATACAAGAGCTTATCTGCCTAAGAACCACAGTCGAACTATATTTCTATAAATTATTCTTCCTAATTAGTAATTATGCATATTGATAGAAACCTCATATGATTTTTGTTTCAAGAGAGTATGCAGCCCGATGACGGGGTTTTAAAAAAGGATAGGAAGTCCACTTTCTGTTTGCAAAGGACATCTCTGTCGTGTGAAGGTTTGGCCCTTCCACTGGTGCTTTGCAAGCCCACGTACACCTGAAAACCTAAAGCAAGTCTGACTGAAAGCACGGGTTCATTTGGGGAGCCAGGAGGGGACTGTATGCTGCGAGATGCTGCTCTGTACCGACATGTTGGCCTCCTCCTTCACCAAGACTTCAGAAAAAATAGCAAATTTATATCCTCCTGTCTGCCACTTTGATCTGAGCTGCTGAGAAAGCGTTCCTCCACAACAATACAAATCACACAAATCAATAGAAAACTACCCTTAATTTTAACTGGGTTTGGAACAACTCGTTTTAAACACTGCTAAGTCAGCTTTGATTTTGATCGCAACTTAACTGTGGGCAGAACGGGTGGGAAACGGAAACTTAGAGCGAGGGAACCTGTCCCAAATGTTCCCATGAACCATCAGAACTGGTTTCGCTGTGAAACCCCACCCCGTTGTGTCGAAGCGAAACGACAGCTCTTAATTGCTTCAGCAGACAGACAAGCCTAAGGTACAGCTCCACTCACAGGGTGGCTCCGTGGCTGGCAGGAGGCATTTCAGGGACATCCAAAACTGCTGGTTCCCAGTAGAAACTCTGAGAAAAACTATTAGGAAAATCTTCTATGCTCAAAAGGGGATATAAAGCTCTTTCAACCTGACCTTACTTGCTGCTGAGAGCTTGGAGAAGCCCTGCTGCCCTGACAGTGTGTTGCCCTCGTGCTGCTCAGGCTGCAGAGAGGGTCCTGGCGGGTCCCACCAGCTGCGGCAGCTCCTCCGCAGCCTCTCTTGATGATGGCAAACTCCTTCTCGCGCAAGGATGTGTGATAGTCACCGTCGTAAATTCAGTTTTCAACCAGGGTCTCCAGAGCTGACACCACGGTTACTTTCAGCTACACAGGCAATTTTCTTCAGCTCTGCCCACAGCACACCATCTTTCCTCTCTGCCCTCCCCTCTGCACAAAGACGGGCTGACAGAGGATTACACAGGAGGTTAGAACAAGCTCCATCAGGGAAAAAAAGATAATTTCTTACAGGTGGGAACAAGTATGTTTTAATTCAGACATGTTTCCCTCCAGAGCAAAGCTTTCATTTAACACTCTGATGCAGAATGTGCCTCTGGTCGTTTCCATGCCGAAGGAGGGGAGCAACCCAACAGTCCTCCAGTGGTTTCCTGGTGCTGGAGCACGTGTCTTTTAGGTTCAACAGTGGGGGCAGAGGCACCAAACCTCTTGAGTTTCTCCAGCTTCCAAAAAATGCTCAAACTGGCACATTCTCAGACATACAGAATAGTAACCTCCTCCTGCCCCAGAGCACTGTGCAGACCTTAACTGATTTTAGAATTATCAGTTGTTTTCAAGCCAGTGAAATACAAGAGAGATGGCTGCCCCTGTATTTTGGCTGTTCTCAAATTTCGGCTGTTCTTAAACTTGCGTGCTGCCCACAAGGTTGAGATGGTAATTCACACTCATTCTAGGTCAGTGGTGTTGAAGACAGTAAGTTGACTGGATAGATTTGGAGCCTCACCACCCGTGGTGGCTTCTGTGACAGTCTTGAAATCACTTGCCACCTCTGAATTGCATTATCTTATAGCCTAGTGATAGGCATTATTTTATAGTCAATAGTCTTATAGTTTAGCTTTTAGCCTAGCTCTATAGGATGAGTGAGGATAGCTTGGAGAAATGTTCTGGAGGGAATTCAGACCACCACAGATGTCCAAGTCAGCCGTGCACTGTACAATATAGATGTGCACAGGAATACATTTCTGCCCTTCCACACCTTAGTGCTGTAAATCCCATCTCCGAGAGCTGACTGACTCTGGAAACATGCAGGACAGAGTAACAATGTGCCGGTATTACAAATATTGACAACTTGCCCAAAATCAGACCTAGTTTTCCTTTCTGTTTTTCTGACTTCACCATAGCTGAGACAGTGTAGTTCTCCCAGATGGATCAAGATGATGGATAGTGCAGTTTTTGCCATAGAAGCTTGTAGATAGAGGGACAATGATGATTAGCATAAAGCTATAATAGAGGTAAGAGTTCCTCTGCTTCACACCTGGTTTTTGACATTTATTAAGCTACTGAAGAACAGTTTTACAGAATTCTTTTTTCCTCAGTAATCAGCTCAATAATAAATCCTAATTAATGAACAGTAATCCATAAAGACAGGAATTAATTTTTCCAGATATTTCTTACAGTTCCCACCAATAATGTAGAAGAAACCATAAGAAGGGAAGATGTAGGGAAAGAGTAGTTAGCAATGCTGCATTTGTTAGTCTTCCTTTCGGAGTCTGGCGTGCAGTGCTGCTGCAGAGAGCGGACCTGTCTAGCTGGACCACTCACAGATGCAAAACAACCCATGTCCTTACATTCTCTGTCCTGTGCTGAGATGTACAGGAGGATCTGAAGTAGAAATCTCACTCTCAGCTTCTGCTTTTGGTCACCTCCAGAACCCTCAGGTTAGTAGCAAACCACAAGATGTGAAAAGAAAGGAGAGCATGCACTTTATAACTGCCAAGAATAAATGGAGCACTTACTACCTTATATCGAAGGATTCATGCATAAATTTCAAATGTTCTTGCTTTGTCTGTTACATTTCAAATATGCCACCCTGTGTTAATGAGAGGGAAAAAGGGTACAAGCTTTCACCTTTCCCCAGGAGCTGGGTGCAAAAATGAAGCTCTGAAAAGTCTAACTGGATCCAGATAGATTCTACGGAGTCTAGGAAGGACTACTTCCTCTCAGGCCGATTAAAGGAATGTAAATTCTTTTTATGTAGTGACAGTGACAAGCACTCAAAGCCCGTAATATTGGGAAAAGTTGCAGAGAGCAATACAAGAACATGTAACAGAGAACAGAACAATTCTCTTAGGAGGAAAAAATAGTCCACACAAGAGACTGTAATAACTAGATGTACACAAGACTGGACTTCACCAGGAAAGTATAGAGAATCATATCCCATCAGTTATTAAAAAGTGGACTGAGCAAAGTAATGCAAAATATGCTGTATTGAACAATCTTTCATTAGGAGCAGGAAGGACACAGTGAACTATCAAGTCATTTTTCTTATTATGCATGTCTTTTATTGCTTTTGAAAATAACCTGGCTTGCCAGACAGATCCTTGCTGTGGGACAGAAGAGCCTCACATTTATAATAATAGTCCACAAAGAATGAGGCAATGGGGAACCCTTTGTAAAATGCATCTTTGACAACACTTTGCAGGTTGAAACATGATGTTTTTTATTCTATCTTTCACAAGCAAGTACAAATCCAAACTGTAACTTTTAAGGGCCGGGCAGGCACACTGTGCATAACTGAAGCAGTTTCTTGTAAATATGCGAACATATCTAAACAAATGATGTAAGGCAGACATATCTCAGTGAATAACAAAAAGGAAAATCAATATAATCCTGTGGTAAGCTGGTGTGTGCTCTTGCAATATACACCTACTGGGACTTAGTTTATGAGAACTAAGTGTTTTGAAATATTTCTTTCTCTAGTATTTATTTAAATGGAAACCCTCCCAACTGCTGATGGCAGGTATCATATGCTTGTGGTGATAAGAAAAATGGCAAATTTTCTGTTCCTGTGGAATGTCTCGTTTTAGCTGTTTGCAAACAAACACCATATTGTAAACCTGAATTGGAAGCCTGTCAGTGACACGAAAATATGGAAGAAATGTAATTGTTTCCACAATTCCTTATTTGAGTTAAATAAATCTACTCAGACGTATAACCCCTAAAAACCTGAAAAAGCCGCAGATGTTATAAACAGTTTGTGGTTCTCTTGATAGCAAATCTTATTAAACATGAACTGATAGTTTATGCAAAGATACAAGACACAAAATAGTAGAATCTTTTAATTTAACTCTGATAACAGCTTCCAAATATCATCTGCAAATATTTAAGCAGGGACAAAAGGTACTGTCTTTTACAGATCTATATACAGCATTTCATTAAAAACAAAACCAATAACCTAGTACATTCAATTATAATATAATGCTGGCAATGACTGCTGCTCCATCCAATATTTTCTTACAATGTCTGTTATTTTCTCCCATTTTGTGATTGCCCTGAATTTCTCCTCTTATTTTATCAAAACCAGGCCTGAACCAGTTTGGTTTATTTCTTTCTTCGGACCGGGGAAGAAAAGGTAGTATAATTCCCACCAAATCTTGGAATACACTTTCCTTTGTACTAGCAAGTATTTTCTTTTTCTAAAAATACAACACTTATCCATCGTTAAAGCTTGTTGTAAAACAGAAACTGAACTGGCAACACTGAGTAAAACCACATACCCGAACCAATTCCTTTACATCTGCTTTTATTTCTTGGACTTCTTCAACCTTGCTCAGATTTCAGCTCCATGTACCAAGCAAGCAAGAATTGTGCAAGGGATAAAGCTATCCACCTGCAGGAACAGGAAGAGTTCACCAGGAAGGCTCCAAAGGTGCTGTCTGAGAGGTCAAGACGGACGTGATGAGGTTCTCCCTGAGCATGCTGTCATGCAAGGCATCCCTAGCACAATGCACACATGAAGCTACTGTGTAAAGACAGTTACAGTCTACTAATTAGAGTTTACTTTCACAATTATCATGTGACTAGTATTGCTAACTAGTAGTTAGTCTATTACTAATAGTGTTACAGTCATCGCAGTGAAATGAAGCACGTTACAGACTTCATGTCTGGATGAACTTTTCTGATGCGCTGGAGGAAAGAGGTGTCTTTAGAAAGGAGGTAAAATTGAACAGAAGTGTGACCCAATAACCTGAACCCATCAGAAAGAGGTGTACCAACTTCAGAGCTGACCGTGACTGGCCTTCGTTCGTGGCTGGCTGGGGAAAGGCAGCTGAACAACAGCTTTGAGTTTGTCACAAGCAGAGCGGTCCCATGACACTGGACAAGAGACAAGGGGTGACCATGCCTGGTACATAGTGCAGACTAGTCCATGAAGCACTGGGCAGACTTAGACCTGAGATAAGATTCCTCTTTAAACCAGTAAGGCATGTACTCACCACACTCAACACATCTGGACATAAATCCTTTATCCATCTCATAGAAAACCAGAAAATGATTTTTAGAGCAACTGCATTTTAGATACTAACTTGACTCTCACTTTTCTGCTTTGTTCTCCTCTAGTCAATTAAACAAAGACATGTCGAAGAACCAAGGAGAGAAATATGAGCAGCTGAAAAAGAAAAGTGCTGCCATGATTGTAGAATAGGTTGCTGGCATTTACAAAATTCCATGTATTCAGATTCAATATTTTCCATATGAAGATCATCACTTAATGCTGAGGCGGTATGGAGGATAGGGCCCCTCTTCCAATAAGTAATTTGTGGATACAAGGACAAGTACAATCCCTGCCCTGAGGAGCTTGGAAATAATATTCTGCTTGTATAAGTTGAAATAGAAAGGTATTTATTTTTACTACAATAAGTGCTTAACAAGCAATAATTAAACCAAAAGTATTACTTCAAAAGGATTTAGAATAACATTGTAATTATCCCAATGTTTAGGGAATTGAAAAAGCAGGAACTTTTAGCTACTAATAACGACAGTCTCAAACATTTCTATTTTTTCTTTGGAAAATCCAGGGACTGGTATAATGATACGCGCTTGCAAAAAAGAAAGCAGTTGGACAGACAAGTTCTTCCATTACAGGATTTGGCCTACAGGATTGTAAACAAACTAGCGTTCTCTTATGGGCAATTTACACTTCTCGGTCTCCAGAAATTTATATTGTTGAGGAACTTTGGGATTTTTACTATGCCAAGTCAGAAATATTTACGAGACCAGCAAAGAAACAGTAACCACATAAAAGAGTATATAATACTTCATTCAGGTTATGTAGGAATACGGAATATAAAAAGTAACAAGGAAAAAGGGTAAGATCCAGGAAATAAAAGTCTTGCGGGCACTCACATACTCTTTTCAGATAATTCTTACCAACACGAATGCTGAGAAGCATCCATCCTTCACTGTCAGTCAAATTAGGTTACATCTGGCTCTTGAGAAATGTTATCGCATTGTCTGCTTATCTCATTCACAGAGTATCTGTGATATTCCCAGAATATTCCCATGAACGAGGACCCTTGTTAAGTTACCACCCCCTTTGTAACACAGACCAACATGAATAGAGCGCATCAAGGAAGAGATTCGTGACAAGTGCACGTCAAAAAAGAAAAGTGCTGTTTGGATAATACCGGAATATGGACGGCACGGAATAGCTTGTGTGAGATGAGTACGAAGCAGAGACGGGCCAGTCCGACATGTGCCATGCACGGAGCTGCGGGGCTCCCCAGATCCCATCCCCAGCTCTTTTCCTGGCTATGCTCCTCTGCCGCTGGGAGCAGTACCAGAGTCTCACATGCACGGGATCTGCTCCTGTGCCTGTCAGCCAGGGCCTTTTCAGGATCACCCATCCCACGGAGGAGCTCCAGCACAGACAGCATAAAAGAGCTAAAAGAAAAAGGGGAAAGACCCAGAAGAGAAAGGAGTACAGAAAGCAAAGGAAATCACTGCTTTAATCTACACCACATGTACAACACGGCTGAGCTCTGAGCTCTAGGGAGTTGTAACTCTGAATGTCCTGACTTTTGTGTATTTAAAATCTCAACTGTAGCATTACAACATGGAGGGTTTTTTTGCATTTAATTTAATTTTTTTCTTTGGGGAAAAAGAAAGTATGTTTTACCATACAGTCAAAGAGACCACATGACAGACAGTCAAATAAATATCATCCACACATTTATTTGCATGATTAAGCCATCAGACAGTCAAGTAAATGGAGTGCATTTATTTGAATAACCTCCAAGGTATTTTTGGGCACATAAATAAAATGGGGACAGAAAGCCATAGCCCTTAATTTTCTCATTGTTTAAAATAGTGCAATCCTAGAGTAACTCCTCTGAAACAAATGCAAAATCGATGTACGAGCAAACTGATACACATCTGAAAACCTCTCTGCTTTCTCCATCCTCACCCTACACAAAAAAAGCTGCTGATGTTAATTCTTTGTGAAGGGCAACATACAGTACAAGTATGTGGCTAGACAAAGTTCAGCGACTTGGTGGTTAACCAGATAACAACACAAGATGGTATAGTGCCCATTTATTCCTGCTCTGTAAGGAGATCAGGAAGCTAAAACAATTTCCAAAGAGATAAAGGCGAAACGTGGACAAGTGGTTCTACTGTTCTCACAACTCCAAGATATTCTCTTCTTCAAAAGCATGTAACATCTGCATTTTGTGCTGTGGTTTATACATCAACTGAAGACCAAGAAGACAGAATGGGTAGAGCAGAACACTTGTGGAATACCTGACATCCACAGTAAACACAATTTAAGGGTTTTTAGCTTTTATTTTGGTTTTTTTTTAGAGACTTCTGGACTAAATCTAGACTGGTCCCATATACTCCTATTGGGGCTGGAGTGCATGAGGTGTACACGAGTCCATACTTGAATTTATAAAATGATAGAATCGTCTAGGTAGGAAGGGACCTGTAAGATCATCGAGTCCAACCATCAACCTAACACTGCCAAAACCACCACTAAACCATGCTCCAAGCACCACATCTACCGGTCTTTTAAATACCTCCAGGGATGGCGATTCCACCACTTCCTTGGGTGGTACTCCAATGTTTGATAACCCTTTTTGTGAAGAAATTTTTCCTAATATCCAATCTAAATGTCCCCTGGTGCAACTTGAGGCCATTTCCTCTTGTCCTATCACTTGTTACTCGGGAGAAGAGATCGACGCCCATCTCACTACAGCCTCCTCTCAGGTAGTTGTAGAGAGCATTAAGGTCTCCCCTCAGACTCCTTTTCTCCAGACTAAACAACCCCAGTTCCCTCAGCTGCTCCTCATAAGACTTGTGCTCTAGACCCATCACCAGCTCTGCTGCCCTTCTCTCGACACGCTCCAGCAACTCAATGTCTTTCTTGTAGTGAGGGGCCCAAAACTGAACACAGTATTCGAAGTGGGGCCTCACCAGTGCTGAGAACAGGGGGACGATCACTTCCCTAGTCCTGCTGGCCACACTATTTCTGACACAAGCCAGGATGCTGTTGGCCTTCTTGGCCACCTGGGCACACTGCTGGCTCATATTCAGCCATCTGTCGACCAACATCCCCAGATCCCTTTTTGCTAAGCAGCTTTCCAGCCACTCTTCCCCAAGCCTGTAGCACGGCATGGGGTTGTTGTGACCCAAGGGCAGGACCCAGCACTTGGCTTTGTTGGACCTCAGCCCATTGATCAAAAGTTATTTTCATCCAAAGGAATCTAGTCCACATGCTCCAAAACTACCCCACAATGAGAAGCAAAGCACAGTCAGCAGGGACAACTGGGAGTTTTGTTTCAAAAGTGCACTTCTAATTTGCACTAAAATGTTAACATAGGCACACATGGTGAAGGAGAGGAAAGATGACTTAAGATGATGAACTATGCCTTCTACATTTTTCTCAAAGTAAAAGAATAAACCTTAGAAAAAGCACCCAGTTCTCACTTCTCCCATGGTGTAGACAGATTAATGCACCTACAGCTGGGAAATTGTGGAAATGCTTCCAAGGAAGCGCATATGAATTCAGACATTACTTATAGTCCTTTATGACTCAGACCCTGGGATGATGCTGAGTCATGAGTCCTGTGCTTAGGGAGTGATGACAGAAAACGTCTTAGTATCCAGAAGCATCCAAATACCAAATGGACCTCATTTTTAACATCTAAAACAATAGTTTCATTCAACAATGGTGAGAAAAATGAACGGAGTTTCATTTTAAATCAATAGTGAAGGCAATTCGGTACAACATTACAAATCACAAAAGCAGAAAAAGTGTGAAAATTACCCAGTGATGATTATAAGCAAAGAGATGTTATTAAAAAGTTATAGCAAGCTAAGGAAAATGTTCTTTAACTTTCTTGTGCTGCCTTAAGCCATGCAGTATTTTCCTTATGGGCAGACTCATGATCAAGGCCATGAAATCAGCAAAGGTCGTAACTTCCAGACCTGGTGAAATCTGGTGGTTTGTAGTGGAAGCACTAACCAGTCCAGAAGACTGTCCCAGGAGCTGGGTATTCTGCTTCCTATCATGCAATACCCCAGTATGACATCGTATCTTCCAGCAGAGGAACTACATCCCATGAGGACCTCAATGGACATGTCTACGCTGTGCTCAGCTCCTTGACAAACTCCCAGGCAGTGGTGACCTGGCTAGCTTACTCCCCAGCTTTTCTTTGGAGAAAATCAGCTAGCTTCCTTCAAATCAAAACACAAGGGCAGCTCTGTGGATATTTCACTAGCAACTGTTTCCAAAAGACAGCAGGACTAGCCTGCACTCTGTTCAGGTCCTGCTTAGTGTCGTCCTCCAACACTCTTGCAAACAACCACACATTCCTCTCTGTCATACCCTAGAGCCTGCAGCACGCACCTTAAATTTATATAATGAAATCACCACTCCAGCAGACTGAAGTACAACCACACATTACACTTTGATCAGAAAAACACAGAAAAAATAGCAACTTGTAGGGCCACCAAATGCGGCCCAGAAAAGTCAAACATTACGGACATGACCAGTCTGTTTCACAGTGCAGTAGCCCTGAAAATCATGGATGTGACCATTCTGCACGAGATGCTCTATGGGCCAGGCATCACAGTCTACAGCAGACACATTTAACAGCATAAATGTGGTAAGAGAGTCTTAGTATCTTTACAGAAAACTCCTGGATACCCGAGAAGTGATCTGAGGAGAGCTACACAGGTTAAGCCCCTTCTTGGCTCTGTAATCTCAGTGGAGGAAAGTGAAAGGTATTTGATGATTATGTTGCCTGGTGCAGCAGTGTGAAGGAGACAGTGGAGCCACTTCCAGAAGTTACCACAGCTTCCTAGAGAAGCAATTGTCAGAGAAGATTGTCAGTGGACCACTTATGTAGCTCCTTCAACCTGAACTCATATAGAGAGGAACTCCTATAGAGAAGTCTCCTATGGAGAGGAACATCAGCCATACGGTGATGGGCCAAAGACTAGCAAGCTAAGCTACACTGGAGGACAGTGATTTTGGTGCCAGGTAGCTATAAATTGCCATCTCTGTCACCAGGGAACCAGCCTGGAAGCTGGTGAGGATAGGGTGAGGAATACCACTTTCCCACGGCAGGAGGGAAGCGTGTATCCATCAGGTTCACTGGGACCTTTTGAGTAACAACGTGTTAAGATGTTTCAACTCTGACAGAACAAATGATTTAATAAAGAGATTTATTCAAATATCTGTATTCCTACTGAGGACTAACTGAGAATAAAACCATTCTAATTAACAATAAAACTTTAACCCTGAAACGAGTGGTATTTTTGCCCTAGGACTAAGGATGGACTGCAAGCTATACTACCATGCACTTCTACAGATGAAAATGTGAGCTGCTGTGAAAATAAGAGTTCTTTGGCAAGAAATAAAACACATTGAAAATATTTAAAGCAATACATATCACCATAATAACAAACCTTAATTACTACCACATTACCAGGATTTCATTAACTCCCTCTGAAAAAAATCTTATCAGTCATCCAATAAAATTTTTAATGATCAATCTAAAATGAAAGTGTACCAGGCTGTAACTTTTCCAGATTCCTCATAACTACTCACAGACTATTATCTGCTAGTTAGTCCTGAACTGTACGCTTAACAGACAGGTTGCTACTTTGAAAGCGTCTGAAATTCAGTAGGCATCTATTCCAGTGCAGTTTTAAAAACCCCTTTGCAGCTTCTTGATGAAGCAAAAATTCAGTTGCCAAGAAGAAAAGTCAAGGAAGGGCCAAATGCAAAGAGAACAAGAAAAACTTTTTTTGCAAAAACTTTAAGAAACAACATTGTTGTTCACTACAAAATTAAGCCTTTACCTAGCCAGTACTTTGTTTAACTTCACGAGTGTGAACTTGCAATCATTTAAGCAGATTCCCGGTGGCAAGCTGTGTCTGGGCTTTACTCAGTGGGGCACTGACTGGAGTCTCTCTCCTTTAGTATCAATTTTCATGAAATGGTAAGACCTTAATAGTTCTGAGACCTCTAATCCTCAGTCAAATTTGGTTGAAATTGGCTACCAGGTTCAGAAATTACTAGAGGACTGTTAGACAAGCAGCTGGATAGATGGAGGAACAGAAGAGCAGTATAATCAAGTAATGTGCCTTTCCTTATAAAAACAGTTTAAATGAAAAGAGGCACATTGAAAGTAGGCCGTGAATTAAGGAAAAAGTTCCTACTGATGTTCCTATTTGATTATCAAGGGTCTTTCAAAGAAGGTGGTGGAAACGTCATCCCTTGAAACCTTTCAAACGTCACTTGACAAACCATCTGTGAATATATGATAATAAATTCCCCTGTAGTCAAAGCATTTTTATAGTGAATAATTAAGTATTTTCAGTAGAATTGGTAGACTATATAAAGAGATGATACCTTGACATAGCTCTCTTCATGTGAGCAAATATATATGCGTACATATATATACAGAAGTTTATAAAGGTATGAAACAGTTTCCAAACAACAATCTCCTTATGAAAAAATGTCACTATCAGAATGGAAACCCATAAGGCTTTAAAAGGACACTACAGGTGTTAGATCAAATACATGTCCCTGTTGGGCTGTTTATTAAACTGTGATTTCAAAGCAGTACAACGAAAATAATTGGTTTTAGTTAACATTTGTATCACTCTCAAAGTCAACCCGAGTGTCTGGCTATATGTCCTTTGTCATTAATCTTTCTGACGAAAAACAATCTTACCTACCTCCTCAAAGCACATATGGATAGCTTTATTGAAAAGAATACACCCCGGCAGTTAATAAAAATATCCTCACTTGTACAGCTATCTGCCAGTGTTCACTGTGTGTACATTTACAAAAAAAGAAAATACCCTTTACTCAGCCTTTCTGTCAGTGGTGTTCCTTATGAAGAATCCAGTTCAAATTAGTTTCTCCTCAGCATCTTTATTGTTAAACATCATCTTTGCAAAAATTCCTCATCTAACATTTGGAGTTGTGTTTCATTTTATTTCACAGACCCAGCTACAGCAGCCTTCAACTGCTCGGAGCCCCACAGCGCGCAGACATATGGTGATGGGATTTGGTAATGTAAATGCAACATTCATTACAGGGTCACTGGCTGGGAGGTGGTGTTAAGATTCTGGGATCACAAAAGCTAAAAGTATGATCATGTAGTTTATTGCAAAAAGACTTAGAAACATTCACTGGTATGTACACCCACAGAGCTGTCATACGGGTTACATTAAAAAAATATTACTTCTCTAAAAAGAAGGCAAAATACTCTTGAATGCCATATTCATACATCAGTTCTGATTTTCACTAAGTTTTATTTTTATATTCAGCCTTTTATTAACAGTAAGGGTGAAGAGAGAAAGCAGGGAGTAATATGGCACACACAAAAGGAAATCCCAGCTGACTACTCACTGGTAACCAAGAGAGAACATTTGCACTTTTAGAAAATTGTGAAATGGCTGTACAATGTTGTGGGGTTTCTATGGGCTCACCTTGTAGAATCATAGAATCACCCAGGTTGGAAGAGACCTTTAAGATTATCGAGTCCAACCATAAACCTAACACCACCAAAACCACCACTAAACCACGTTCCTCAGCACCACTACAGCAGCAGCTACAAGTGGGACAAGTGCTACTGCTTTCCTTAAATTAATGGAGTAGCTGAAAAATTAAGTTTAAAAGTCTAAAATTGCTCTTAAACTCTTATCTAAGTCGGCAGACAAAAAAATTTATCTTTTGAAATGTGAACATCCGCAGATGGGCACTGCCCATTTTCAGCATCTCTAAAAATAATTGGAAACTTTTAATTAAAAGCCAAGTATAGGCCCACAAGGCAAAAATCTAATCCTGGTCAAGTCAGTGGTAACCTCCTGCCTTCAAACCTGCCTGTCACTTGCAACATGGTCAAGATTTCGCTGGTTTTAAAAGAAGCTTCACAAGTTACTGGAGCCATATCCTTCCGGGCTGAGCAAACTCTCAACTCTAAAAGTTCGTTTGATTTCAAAGCTTCACAGAAAGCTGGGTGAAAACACGGAGGTGCCATTGAGAAGAGGACAGAGGAGCTCTACCCAAGCAACTCCTTCCCCCCCACACGGGTGTACCTCTCCCATGGCTGCCTGCATGGGTCGGGCACAGGGGCCAACGTGCTTTTGTACAGAATACAAGTAATTTCCTTCTCTCCTGGCAGCACCTCGTACGAGCTAGCAACTGATGAGGGAACGACAGACGGAATCCTGCTCGTGAACCATGCCAGACTTCTGACAACAATTAACCACCCGTATAAAGAGAAGTTTAGGGGATAGAAAGACTTAGTTACAGTATGTTGCAATGAATCTTGCCATCCATACTGCCATTAAAAATAATTTATTTTTTTCAGTGCAGCCAATGGAAATTCACCAAAGCTTCCAGTTTTGCTATGCACGTTTGGCAAACTGTTTTATGGGACTTGCAGCCCAAAACCCCATAGAACTGCTTGGTTTTGCCAGCTTTTTAGGGACAACTCATGGCATCATCACAGATTTTTCTCTTCCCAATCCACAATCCTGCATCGATGTACTAACACAAGGAACTTTCAAAAGAATTAAGATCTGCATCTGCATCCTGAAGCCACAAGGGACACAGGAACGATAGCAGAATAACGGGAAAGATTAATGATACCTCCTTGGAACAACAGAATGCACAATGGAACACAGATTAAAACAAAGGGGGAAATGAGGTAAGTTTACTTGTAAAGCCAATTGAAAGCTGCCATTTCAGCCAGCTATCCTGCATACTGCCTTTGTCTTTAGTTACCCAGTAGTGGTTAAAGCAATTTTTACCTGCATTCTCTGCACTTCAGTGAATTAAATTACTCAAGCTACTATTTATTTACAGAAGTTTTACCATTCTGAGTCATGAACAATTCTAAACATAAGCTGCTAGGAACTAGTTCCTCCAGTTCAAAGGCAAAATTCTTATTGATGTCCAGAAAGATCTGAAGGACTAATGAGTGGGGCAGCTGATCAGCCATTTGGCCTTCTGTCCTACTGAACCAATTACCAAAGCTACAGTGAAAGTTGCTTTAACAAGCAAACTTTTTCTCCTCCTGTCTCAATGGTAACATCGCAAAAAGTGTCTAAAAATCTCTCTCTTCTGAGAGAAGTTAGATTGAAGGTGTCAAACTCAGGATGCTGTGGTACATTAAAATGGGTTTCAGGGCCAACCACTACTTCACAACTTCAGGTCTCAAGGCCTTGTTGGAATTCAGTCATTTGGTGTTCTTTCCCTGCTAAAACCACCATGGTGATAGTGCTAACAACCTTGACAATGGCTAAAGCGATTAGAGCACTTAAAACTCAGAAAGAACGGGCAAGATGAAACCCAATCCAGGATTACCCTCCTGTATTTCCACAGGTAAATTACATCTAAGTTGTGCCTGAAACATGTAAGCGCTATTTTGCAATTTACTCTAAGTTCAAAATCACATTCCCACAATGGCTGAGGACAGCTATTAATGCTGCTTTGGAAAAGGTTAACCTAAACCAGGATATACACCGGACTGAAAAGAAGAAATATGCTACCTCTATAAACACGCGTGACAAGAAAAGACAAAGAACTCCCAAAATTAGAGAGAAAATTAATCTGCAAGATACTTCTTTCTACTATTCCACTTTGGGTAGACTCTGTAGATGCCTGCTCTGAGCCTTGCGCTAAAAGGCTGGTATCCTCTAGGAGATAAGATGCTCATAAGATGCAATGTTTTCTGGGGTATTAGATCTACTACATTATTTCTGAGCTCTGAAAGGCTTTGTGAAATACTGGCAAGTGTTTTCTACGCAAATATTTTTGCTTTTCTACAAGAAGAACTGTGGATTTCTAAATCAACAGTTTAAATTGTTGAAATAAATATGTATTTGTCATACTGCATTTCTATTTAGTATGCTTGCTTTCGGTGGCAAAATCATATATAAGGAACATTAAAGCAAAACATGATCCATCAATCACACAAGATGGAGAATTCTTGCAAAAGTTTGGTCATAAGAGTTATACCTTCTGGCATGATCAGAGTTACTTACACATATATGCAGTTGGCACAAAAAATAAAATAAGAGTGAGTAAAAAAGTACTTCTTGGGGAAAATTTTTTGTGTGTGCTCTCTTCTCTTGACCTATGAGACAATTCCTTTTTTAACGTGATTTTAAACGCATCAGGAACATTTTAATCCTAAAATAACATACCCTGAAGTTAGCTACTCCTCTTTTGCGACATCGCTACAAAGATCTGCAGAAATAGAATTATCTTCCTTCATACAATTTTTCATCAATCAGAACTATCACACTTGAGCTTAAGGGCTTAAGTATGCAAAATTGTTCACACTTGTTTAGCAAGTGGTTACATTTAAATGAATGAACCAGCAGCTAGTGTTTCAGCACTGTCTTGATGCAGACCCTAAAAATGTCTCTCAATCTCAGTATAACCAATAGAAAAATATACTGTACTGTGAGCAGAGAAATCAAATGCATTGAACTGTATTCTACCCTAATTTGAACTCTGTATGGTTAAAAACTAGAAAAGTGAATTTCATTTTAGTGAACCGAGGTGGCATGTTGTTGCTTATAAGGCAGAATGTTGAATCATCCCTTACTTCCAAACCTTCAGCTTTAGAAGCAGCTTAAGCAGTATTTAGAGTTCTGTTTGCAAACCTTAAAAGTATTATAAAGGGATGGAAGAGCTAGTAATACGCATGCAAATATGAAGACACTTTGTAAGAAAGCCTATTGGTGTTTTTCAGTTTTGAAACTAAGGTGTATTGTAAACACTGTCTGCAAAATGTCCTGCTTTGGGCTGATTCACATAAGCTTCTGGTATCAAGACAGGCAGCCAGTCATCTTATTGGCTCTTCAATGAAAAGCAGTAAATCAGCTTGAAAGTTTTCATTAAGGGATATCATTAAATTTTGTACTTACGTACACAGTTGAGTATTTCAAGCTCTGCATCCTGTTATCCTTGGGCAGGGCAGAGCAACACATAGATGAATCATAGAATAGTTTAGGTTAGAAGGGACCTTAAAGATCATCCAGTTCCAACTCCCATGCCATGGGCAGGGACACCTCCCACTAGATCAGGCTGCTCAAAGCCCCATCCAACCTGACCTTGAACACTTCCAGTGATGGGGCATCCACAACTTCCCTGGGCAACCTGTCCCAGTGCCTCACCACCCTCACAGTAAAGAATTTCTTCCTAATATCTAACCTAAATCTACCCTCTTTCGGTTTAAAACTGTTACTCCTCGTCCTATCACTACACTACCTGATAAAGGGTCCCTCCCCATCTTTCCTGTAGGTCCCCTCTAGGCAATGGAAGGCTGCTCTAAGGTCTCCCCAGAGCCTTGTCTTCTCCAGGTTGAACAACCCCAACTCTCAGCCTGTCATCATAGCAGAGGTGCTCCAGCCCTTTTATCGTCTTCGTGGCCCTCCTATGGACTTGCTCCAACAGGTCCATGTCCTTCTTATGTTGGGGGCCCCAGAGCTGGACGCAGTACTCCAGGTGGGGTCTCATGAGAGCAGAGTAGAGGTGGAAAATCACCTCCCTCGACCGGCTGACCACGTTTCTTTTGATGCAGCCCAGGATATGGTTGCTTTCTGGGCCACAGGTGTACATTGCTGGGTCATGTTGAGCTTCTCATCGACCAACACCTCAAGTCATTTTCGGCAGGGCTGCTCTCAATCCATTCTCTGCCCAGCCTGTATTTGTGCTTGGGATTCCCCTGACCCACGTGCAGGACCTCGCATTTGGATTTGCTGAACTTCATGAGGTTGGCATGGGCCCAGGCTACCTACCCTTGCTTCCACCCTCTGTAGGCTTCCTTTTTCTGTTTGCCCAGGAGCTCCTCCTTCATCCATGCAGGCCTCCTGGCATTTTTGCCAGACTCCTCCTTAGTTGAGACGCATCACTCCTGAGCTTGGAGGAAGCGATCCTTGAATGTTACCCAGCTTCCTTGGGCCCCTCTTCCCTGCAGGGCTTTATCCCATGGTGCTCTGCTAAGCAGATCCCTGAAGAGGCCAAAGTCTGCTCTCCTGAAGTCCAGGGTAGTGAGCTTGCTGTGCACCCTCCTTGCTGCCCTAAGCATCTTGAACTGCAGGAAAAGAAATTTTAACTTCTACAACAGCAATAGCTAGAACCAGTCAGTTTTTATTTGAGCTCAGAGTATACAGCTACCGAAGACATTTTCAATATTTAGAGTAACAGCTGTGATTCCCAGACATATTTTGCCAATGGGAGGACAAGCATTTTCCTCTGAGTAACTAAGCATGCCTCCAGGCGGCTGTGTTAGCAACATACACATTCTTATAAGGGAGTAGAGAATGCCATGTTTGCTACAATCTTGACCTAAGCACAAAAGAGCAAGGCGCTGAGGTTCGTGATTTCAAGCAGCACTACCCACACCTTTCCCCTCAGTCATGTATTAGATCTTTACTTTACCACTATGGGAAAAGAAGTATGAACAAGTTCATTTTTGCTTTTACATTTCTCATGATTTCAGCAGTTCCTAAAGTCTGATATATAGAAAGGTCTTGTTAAAGACTGATTATAGGCTGGTGGCCAGAAAGATCAAGTAAGATATTTTAAGCTTCATCAACCATATGAATGTGCCTTGGCTTTTTAGAGGATGTATTTTTCCCCTGAGGATTTCCAACATTTTAAAGTTCTACTATATCAAGTAGAATTTATAATAATTTGAGATAAATTTAGGATGACTGTGAGGCTTAGCACAGAAGTCCACAGAAATTACAATTGTCCAAAACAGCCAAGTTCGTGGATGGTAAATTTCTTTAACCCATGTGATTGTATTTTCAACTGTAGACACATTGGATAGCAAATATTAATAAAATAATTTAAGGGTTGTTGCACACTTGATTAGCTGCAATCAAGTATTTCTTGAAAAAGCTGGTTTTGTCTTCATGTCTCATGGCTGAACTGTAACACCAACAGCCCCCTCTCACCCTTCAACACACACACTCATGTTTTGCAACCATCTTGAAGTTTTCCTTACCTACTGAGATTTGTTTTCTGTTGGACAAGAGACATAATGCTCTAGAACTCACAGCTAGATACATACCTGACAGGCTGGCCAACGTGTAAGTGCTGATCTACTTGGCCACTAGGAAATCCAGCTGAAAATCAAGTCTCTCATCCTCTGACGAATGAACAAATAGGTTCAGGGACTGTCTTTGGTCCCTGGAAATACCGCAGATTTACCCTTCTGGGATCTCTACCCTGCTTTTAAACTTGACTGAACTGGCCCGCAGGGTGAACATATGTTCCAAAAGGACTAACAGAGGTACCTGTGACAGGACTTACTTCCTCAGCAAACTGGCTTAAAAATTGACGCGCACCTGATCTCAGGAATTACTACATGTGAAGTAATGGCTGTTGAATGCAAGAATTCATCTGAGCAGTCAAACTAACTTTTTACCAGGTCACACTCATAGGAGCCAAAAGGAGCTCTAAGTTTTAACAATCCACCTATTTCTCACTACCTCCCAATTTCCAGTATTTCAAATCTTCTAAAGCCAGTGAAGCCCACTGCAAAGGCCTCCACAACAGGGTGTCAGTTCAAAGCACCGGCAAGAAATAACTTTCTACATTTGAAAATTGTCCTTCAAGTCTGTCCTCCCTATCCATACCCGTAGGAAGAATGTTATGAATAGAACACAATGCTTACCTGCAGTACTGCGTAACTAAAATTTGTAAATTAGGAATTTCTCATAAAATGGAAAATTGTCCTGAAAACGTTCTAGATTTTAGGAAGAAAAATGGAAAGTTAAAAAACTAAAATAATGCATATCACATAATGAGAAGCAGCCCTTTGAACAAAGCCCCTCAAAGCCTCTAGAGCAAATTACTTATTAGGTGCATGATGACATTCATCAAATTTAATTCTTCAGAATTAGGAATGTCAAAAAGTGGAAGCAGAAGACACCAGTGCTAGAATCTAGCTAGAATCTTGCACTAGCTAGAATCTAGCTAGAATCTAGAATCTAGAATATTATCTCCCAATAACCTGTAACAGAAACAGCAGTTTCTTGTAAAACCAATGCTGTGCCCTTGTTCGTGTGTTATGTAAGAGATGTGCACAGTAACCATGATTGCCACAAATAAATCTTAGGAAAAACATGCAGTTTCTGTTATTTCACAGCACCTTCAGAGCACACAAACAGTACAAGATCAGTCCCACTGTCTTTACGTTCTTTAGCAATGTCATCATTAACAATATCTTCAGAGGAGGTGCTGGCCTATCCAACTTCATTTCAGTCTCTGACAGGTCTCCTTGACTTCCAAGAGAGCTGCGCACAATTTTATATTAATTATATTTCCCTTGTAGACCAATCTGCATTTTATGCCCAATTTAAATAATACCAAAACCCCTGAAAGACAAAATTCCACAGACCCTACCTTTTGCCCTGCTTTTATTCCCCAAAAGCAATCCTGAGTAGAGGCATACAAATACAATAAACTAGTTTTTGACAAGTTTTTCCCATCAGTTAAATGTTTATTGTCTTTTTTTGAAGTAAAACAAGTATGTTCAATGAAAACCGAAGCTTGGAAACAATGCTGAGAAGCTAGCTACTGAAAGGTCTACTACGGGAAGACCATGGAAGAAAAAAAGGAATTCACATCAAGTGGGAAAGAGCAAATATCCCATTAATTTCTACAATATGGAGAGGTCAAAACCAACACTGTAGCATGCAGTAATAACCGATGATTTATTGCACATCACAAGCTTTTCTTGGGGGAACACAGAAGACAAAATTTGCAAGCCAGTTATATTTTTACTGAAGCATCAGCAAGACATAGGGATAACTCACTGGGACCTCAGGAGCGTAGCCTCACCCGATGAGCAATACGTGGTGCAGCACATGCACTTCAGGAATGGCCACACATGTGCACTGCCTCCCCCATTCCGCCTACGGCTGCGTTTGGCATCAAGACAAAACAGAGGGTGTTGGCAGGGGCAGATGTTGTTCAGGAGGAAACCACAACCTCTCTGAAGAGCAGAGATAGCAGAAACAAGTGCATAGGCACAGGCCATCCGCAGCATTAAATATATGGTAGAGAGCAGACATGCATCCAGCAGATGCAAACCTCCTCCCACGCGTGAACGCGAAAACCTTCCAAACCCTCCCCCCATTTGTTCTGGTTTGTCCAGGGAGCTCATCCTTCTCTTAGCAGACAAAACTTCAACCAAAAACTCTACTTACGTATGATCACAGAGAAGTTTACTGTTAAGAGTAATACCCGAATGCATACCCCCCCACTTTAACTACAGCAAGAAAACTGTGAGCATCATTTGCTCTCTCTTATGTAACTGCACATGCATAAACCATCTTTAACCTGCACAACAACAGCTATGAAAATCAGATTTTATTTAAAGTGCATGCCATTGCTTTTAGATTTAGATGCGCTCACAGTATTTGAAATGTAATGTAAATATATTACTGCTGTAGCCATGCTGTGCTTTCTGAACAAATTTCCTTAAAATGGGATGCATACACTGAGAAGACCCCCCCCACACACACCTCTCCAGGGATATATTAAATACCTTGGGAACATACTGCCCCAAGCAAAGGTTCTTTTAAATATCCATGTACAAGAATACATCCCAGAGTTTTCACTATCCTCTGGATTTGTTCCCAGAATAATTTCAGGAAATTTCTAGGCCTTTCTGTATAAGTAAGCTTTTCTAAAATACTCTTTGGGAACAGAGTCTAGAAGCAGATGGATCACAATCCTTGGAGCCCAGCAGGAAACAGATGATTAGCAAAGTCAGCATTTACACACTTGTATTTCCTTAGGACTTTCCTTTTTGTTAAAAAGTGATGAGTTATTGGTGAAAAACTAACATAATCCATTTTGGTCTTAATTATATCTGTGGCATCCAACTGTATTTGTCTGATATCCTCACCCTGCTTACCTTCACGATATTTCCTGAATTTGTGCTAGTGATACAATGTCCTGTGTCATTTGATTAAATAAAAAATTAAATTTCACATCACTTTCTTGTCAATGTGAGAACACCAAAATGATTATTGAAAAAAAAAGTGTCTCATCCTTTTTTGAAGGAACAGCCCTTAGAGATGCAGTGAGTGGGCTATTCCAGAAAATAAAGTGGCAAAAGAGAAAGAAGTCAGTGATGAATCTCAAGGCTAATTAATTCCAGTTCCCTTGGGAACTGTACCATGTTTTGCTTGACATTACAAAAGATAGATCAGTGTGAATTATACTCTACTGGAGGTGAATATGGAAGCATATTAAAAAGCAGTACCATTTCTATTGGATTTCCCAGGTCCTGCCCTATGAATCAAGTTTTCTTCTAGCCCACATACAATGTTTATCAAAACTCTTCAACACTGAAAAAGATGAAATATTTTCACAGGAAAACAGACTGATCAATATTTGGGGAATAGGTCTTTGATTCTTAAATATTTCTAAAAGGCTGTAACAAGATGTGATTTTTTTAAGTATTTCATATTATCACAAAATACTTATTTACTGCATTGGACTTCAATTTATTCTGTAACTACAGTAATTTCATATTTACATCTGACATAACTATGGATCAAACTTTACATGGAAACATTTGCTTGAACATAATTGTACTTGCAAGCATTCTCTCCCACCAATATTTAAACTTTTATCTCAAAGTATTCCAAGACAAACCACTGAAGTATAGCTAAGCAACTTGGCAGGCAGGAAAAGCAGTATTTCAGCAATTCTTCAACTTATTGTTGTCTCAGCACAAAAAAAGCCCCTACTCACTTTATGAAAAATACTACAGCATCTTTAGGGTATATAAAACAAATTACTTTTAACGCAGCAGTTTTGTCTCATATTAAAAGCATGTGGAGATTAACTTCTCTGGTTTTGAAGGTAAAATGAGTTAACTCTACTAACAGGAAAAGTTCTGACGCTCTTAAGTACTCCATAAAAACACCCAGGTCCTACAGTTATCTTTTAGTGACAATGTAGATATCATATGAAACACTACACACCTAATATTTAAAATTTATGTAACAGATAATAGAGCTTTCAGGTATATAATGCAAGCTTTCAGGTATAAGCAAAAAAATTAATTTCTAATTATGAAACTAAGTCCTTTTCATAAACCGACATTATTTTCAGGATACAATCATCCAGTTTTATTTGATATTAGAAGCAAAGTGTCAATAAACACAGAATTTTTATACTGTTGTGCAAATGAATATTGAATAGAATACTGCCACCTTTTGGCTATGATCTGGTCTTAAAAATGAGACTTCTCTGTAAAACTTCTAAAACACTTGACATATAATGATTATTCTAAAGAATTCAGTATGTCAACTGGCTAATGTTATGCTTATCATTAACATATTGTTGATGTAAGGATAAAACTTTTCATACTTAACTGCACAGTATTATCCTATTATTTCTCAATAATGAGCAAGCACTTTCACAAGGGCTTGTGTCTTTAGCAGAAATGACACAGGCATAGCTTTGACATCAAGCTAATGGAATTACTACTTGACAATCGTGGCAATTCCTCCTCTGCTTACAGTAAAATAAAACTACTTTTGTGTAACTCATACGGTCAACTTCATAAATATTGATTCACTAACTGATTCTCAGAAAGTTATTCCTGGAGAATTGTTGAGTCTAATATGAACATATAAGCACTTTAAAACACAGGTGAAAGGCACAGAAGTCTTTCAGCAACATCCAAAAGAAGGGCTCTGAAGGCTCTTTCCGTGAAAAAATGATGCCACTAGAAAAGGCAGTGCAGAAGAATCCAGGGCCTGGGATTTGGGGTTAATCCCTAGCAAGTGTTTCAAGTCATTGCAGAGAGATTCTCCCAACTGTGAGCTAATCAGGTTTCAATTTAATTCATTTATGCTGAATAAATTAAAAAAGAGGATTTGATCCATCTTTGGGGAAGAGTTTGCTCATTAAAAAGTTCAGGAAAACAAGCACTCCCTTTTTTGTTCCAGTATTTATATTATCAGTTGGGGTGACTGGCTATCAAGCAATGTGGAAGGACTATCACTTACCTAAGGGCTACTTCAAATCAGACCCTGTAAGCCCACAAGTTTACCGTGAATTCAGCTGTTTAAATTCTATGGTTTTGCATTGTCAGGAAATAACTAGTAACTTGATGAAAAATACAAAGAAACTCTAGATCCCTCTAATTTAAAAGAATAAAGGTTCTTATCCAACTCCCTGCAAAATGCTAACGCCATAGTTAAGTGGAATATGATTTTTAATTGTAAGTATTTCCATACAATCATGCTTTAAAGAATATGTTAAAAAGCAATAACCACAAATCATTTTGCTACTGTAAAGGTAGGGTTCTTGTATCCGCCTTTTCCCTAGTATTGCAAATACTTCATATGGAAACTTTATTAAACAATATCAGAGCTAAGTAGGGGGAATTCACTCGACTGGAAGCTTATTTTCCATCTACCAGTATAAGCATTTGAAATATGTAGTGACAAGGACCTTTTGAAATTGTAATATATGATTTGCATTTAGAGAAGAACAAACAGCAGGATACACAATACATAGTTTTTAGCCAGCAATACCTGCATTCTTCTGAGTATTGGGTATTGGCACAGGGAGTTTTTACACATAGACCATCTTAATCTTCTGACTAAAACTGTGCAGGCTCAGATTGAAACTATTTATGCATAAATTGAGTTCTTCATAATTAAGCAAGTGTACAAACAATTTCACTTTAGACACTTTTTTCCTCCATCTGTCCTACTCAAAACTATTTTTACCAAAAAAATCTAAAAAGGACAACCAGTAATACTTACAAACTACTTGTGTTTTGGAAACAAAATTTTAAGCAGCATTTAACTTTGACAAATAGCCTTCACTAACCTTTACAAATTTGCCCACAGGGATAAAATGACAAATGACTCTGACAATGGGGCGTATTAGACTCCTAGAATATTGCTCATACATGGCCCTTCAGGAAATACAATTTCAGATTATATCAGCACTTCCATTTTTCAGGGCCTAATAGCTTGAAAAAAAATAACCAACCAAAAAAGCCAAAACAAAAAACCCGCACACACCTTCCCTGTGGGACGAAACTTAACACATAACATCATGAACAAATGTTGCTTCAACAATTTAAAACGTATCACAGTTTCCTAACACTGTGTGCCTATATGTAGCTCGTGATGCCTGTATTTCCGAAATAACAATATTGTAAAAGTTTAGCACAGACAACTGAAATGTTTTCAGTATTTTGGGAGGGGAAAGGAAAATTGGACCTCTTTAAATATCCTAAGGTGATAGGAAAATGCTGTGCTGCTGCAGGCAATAATATTATATTACACTAATTCTCTGGTCCAAATCCTGTATCTGTTTCTGACCCTCTAAAGTGCACTGAAATCAACTGATCCTTCCCACTGCCTTCAACAGGTTTGGATCAAACTCCCTAAGATTGTATCATGCCACAGGAGACTAGTCTACAAGGATATGATGCTGAACATTTAGAAATACCAGTCTTTTAAGGCAAGAAGGGAATAATTACTGAGATCTAAGACATCATATTCTGTTTACTGAAAACACTAATACAAATTATGCACATCAATATTATATTATGCGTACAACAGTGAGAAAGGAAAGTCACCTTTCCCTTCACCTTCCTAACAGGCTGGATTTAGAATGGGGATTCTAAGCCAGGTCATAGTGGGAGAGGCAATCACAGCACCTTAGTCAGTAGCTAATCTGCCTTTACTGTTTAAGGAGAGAAGCCCACGACTACAGGGTGAATTTGATAATTTGAGGGGAGTGCCTCTACCCTTCCTCATTCCACTGCTTGTTCCTCAAGCAGCCATGTTTATTAGAGTATCTGCTAAAAAACTTGAGTTAGGTGGTGGACTCAGTAGATGGATGTTAATAACACGTTACTATCATCACTTCAGATACTCCTTAGTAATAACAATTTCTCCTCACTGCAGGCTGCATCTTCCTTTTTTTTTTTTTTTTTAATCCGCTTCTCTAGCCTTCTTGTTATAAAATCTTTCAAGAAGCTCTTAAACCTAAATTTCCTGAGAGTTCCAACAGCCCAGGCCTACAGTATAACAGATTAATAGCAAGAATAGAAGAGCTGGAAAATGTGAGAATACCTGGCTCTCAAAAACCTTACCACGGAGCTGGTAACAAATTTATAGTGTCTCAAAAAAAAAAAAATCCAAACAAACACAAAACAAACTTTGCCTGCTCACAGCTGTTTCTATGCTACACTGCCCCACGTGCTCTGCTTCTAATGCATTGAGTTCATCTGACATTTTGTAAGGCAGCAACCTCTCTGCTGTTGCATCTTCCTGCCTCTTTGAATGTGCATAGACAAGCTCTGTGGTGTCTCTCGGTCCCAGCCTTCCAAATATCCAGACCCTGCCTGTACACCTGGATTTCCTACCAAAGGAAAAAAGTGCATTTAGACCACATACAGAAAAAAAGATGACAGCGTGTGTAGGGAGTACAGAGCTCTTCGTGAACACAGAGAATTTGTTTCCTTTTCTGTCCATGAGCTACTTCCTGTATTTTTTCTGCCTTACCTATCTGTAATACTTCAACTCATGTCCTGCTATGTGACTTGTTCCAGTGAATGTTTTAGTTGTTTCTCTTACACAGTTTTATCCCTATTTGGATCTTCTGTACCATCTCCCACATTGTACCCCACAAAAATTGTCCTTAGCTTATTTCTCTGAGCTGCCTTTTCATAATTTATTATCTCCATATGATCTTCTAGTAATATTCTTACACAACTTTATCTCATGTATCAATCATCCCTTCTACATATTGTCCCACAATTATCACAATGAATGTAGGCTACTGCAGCTGTGGAAGAACAATGCCTTCAAAGACAGCTCTCGAACAAAAGAAGAGAAATGAACATCTTCACCACAACCCCCGCCCCCGTGAGAAATTCTGCTTTCCACTGTCTTAGACTCATTACCGACTGGAGGCCCCTGCAACAATTAAGTACTGCAAGAGACCAGACTGAGGTCAGATCTTTTCCTCTTTCTCTGGTCCTGCCACCAATCTATTGTGCTAGCTCTGAGTAAGTCTTTATCATCTCCCTGCTTCAATTTTCCTCCTCAACAAATGCGCCTAAAATGTTATTCCTCCTGGAGAAGTTAATTTGAGATGAGTACAGGGAACACTGTAAGACTGGAATGTTTTTCTTGTAGTTAGCATGGAGACTCAGTTCACTTCCCATGGACAAAGCCTGAGAACAGCAATGGTTTCTTTTGATATTTTCAGGCATCTTTGGTGCATTACTGTTGCAGGCAATAAATAAATAAAAAAGTTTAAACGCTAGCAGGCCATTGATGGCTGGGTCTATACCTGTGTGAACATCTGAAATCGAACTTTTGAACTCTCAGGAAGACTGCTGCTTCCCAGTGGCAACCAGTACAATCTGACTATAAATGTTGATAAAAGTGTGACTGAAGAGTGGCACATCCCAACTCCTCCAATTAGCACAGAGACAGAACCCCCAATTAGGAGGCTGATGATGCATTGTGTTTCTACACATAGACTACTTGAGAAAATGGGAGGCTAGAGGCCTCAAAGAAGGCTTCCTTTAAAAAAAGAAATGGCTTTGGAGAGAAGAAAGGGGTCTGGAAAGAAGGTGGTGAAAATCCCAGCTGGAGGGAAGATCCTGGATCAGGGGGTATGTGAGGAAACGACTGCCAGGGGGTGCTCAGGGACCTTGGTCTGCAATGCCTGAGGCCAGTAATTGTTAGCAGTGGCACACTACAATCCAACATGACTGTCTCCAGTGTTCCCTGACCAGCAGTGACCTCCCTGCTGGGAAGGGAAGCCAAGACCTACTGAACATAATGCTGGGGCGGGGGGAGTAAGTGCATGTGAGATAATCTAGCAGAGTAAAAGCTGTAATCTTGTTGGTTCTTGAATAAACCCAAGCACCCAGATCTGCTATGGGCTGTTGGTTACTCTGCCTTGCCCATGAACATTACAAGCTACTATCCTGCAGCCTGTGGCAGAGTCCCATCCTTTCTGAACAAATGCTGTCCGTTTGACAATGACACGTGAGGCCATGGAGGTATTTGACTAATTTGAATACAGCTTTCTTGTAGGACTTACCATGGTGACCGTGACCGTTATCATGACCTCCTAAAGCTACAATAAAGGCATCCAAAGGCGAAATATCCTGCCTGTATTTATACAGCACGGTCATATGATGTCTCCAGATTGTCCTTAAATACACGCTATATACCCCAGAGGGCTCCAACAGCAAAGGCATCTAGCACTACCTGCAAATGTCCATCACCCCCCTTTCCCAAGCTGCTCACTTCCGTGAAGCTCCTGCAAACAGTCAGGACTTGGTTTGCTAGCCCCAGTCCTGTCCCATGACAGAATGGCGCAGGAAAATGAGTACGGGGCTGCAATCTCTGACACACCATCCTCTGTGTTACTGGGGCCAGCCTAGACCCCAATTAACAGGGCAGGCTGAGAGCAGAGTGATTAACGGACAATCCTGAGAAATGACAACTTATTTATTTGGTATTTATGCAGGTAAATATGCAGCTGCCAGAGAACCATTTATTGTAAAAATTACCCTGCTTTTAATTGTAAGCTCTCCCTAAGACACCCAAAACCAATGTCCAGACCATTTGATCACATCAACATTTATGGAGGAACATTCTCAACTGATATGCCACACCTTGTCCACTTGCCCAGATGAGAACCCTAAGTCTCTCTCCTCTTTAATTTTTGTCTTCCTGCAAGAGAATAATACCCCATTCTTCTGGGAGGTTAAATGAGGCATTTGGCAACCCAGGCCAGGGTGCACAGTAGGCTGGTTTATGAAAAAATATTGTAGGTGAGAAAATAATGAGAAGTGGAGGAGATACAGCTGTCTTCTGCTTCGTTCTGATTCTGAACTGTTTTCTGATGTGTTTAAGTTTTTGGCCAGGCTCACCACCTGCTTATAAAGCTATGGATTTTGAACCTAAAAAAGCATTATACATCTCTTTTCCCCTGTTTTTCCCCTTGAACTCTTGGGGCAGCTTACTTGAGCACTAATTTATTGTGGGATTGATCTACCTAATTGTGCTCCAGGGCTTTTAAAAACTTTGTGCAGTGTTTATGTTAAGAGCTGTAGACCTCTGGTTCAGAGCTTATTGGTTCCTAATGAACCTAGAGAGCAAGCAGGGCATGCACAGTGCTTAAATTTGGGTACTACTTTTGCTTAGGTACTTTAAAATCCTCTATTTAGGAGTCAAATTTAGGGTAGTGAATGTTACACATTTTTTAGAGCAATATGGTACCCATAATCTGCCATAATTACTGAAAGGAAGATTACCAGTTTCAAAGATGGATTTAAATAATGCAGTAACTAAATAAAGAAACTAATGTAGTACCAAATAAAGCAGTAACAAAACATTTACAATATAATAAAAGAAGAATACACAACAGAAATTAATTCACCACAAGATGCTAAACTTCTGCAGATACTGCCTAATATACATTAAGACAAAAAGTGATTTTACCCTCCCTTACTTGCAAGAAGCTCAAAAAAAATCTTCCAAGAAATGCACCCACTTGCTATATAATGCTTGTGGTTTGCAACCCTTATACTAAAGTCCTTGTGAAACAAACACCCTCTTGATATTCTATGTATTGAAAAGACTTTAAAAACATTTTAAAATACTACAGCTTCGAGGTAAACATCTTAAGCTAAAAGTTTCAAGCCCCATTTCCTGAACAATGAAGGAGAGCAAATTTTTAAAGCCGCAGTCTGAAAATATGTCTGAGATGAAAAAAAGATTGCGTAACAAGAACAGAGGTCATGAAACTCATGGCTGAAAACAGGTTTACGTCAAATTCAGATGGTTTTCAAATAATTGTTTCAAAAAGCCTCCTGATACAAATATCTGTATCACCTTCAACTGCGATTTTCATGTACAATCATTCCACAAATTCTTCATAACTGAACCTAAACTGATCCAACAGTCAAGGGCAGAGAAAGAACATACAGTAAGTGCTGATTGCTATTCATCAGCATGAAACTGGGAAGGGTGGCTGACACACTGGAAGGCTGCGCTGCCATTCAACGCGATCTGGGCAGGCTGGAGAGTTGGGCAGAGAGAAACCATATGAAGTTCAACAAAGGCAAGTGTAGGGTGCTGCACCTGGGGAGGAATAACCCCATGCACCAGGACAGGTTGGGGGCTGACCTGCTGGAAAGCAGCTCTGCAGAGACGGACCTGCGAGTCCTGGTGGACAACAGGATGACCATGAGGCAGCAATGTGCCCTTGTGGCCAAGAAGGCCGGTGGCATCCTGGGGTGCATCAAGAGGAGTGTAGCAAGCACATCGAGGGAGGTCATCCTCCCCCTTTACTCTGCCCTGGTGAGACCACAACTGGAGTACTGTGTCCAGTTCTGGGCTCCCCAGTTCAAGAAGGACAGGGAACTGCTGGAGAGGGGACAGCAAAGGGTTACAAAGATGATTAGGGGGCTGGAGCATCTTCCTTGTGAGGAAAGGCTGAGGGAGTTGGGTCTTTTTAGTCTGGAGAAGAGAAGACTGAGGGGGGATCTCATCAGTGCTTACAAATACCTAAAGGGAGGGTGCCAGGAGGAGGGGCCAGTCTTTTTTCAGTGGTGCCCAGTGACAGGACAAGTGGTAGTGGGCACAAACTTGACCATAGGAAGTTCCATCTGAACATGAGAAGGAACTTCTTGCCTTTGGGGGTGGCAGAGCACTGGAACAGACTGCCCAGAGAGGTGGTGGAGTCTCCAACTTTGGAGACATTCAAAACCCGCCTCGATGCCATCCTGTACATCCTGCTGTAGGTGGATCTGCTCTGGCAGGAGGGCTGGACTAGATGATCTCCAGAGGTCCCTTGCAACCCCTAACATTCTACGATTCTATGAAAATAATATTTACTACAAGTTGCTGTACACTTTTTATATTGAAACTTTTTCATAATAACTTATTATGTTTCCCCAAATACTTCCTGGGATATAAAATCGAAAAATATTTCCCATTGGGAAAATTTCCCCCCTCCCCCCTTTTATTTCTCTTTTCTTCCCCCTTTTTTTTTTAAAAAATAAATCAAAGGAGTAATAATTTCAAGTTACTTAACACATGCTTTATTACACCCCTCAATGTATAATGCTATTTTGAAAAATAACTCTAGAACACACTTATTTTGAAAAGCCTCGTTTGTTTCTCTGATCTCAAGTTCAAGTACACTTGAACTGCAACATTTTTTCTCCAAATCTCTCTCCTGCAAACAACTTGGGATTGGAAAGCAAAGCTGGTTTCTTTCATGCTCATCCATCACCACCAATAATAAAGATTTGAGATTAAATTATGCCCTTCCTCGCTGATTCCAATACTCTGGGATAAAAAGCTTTACTTACAATTTCCTTTGCCTTGTTTTGTATATTTAAAGTACACTATGTCATACTTACAGCGCCAAATTCATTTATTCCTAAGAAATCCACCTAAGCTCACTGAAGTCTTCTGTAATTCCCAGATCTAGTTCTGCCTTCTAACAGGCCTTTCAAATCTCTCTTGAAAGCACAGAATTGGACAAGCTGGTAACACCAAAGATGCATTTGTTATTTTCAAATCAAATTGTATTTTCTTCTACCTTTTCTTGTTACCTCGACAAGCAAAATCAAAATTGTACCAGAGCAGGGAAAGATAAAGACTATTTCTGTGTAAAAGTTTCCCCCATCCATTCCTTTGATATACAGAATCAGAATCACAGAATCACTTAGTTTGGAAGAGACCTTTAAGATTATCAAGTCCAAGCACCAACCTAACACTGCCAAAACCACCACTGAACCATGTCCCTCAGCACCACATCTACCCCGTCTTTTAAATACCTCCAGGGACGGCGATTCCACCACCTCCCTGGACAGCCTGTTCCAATGCTTGACAACCCTTTCCATGAAGAAGTTTTTTCTAATATCCAACCTAAACCTCCCCTGGCACAACTTGAGGCCATTTCCTCTTGTCCTGTCACCTGTTATTTGGGAGAAGAGACGGACCCTCACCTCGCTATAACCTCCTTTCAGGTAGTTGTAGAGAGTGATAATACAAAGCAACAGACTAAGAACAGGCTCAAAACCACAAGTCATATGGTTTTCTTTGCAATTACGATTTTAACCCTATCATGTGCCAGTGTATTATGACACGTGAGTATCCTTTAAGAGGATGTCAATCAGCATGTATAAGAGACTCAAATCTTAAACCTTTATTCTGACAAATATCCTGTATTTGTAAGCTTGGAGCAAGGGAGTATTTTTCCCCCTAAGTGGAATATACACATAAAACCCCTTGCCTTATGAAATAATTATCTCCTTACTTCCTCTATTCTTCATCACATTTGTGGAGGGGGAAGAAAAACCCAACCCAGAAGTATTCTATTTACCTGTTTCACAAAAAACTAAGTTTGGTCAAACCTGTAGAGAGAGAATGTATTAGAACTGACTGACTTCTGTTCAAATGTTCACTTGATTCAAATTATTGGTGAATCTTGCAACACGATCGAGTGCCATAAATTGTTGGATTTTTTTATAAGAGAAATATTTCCAAAAATACAGAAAATGTCACATTGAAAGTTGAGGATAGAGCCTAACACCACTCATTGGTAAAGTACAATAAGATAAGCATTGTGCCTCCAACTTTTTAATATGGCCATCCTCTCAAGTGAGGAAAATCTGCTTATACAAGTTTCACTAGTACAAGTGCAGAGTAACTCCACTAATTTAATTATCATTCCATTAGACAAGTTCTTTACTAACATCCTTGCACTAGAAAAAGCGTATCAAATAATTATAAAGCTTTAACATGGTACTTCCACTTCGGACTCTTGTGTTTCCTCGTCTATTTTTTTTCCAAATACTTTAAACAGCGCATCAACATAGTCCTCTCCTATTTTATGATGATTCAGCTGAATTATGAGATATGCTTAGTGTAAATTTGACTGCTATCCAGAAATAGTTGACAGCAGTGAATTCCTCTAGATGTCACATTCTTGATTTTAGGAATATTTTTGTTTCAACAAGTGCAAAAATACTTACGGAACGCAGGAAGTGAAATCTTTTTCCAGATATAAACAAAGCTAAACAAAAAAGGACCAACATGAGATTTCTGAATTACAAATACCAAAATGAAAAAAATAACAAGCTACGTAAGATTCGAATCATACCTTCTGTGTCAAAGGATGTGAAAGAAGTTAATAGGTTTAATTTCCCTTTGATCATGTGAGACAGAAAAATATTTTACTATGCTTTTCTAGTGATTACTTACTTCCAACAATTCAAAGAATGTTGGATTCCACTGCTGTGTTAACAATAAGATAAATGACAACCAATTATGTAAATGGAATCCTTAAGACAAAATTTCCTCACTATTTAAGAACTATGAAATCAAAAGACCCAGCCCGAGCAAGAAACGTTCCTGTTGATTTTCTTAAGATATTTTTTGAGATAATTCTAGCCAAATGCCTTTTATTTCATGAACCAAAACAGCAATCTCAAGTACACTGGTACTTAAAAATCTTAAATACAGTGGACTGCATTTCCAGAAGGAAAGCGCTCCACTACGTTAGAGCACTTCATCTTCAAGTCTGCTCTATGTCAAAAATGAAATTTGGCTTAGAGGCTACTATGCCTTGTATAAGTCACCTCAGTCAGGTGTCTGCGCAACAGTTCAAAATAAACTCAGGTTTCCAGTTATTCAGTTAAGACTGTTTTGCCATGAAAGCTTAAAAGTATTTTAGAACAATTTTCATCAAGAGGGCTATATCTATTTCACTAAATGATATAGCTAAAGCAGTTAAGACACACTCTTCTTTTCTCAGAACAGTAGTCCTCAGCGCAGAGTATATTCCTCTTTGGGAATTTACAACAAACAGTCGTCCTGACAGTTCCTCTTGGCACAGTATTGTTGTAACGGTCTTCCTGCTAAAAGGCTCTCCCCAGCTAGGTCTTTAGACCTTTTCAGTCATTACTGTACTTGTTTCTTGCAGATCACAGAATCTTCAAATCTTAGGGGTTGGAAGGGACTTCTGGAGATCACCTAGTCCAACCCCCTTCCAGAGCAGGTCCACCTAGAGCAGGTTGCACAGGTGGGTTTTGAATGTGTCCAAAGTTGGAGACGCCACCACCTCTCTAGGCAGCTAGTCACTCATCATTAGAATCAAGCACTGCACAGTGCCTCAGATGCTTTAGCCCTCTGTACTACTGAGGGCCCTCCAATGGCAATTCCACAGCCTGCTTTCCACTGGCAGCTCTGTAACCTAACTGCCTTAAGGAGGAACAACCAACAGCATGTTTGAACAGATCCTGGTTAGTCCCCAATGGGGGTTGGACCAAATGATCTCCAGAGGTCCCTTCCAACCCCTAACATTCTGTGATTCTGTGGTTAAACACATATAGTTACTATTGGAAAAGTATTATAGGGGGATAGCTTTCCCCACTAGACGTGATGTAGGCCATCAGCAATATGTAGGTATCACAGGTACCATTTAAAGCAAATCAGTATGAAAAACATAAGGTTGTCTTGCAGATAAAAAGAGATTCTTTTCCACAGCTGATGCTCTGAGATGAGTGTTACTATATGCAAAACTACACACACCACAGATTTATATAAAAGTATTAATAACTCAGGGTCACGTGAAGAACTTAACTTCATTCATCCTGCATAAATGCTCTGCTTTCCTTACAGGACACCTTCTACCATAGTAAACACTGAACTGCTCTGATGACTTACCTCAAACAAACGGCCTGTCACATCCTTAATTCTGTAGCTTTTACATCTTTCTGTAGAAGTATGGAGAACATCACTAGCGGCCTGAAGAATGTCTTTGCAAACATACTACCTCCTTATTTCTCATTTACATTTAAAACAAAACAGCCAAAACTAATCTGTACTACAACTATATTAACTCACTATTCAGCATAAATAGCTACTGTAGCTGCCATAGTCTGTAGTTATATGATTCACTAAGCAAATGATTTAGGGAAGGAAAAGTTTCTTTGTGACAAAGGCTTGATTCATGCTTTGTGTGAAGAGGTGAGGCCTGACTCACTGGAACCAACTGCATGTCCTGACAAAAATCAGCACAAAACTTACAAAGTATAGAAGCAAAAAGTGCCGTTTATACCTTCCAGTGTTCTGGTGAGTTAACATCATGGTGAACTTGCTATTACCCTCACTCTGGCTACATAAAACTCCCAAGTTATCATCAACATTCATGATTCCCCTGTTTCTGTTGCTAAACGCAACAATACACATCCACACTGGGTTGGATTCCACTATGTAAGCCATTGTCCACCAGCTTCCCGGCCTCATTACTGCATCTCATCTGTCACGCACTCGCCACTGAGAGCTCAAAACCATGGCCAACATGGACCAACACTTAAATACCTCACTTGGTGCTAAAGTTTAGGCCCCTTCCAGCTCCTGTTTACCAGATTAAATCAAGTCAAGCTCCCACAACAAGGACAAAGTGGCAGGGCTGGGCTTACACCTCAAAGTCACCCTGAAATGCTTTTAGGAGAAATTCGTTGAGTAGAATCATAGAATCACCTAGGCTGGAAGGGACCTTCGAGATCAGAGTCCAACCACCCACCTAACGCTGCCACGGCCACCACTGAACCATGTCTCTCTGCACTAGGCCTATCCATCTTTTAAATAACCTGCAGGGACAGCGATGCCACCTCCTCCCTGGGCAGCCTGTTCCAGTGCTTGACAACCCTTTCAGTGAAGAAATTTATCACCGCTTCTGGAACCAATTTCTATTCGGTCGGCCCCCACCACAAGACACAAACCCTCTCTGAGCACTTACTAGCGCGCTGCACCGGCGCCTTCATCCAACGCACGGCACGGGCTGGGCACGGGCTGGGCCCCGACAGGGCCTCGATCCCGCCGCCCGGCCTGGCCCTACGGCCGCCTCCAGCCAGGGAGCGGAACCCAGCCCAGGATCCATCCCCGGATCCATCCCAACCGCTCCCCCACACCGCCACGGCGAGAGCCTCCCCCCTCGCCCAGGCCTGTGCCAGGCGCCCCGGGCCCGCCCCTACGCTCGCTCAGCCCCACGCAGCCGCCACCGCCCCGGGGCCGCGCAGGCGCCCGCCCCGGGGCCGCGCAGGCGCAGGGCCCATAAGCGCCGCCGCCACCGCCCCGCGCGCCGGCAGGTCCCGCCTCTCTCTTTTCTCTCCCGTCGCCAAGATGGCGGAGTACGACCTGACCACCAAGATCGCGCACTTCTTGGACCGGCNCTCTGGCTACATAAAACTCCCAAGTTATCATCAACATTCATGATTCCCCTGTTTCTGTTGCTAAACGCAACAATACACATCCACACTGGGTTGGATTCCACTATGTAAGCCATTGTCCACCAGCTTCCCGGCCTCATTACTGCATCTCATCTGTCACGCACTCGCCACTGAGAGCTCAAAACCATGGCCAACATGGACCAACACTTAAATACCTCACTTGGTGCTAAAGTTTAGGCCCCTTCCAGCTCCTGTTTACCAGATTAAATCAAGTCAAGCTCCCACAACAAGGACAAAGTGGCAGGGCTGGGCTTACACCTCAAAGTCACCCTGAAATGCTTTTAGGAGAAATTCGTTGAGTAGAATCATAGAATCACCTAGGCTGGAAGGGACCTTCGAGATCAGAGTCCAACCACCCACCTAACGCTGCCACGGCCACCACTGAACCATGTCTCTCTGCACTAGGCCTATCCATCTTTTAAATAACCTGCAGGGACAGCGATGCCACCTCCTCCCTGGGCAGCCTGTTCCAGTGCTTGACAACCCTTTCAGTGAAGAAATTTATCACCGCTTCTGGAACCAATTTCTATTCGGTCGGCCCCCACCACAAGACACAAACCCTCTCTGAGCACTTACTAGCGCGCTGCACCGGCGCCTTCATCCAACGCACGGCACGGGCTGGGCACGGGCTGGGCCCCGACAGGGCCTCGATCCCGCCGCCCGGCCTGGCCCTACGGCCGCCTCCAGCCAGGGAGCGGAACCCAGCCCAGGATCCATCCCCGGATCCATCCCAACCGCTCCCCCACACCGCCACGGCGAGAGCCTCCCCCCTCGCCCAGGCCTGTGCCAGGCGCCCCGGGCCCGCCCCTACGCTCGCTCAGCCCCACGCAGCCGCCACCGCCCCGGGACCNGGCGTGGCCGGGGCCTGGGCCGTGAGGCGACTCGGAGTCGCTTCCTGAGGGAGGAGCGCGGGGCTGCCGCGCCGCGCGGGGCGAGGCCTGTGGACCTTCGCGGGGAGGGGGCGAGCGGCGCCACGGAGCGGGAGGGGGCCTGGGCGGCCGCTTCCCCCGCAGCGCGGCTCCCCGGGGCGCTGGCTTGCGAGGCGGAGGCGGCCGCCTGTCTCCCCTTTCGTTCACGCTCCTCGGCGCGTTCCTTCCCTTTCCCCGTGCCGGGGCAGGGAAAGCCGAAAGCTCTCCCTCGCAGCCGCCGCTCGGTTCCTGCCCGCTTCCCGGCAGCGCGGGGCGGCCCTGCGCCGCCTCGGCCGTGGAGCTGCAGGGCGGCGTGTGGGGTTGCGTCAGCGTAGACGGCGTTGCTAATCAACTCTAATTTTAAACAGCTGCCATCACGAATTTCTGTGTAAACCCGGTGTAAGTCCATTCTAGCGCTGTCCGTTGTTCATGTTTTTATATATATTTTTAACCACATGACTGCAGAGAACCCGGTAATGCTGGAGGTACTTCAGAGTAAACTGTCATCAGTCTAAACTATCTGAAGCACTCATCTGATCCATCTTAAAATGGAACCAAAGCATGTAAAATTACATAAACCTTGAATTCAAAATAAATACTATTTTAGGCTGCAGAAATAACCAATTAAGCTTGCATACATTGAGGCAGTTTGACCTAACCAGTTTTTGTGTCTAGTGTATGGCCTTTGCTTGATGTCTGTTATCTTGGGGGTGTTTTTAGTATTTTGTCACTTATAAATCAGCTCAAGTTAATGAAACAGTTATTTCTGTCGTGATAATCTTGAACAGCACAATGTTCAGAGGCAAACTAAAATTTTGCAGGTTCTGTGTCTGAGATGTCCATAAGTGTGGCGTGGTGACTTGTAATACAGCCATCGTGCAACTGTACTTTTGAGGTGTGTTCTAGCTTAGGCCCCCACCTACATCTTGAAGACCTAACAGCAGTTTACAACTCATGGCTAAATTACAGGGTAGGAACTTTAGAAAATAATTTGACAAGTTTAAGAGAACCATCCAATTACACAAGGTAAACAAAATCTGCCCTTATGCTAAGACCTAACAACATATTTTACATTATTCTGTGCTGCAACTAAATTATAAGTTTGATCTCGAGTATCTCTTCTGAGAGCCACTTTAAATTATTTGATTAATCCACACTGTTCAGCATGTTGCTTTGTGGAGAGTGTTCACTGCTTTGAAAGAAAAACCTGACTAGGTTTTAATATTTTTTAAATATATATATATGTGTGTGTATATATATATATAGTTTTCAGAGATTTTTCATGTTGGATTTTTTTTCCTATGAATTGTAATAGGAATTACTGTTCCTTTTAGAGGAGTAGTAATCTAAAATGTTACTTGGCTTCTAACTAGTCTTTGAAGTTCTGCATTCATAAGTAGCAGGAAGTTGCTGGTATCTTGCCAGGCCCGGAAATGTAGAGAGGCTGTATAGTAAGCACATTTAATAACAGAGCTGTGAGTTCTTGCAAAGCTGTGAGATTTCATGTCTAAAATGATTTAATTGGCCAAAAATCCATTAATAAATGGTGTCATAAAGGTAACAAGATACTGTGAAATGGAAAATACTTAACTGTATTGAAAGAAATCTGTTAATAATTCCTGTTTCAGATATACAATGAAAAAGAGCTACTCCAAGGAAAACTGGATCTCCTTAGTGATACCAACATGGTGGATTTTGCTATGGATGTGTACAAAAATCTTTATTCCGATGAAATTCCACATGGTAAGCTGCTTATTTAGAAGTAAAAATTGATTTACAACCTTTCCGCCTAAAATAACAAATAACTAGTGGTAATTTGCTTGTTGCACTCAAAAACTAGAATACGGTTTAACTTTGTTTGGCCTTAACTAAAGGATGTATAATACCAAAACAAGTAGAATCCCCTAATCCTGAGAGGTTTGGGTTTGTTGGTCTATCGGAAGCTTAGTCTTGGAATGACATTGGAAGTATTTCAATGCTGATTTGGTCGTTTCAAGCACTTTAAAGGTATGGCCTAATAGAGTTGTACGTACTTGTTATCTGTCAAATTAAACAGTATTGCCCAATGATTTGGAGTAACTAAACTTTTTCCTTCAAGCGTCCAGTATAGTAAGGCTAGATTTCCATTGTGAGTACTCCCATTAAGCTGTCTGTTGGTGGATAATTTTTAAACGGAGGAGATACAGATGTTTTTGAAAGTGCATGTTTTCTTCACTTCTGTCAGCATATAAATTGCTGTTTCTCTAGGAGAAAATTAATGATAATTAATATTACCATAATGAAAATGGAATGTAATTTCTTACTGTCTTCCCCATGATTTTGGAAACTTCCCTGTTTATGTCTTAAATTTATATCTTCCTGAGGAGCATTTGGGGAGCAGGAGAAAATGAGAATATCTCGCTTTCTCTAATTTCTATCCTTCATGATTTTGTGGGTTTTTTTTATTTTGGGTTTTCTTCTGTTGATTCTTTTTTCTGGATTGGTTTTTTGTTTGTTGGTTTGAGTTTGGTTGGTGGTTTTTTTTTTGTTTCTGGCCCTAGTCCTTGAATATGCACTTACTTCCTATTTCTTCATCTTTTTTTCATCTTGTGGAATTCCTCATGTTTTTCTAAGCTAGTGGGACTACAGTCTGTCTTGCTTGCAGCTTAGGAGCAAAAGACTCAGGTGCTTTTCCATAGTCGGGTATAAGATCCAACTACTGTTCTGCTGTTGGGTCTTAGTCTTTCCAGGTTCTTTAAGTGGCAGAGTTGGCAGTTAGCCTCTTTGGAAATACATGAAGAGAACTAAGACTTACGGATGTTGGATTCGATGTTCTGAACAAATCTGATATGGTAGAATTAGGTGTTGTGTTTTATGAGTGTATATGCAAAGATATGGGACTGATCATAAGTAATGATAGCCAGAGACTTTCCCTTTTGTAATCTAGGAAACAGCTGTAATGATAGCTTCACCTTTAGGTTACTTATCAGCTCTACTGATTAAAAAAAGTCAGACCACCTCAGGGCTGTAAAAAATCTCAAGCTGAACAGGTTTTTGTCTCTTTCATTGCTCCAGCCTTTCTAAACGATTAAAGAATATTAGCATGTCAGTAGTAAATAGCACAAGAAATAGGTATTCTAGCATGCTTTCACCAAGTAACTCATCTAATACATGTCTCTAAGCTTTTATTTCATCAGTTTGGCAGGATTTTTTTTGTATGTGATGACTTCCTGTTGTTTGCTCTGTGGCTTTTATTCCACAGTATTAAATTAACTTAAGCTGAGGTAATACTTTCATGGGGAGTCAGTTGTTCAGGCTCCTTGCTTGTCCAGCTTTCTATGAAAAGGCCTTAACTTACTCTGAGATTTCTAGTGCGTGTGATCTTCGGGCATCAACGCTTAGCAGAACGTATGTACAAACGGGTTATTTGTATCCATTGAATTGCTGGTTTCACTAAATTTCTCGCTGACTTTTTTTTGTTAAGACCTGACTGTTATAAGTACTGAAAGCTAAGTTCACTTACGTTACTATACTTGGAAAATGTCTCTGCACAATTTATAGTTGGTTTTGTCTTGTCTTCCATGAGATCAACTTACAATTACACAGCCAGGAGATGTCACAGGAAAACATTTTCGTACTCTTAGTAAGTCAACTAAGTAGTTTTTCTATCATCTCTTTTCCCCTTCTTTTATAATCTTAAGATTCGTCTGAAGTTGGAGGTAATTTCTCCTTATTGGAACACTTCCTATCAGGCAAGTCATTCTTGGATTTAGGCTGGGTCACCGTTATGGTGTTATCCACTTTGGACCTCCTTTACAAATATCTATGTAGTGCTATCACAAAAGAAATGTCTAATAGGTTCACTGTGGCATTGAGTGTCCTGGTGTGTGGCTCGTGTGGCTCACTGATGGCTTTGTGCATACTGTTCTGTCCTGGGATTTGATCTTGGTTTATCTGATCCCATATGTTTCTTGGGGTCTCGGGGTGCCACTGATTTTTCTTTATTTCTTTTAAGCACGTAGGCTTTTCTGAATTTTATTTAAGTGTTCATTTTGTTGCACTGGTAGCACTTGGTGAGGAAGTTTGGGTCTGTGAAATAATCACCCTAAAACTGTTAGTTCTATTTCCTAATTATTTTTCATAAAAGGTTTAAATGTTCTAATTAAACACACATAGTGTTCCAAATCATAGTTTTGCATATTGACCTGCTTTAAATTCTTTCTGACAATTTTCAGTCGTTCAAAAAACGTGTTTTCAGAACCTGGTCAGTTAGAGGAAAATTAATCTTACTGGTATCACAGCACTTTCTACTTTTTTCCGTTTACTTGGAATAAGTGAACTTGTTTAAAAGGTTGCTTTTGCCTTAGTGGAAGCTTGAAGATACATTGTCTAATACAGACTGCTGCACCTACCTATACAGGAGGAAAGAAACCAAATGTTAGAAGCTTTTAATTAAGGTAATGATTTGTTAGATACCTCTGGTTTTGTGACTTGACCAAGAGGACAAATGAGGTAGGAATTGGTAAGATGTGTTCAAATGTGCTGTCAGCACCATGTAATTACAGGTTGGTTTCTCTAAAAACTTAGTGTATTACATTAAAATCTTTTTTGTTTGTGTGTTTAGCTTTGCGTGAGAAGAGAACAACTGTTGTTGCACAGCTGAAGCAGCTTCAAGCTGAAACTGAACCTATTGTCAAGATGTTTGAGGATCCAGAGACTACAAGGCAAATGCAGTCCACTAGGTAATTTCTAACATCATTTCTCAGGACAACTTGTTGTTTTGCACCTCTTAGGTATGTTGATGATAGGAATGCTCTCCATGTAGCAACTGCAAAGACAGATGTTTTTATTTTCAGCCAGTATTTATGGAGTGTTTGTGGTCAGGTAATTGAAATTGATGGACACAATTTACTCTTTTCAGTGCTTTTACCTGCTGTGCGTAAGGCATCTGTGTTCTTAACGTTCAGGAGTCAACCTGAGACACGCGACAGTCATCACTGAGTGCGGTCAGATCCCAGCTGAGATTGGTGTTGGGGAGCTTTTTTGTTTGTTTCTTGAGGGGGTTGGTTTGGGGGTTTCTGAGGGAAAATGTGGGCTGAAACAATTCAGATTCTGTTTCCTAGGAGGCCATCTTCCCTCTCTCCCTATTCTGCCTTCCACAGAGGATTATGGAGTGCTATCTTCTTATTCTGGGAGGCCTGGTGAATAAGCATCTCTTCAGCCTCATAGCGTGTGTCTTTCAGGAGTCCCATGCTTCCCCTTACCCTCCCTCACCCCTCACCCCACCCCCCAAACTGGTCAACTTCTTGGTGTAAGATAGTGACCATAACTATCTTTGTCAGACATATCCAATTTCTTCTCACTTTGTTCACGGGACTAATTAAAGTAGATTGTGTTTGTCCACACGTTATATCTAAGGTTGATGAGAGTTTTCTTGCGGTTAAGCCTGAAATGGGCCCTGTAGTCATTGAGGAAGCAATGGTGCACCTTCAGCAGAGGGATGCATAGGTGTTTGTTTAGTGTAAGTTACTGCTTGTTGTTTTTACGTAGGAAGCATTGTTATTACTGTTGTAAATGTGCCTAACGAACTCTGGAGAATTAATTGGATCCCTTCTTCAGCTTTACCTGCTCTAAGATTTCAAATAGAACACCTAAGGTTCGACTTGAATTTGAAGGTGAAGCCTGTACTTGGATTTATTGTTGGGAAGCTTTATGCATCTACATATATGGAAGACTGTAACATTGCTTCTGGAACTTTCTTACAAAAACATTGAATGCCCAAACCTTTTTTTCTAGTCTGCAGAAATCTTCTTGATGAGGTGTACCTTTGTTTGGGAGCAACTCCCCTGAGGAAAATGGGTCCCTGAAGGGAAAGGAACTTCAGAATTTAGTCCTTGTTTCAAGTGCAGATTATCGTTCTTTTTTTCTTTCCCGTTCTTTGCCCAGCTTGCTGATAAACCCAGTCAACCTGTGGCCTATACTTCCTCCACTCTACACATTCTTCTCAGAATTTGTTGTAGTCTAATTTAGAACTTGGTCAGTGCAGAAGCGGCGAGGTGCAGTGCATTGGGTCTCAATGTGCTCACGAAACAAGATGCCAGTAGAAATCACGAAGTCTGTTAGCTTTCCAGCACTTTGGAAAAAGCTTCTATTTTTTATTCTGATATCACCAGAACGTACTTAAGCTTTTACTTTAAAAAGCATTGTTAGGATAAGTAAGCCACCTTTGTATCTGATTTCAGCATGGATATTTATGTTGGATAATTATATTAAGAGAAGGAGTTATGTTTGCTTATGACTTGAGTGGTTATGCAAAGCCAGGAGCTACTTGACAGCTTTTGGAAGTAATAGCTTTGAAAGTGAAGGACCCAATTGCTGTTAGTTATCTGCCTTGAAGTTATTAACTGCAACTGTCTTAACCTTAAAGAAAAGATTTCCTGATACTCTCACAACTCTATTCAAATCTAATTGAACTTCTGATCCATATATAGAGATCTTGGCTGGTTTTTATAATAATATTTGCCCTAGGGAAAAATAACCTTGTTTCCATTCTAAGTACTAGCATTGCTTGGGAAAGGTATTCTGTTACTTGACCTTTGAGTCACAGAAGTTGGTCAGTAGTACTCATTCCAAATCAGAAACACCCTGTTGGGAAGCAAGAGATAAAATAAAAAAATGCACGTAATATAATTTGCCTAATGCTATATTAGCCTTACTGTTTATAGGCAGCAAGTTTTGTTTTGGAACTGGTACATCATTTTTGTTTTTAAAATGTCTGAAAACATCACAGGACAGAAATACTGGTTTTGATTATTGGCTCAACAGAAATTCTAATCCAGATTGTTGGGGTTATACAGTAACGGGGAGAATCAGGCTGAATGGTGTCAATCTGTCTAGACCTGAGTGTGCTTTAGCTATTAGAAAGCAACATTTGATTCTTTCACTTTTGTGAATTTCTGCTGGTTACTTGGAATCTCTCTCAAATGTAGACCTGCGTATTATCAGGGCTTTAGATCATGGCTTTTGATCCATGACAGGGCTGTTTGGAACATCAAAGTCTGGGAAACAGGAAGATGATGCATAAAGGAGACTTTGCAAGTAGAAGCTCTTTAAAGAATAAGCTGAAACATTTCACTCTTTTTTTTTTTCTGTGCAACTGTTGGAGGATGTTGGCTTGAAAATTCTAGAGCAATAGTCAATATTGCTCATCCTTGAAGTATGTTCCACTGGAAGAAACCCGTGAGATTATTTCATTCCTTCCACAAGTACTACTGGGGATTGTCATTCTTGGCTATGTTGGCAAAGTGCCATTTCCCTATAGAATCTTACACCATAAGTTCTAATTAAATTCACAGCTTTTCAGTCAGTTGATTTTGGAGTAAATGGGGAAATTTTCCCCTGCATGTGTTTTTACTGTATGTCTGTCCCAAGGGGAATTTATAGTTTGATGCTCTCCTTTTCAGTTAAATCTTGGGTACGTGTTCTATCAAATATGATAGTTCCATTAATTGTCTCAGTCATCTTTATCAGATGATTGATTGAAGTGTGAATGTACAGAGGAGATGAAGTGGAGGGTACCTACAGGTACGGGAGCATGCCCAGGGTGGTGGGATGCTGGAGAACAGGAAAAATGTCATTAATTCTTTCTGTATGGTGGAAAGGCAATCCATACAATCAAAGTGCCAAATTAAAAATACATTTCTTTCATTTATGATCATGAATTCAACTATGTATATAAATGCAGCTGTGGTCCGTGTTGCCAGATGATGGTAGCAGAGTTTGAATGGAATTCTTACTACGTTGAAAAGCTGGTGTGCTAAAATTTCACTCCAAGAGCTGATCAAGATCCGTGGCAGAGACTGGATAAAAAAAATTATTCACTAAGTTAATTATCGTTTAAAAATATGTATCAAAAGTCCTGTAGTCATTAGTGCAAGACTTACTGGTGGCAGGTAATTTCATGCTTGCCTACTGGAGGCTTGAGTATTCCTTTGATCTAGATTATACCGGTTGTCCTTTTATTATCTGTGTGTAATAAAAAAAGCTTCAGAAATGTGATCATGTGTGAATGAGATGTTTAGAACTAACGAAGTGTGATTATTTTTTCTTATAGTTTTGCACTCTGCAGGCATTTGCTGTTGTAGAGGTGTTCTTGCAAACCACTGTGTCCCAGTGCTAAGCGGGATAAGTTTTCTTTCTAATTGTATTTTACTTTAGTCTTTGCCTCTTCTTTTCCCTGTCTCCTGTTAATTCAAACTGTTCGGCTAGAGGAACTGTTGTGGAATTGGAATGTGAGGGTGGGAAGAGCTCTAAGTCAGAATTTAACTTTCATACTGAAAGCTAGGGATGCCATCAAATGTAAAACAATCTCCCAGCCTTTCTTAACTCTAGTTATTATTGCAGGTGGCATTCTTTATTTAAAATTAATAATTTTAAGATTTTGAACCTTCTTCATGACACTTTCGGAACAGTTGGCTCACTATTTCTGCAGTTGCTTTTGCACAAGAGGTGGAGGAGTATCATTTTGAATTTATACTGTACTTGAGTATTCTACTCTTAACAACTCAAGATTGTGTTGCATAGTGTGTTGCATGGTGACAATCAGTTTGTTTTGTAAAAACAGCAAGTTTTATCTTTTTATTATAGGGACGGGCGGATGCTGTTTGACTATTTAGCTGAGAAGCATGGTGTAAGTGTTTTAATTCTTATGTGTTTGAATTCAGCTCTAAGTATCTCCATCCCACCTTCCCCACAGCCAGCAGCTCTGAGCAATTACAGACCAGCATTTTGGCCTGTCTCATGTCAAGGTAGCTAACAGGCAGTATTTCTAATGCTAATGTATTTTATTTGAATGCCTTTGAACTCTTAATTTTTCTACAAATGTAAATAAGGCTGGAGCTTAATGTTAGCTGCACCCTTGTAACTAAGATGTGCTTTACTTGGTAGTACAGTATTTGACCTTTTTCCAGTATTGGTATAATCTTTAATTCAGTGGTGTGGGCTGTCAGAATGATAGTTTTCTGTTGCCTTTCCTATGTACAGGGTCTTTCAAAGAACCTAAAGACTTCAAAGGTTACTTAACTATTAAAATTGGTTTGTAACAGCATTTTTCCCAGTGAAGAGCAGTTTTTTTTGTGTTCCTTTTCAGTTTAGGCAGGAGTACCTAGATACACTCTACAGGTATGCAAAATTCCAGTATGAATGTGGCAATTACTCAGGAGCTGCAGAATATCTTTACTTCTTCAGGGTTCTGGTAAGTAGTGTGTGTCTGTTGGTTTGGGGTTTTGTTTGTTTTTTCAGTTAAATGATTAGACCAGTAAGTTCTCCATCAATTATTAAAATATAATACTTCTGAGCTTTTTGGAGACATTTACTGTGCACCAAAAGAAAGTTGAAAATAATTGTTAATAATCATCACTGAATATTGTCCAGCAATTCTGTTATTGTGATGTTGAATTCAGAACTGTCCTTTAAATTTGTAGGTATTGTGATAGCAACAATTATGGAATACTTCTTTCCTCACTGTAAATGTATCCGGGGGGGAAAAAAAACACCAAACAAAAAAGGCAAACCAACAAAATGAATACTTGTTTTTCTGCACAGATGTTATCAACAGTAGTGGAAAAAGCTTGCAGGGGGATTGAATGTAATTGGTGGTAATGGTGAACTGCCAACTTCTTACCTGAACGCTCATTTGTGTTCTCTTGAATTTTGTGGTGGATTTAAGAGTATAAGTCTTCTACCTAAGAAATGTAAACAGCTTAAATGAGAATTGTAGAACCAGATCCATCGTCTCTGAAGTAACTCTTTTCATGTTGTTGTAATTCATATCATTTGTTAATGGTGGGAGTGAATTTTGAGAATGAAGATTTAGTGTCTTGTAAGAATCTCAACACAGTAAATTTATTGTTGGTGGTCAGTGAATGTGCCATTTTACTAACAAATGGAAGTTTAAGGTAATTGCTTGAAAATCCAGATACTGTAGCTAGAACAGCTGCAGTATCTAAAGGCGGTTATTGTGTATAACTAACTGTAATTATGTGATTTGGAACCAGCAGAGTCCATGTGAACCTCCTTAACTGAAAGTATCTGCTAAATTGGCACCTCCGTTGCCTGGAAGATAATGACTTTCAAACTGTGTATCTCACAGATATGTGGAGTGATTGCTCAAAATATGTAGTGGCTCATATGTTGAGGTTTCTTTCTTGCCGTGTAATTTCTAGCCCCATCTAAAAACATCCTGAACTTTCTGAAATGCTGCTAGAGTAAATAATGATCATTCCTGTAATTGACTATAATTAAAGGAGCAAAATTGGGAAATAGATCTTTAATTGGAATAGGGTTTAAAGTAGGAATGAGGTAAAATCTTAGTCTAAATGTTGATGATGAAGGTGGATTCTTCTGTATGACTTTCAGTGTTAACAGGTACATTCCATGTGCTGAGAGGGGAAGTAAGTTACTTATGTAGGTTTGTAAGCAGCTGTCCTTAATTCTTTGTGCTTTAATTCTGGGCCTAGCATTTTGTTCTTTTATGTCAAATAACTGATTTCAAAAAGGAAGGTACTGGTTTCATGCTGGTGATAGCTTGGTATAGGACTTTTGTTACTAATTCTGATGGAAGAAGATTTGTTTAAAGTTCTGTGTGATGAAACATAACCTATGAAAGAGCTATTGTAACTGATCTGAGAGCAGAATTTGACACTGTGAATGACCTAGTGTAATTCATTCCTATATAAAACTAACACAGCTTGACCTTAGGCCTACCCTTCCAGGAAATGGGTTCACTACTGCAAAGTTGCAATTTTACTGGATATTTCGGTAAGAAGTATGCTTATTGGCATAGCATTAGCAGAAAGAACTTTGAGTACTAGCTTTTTTAAGGTGGTTACCTACTGTTAAATTCTTTAGGAACCTGCTTTGTAATAACCCTGGCTTAGTAGTTCAGAAGCATTTTTATACGGTGTTTAAAAAAAAAGTTGGAACCCGTGTGTTGTCTGGTGCTCACCATTTCATTTATTTTTTTTTTTTAACTTAAGCTGCAGCACCATGGAGCTTTGTCTTATTGTGACAGGATTTTCTAGTTTCTACTTCAGAAGCCTTACTGTGGTTTTTAATTCTGTACCTAAATTGCTTTTTTAGAAAAAGTTCTTAATTTGGAAAGATGGGACCATGCAGATTTGATAACTTGTAAATGAATAATACTGCCAGAAAATATTGTGACTTTGTGCTGTTGTTGAAAATAGGTTCCAGCAACAGACAGAAATGCTTTGAGTTCCCTGTGGGGAAAACTGGCATCTGAAATTCTAATGCAGAATTGGGATGCAGCCATGGAAGATCTCACAAGACTAAAGGAGACAATAGATAATAATGTAAGTAAAATCTTGGTCATGTTAGTAAGGTGAGAGGTTAGAGGTGTTAGTATTCAAGCTTTATTGTGAGGCACTCATAGTCTTGCTTAGGAGTTGTTTACCACCTTTTCACTAGATACTTTCTGCATAATAGTGGGAGAGTCGAAGGGTGCTTATGAGGAAAAAGTGAAGCTTCCTTTTTCACATTACTTGCTTACCTCTTAATCACATTTGAAAATGTAGCTAAGAACTTTTAAGGTATTTCCAGTAAACAAGTCTCAAGGACAAGTTTGAGGGCAAGGTATGATTGTGTTATGTTCTTTGCAGCTTAAATTTCAGATAGTACTGCTTAATTTTCAGGTAGTTGTACTGTTCACTTTGCGTAGAGAATAAAATGTGTGTAGCTGAGCTATACTCTTCTCATGTGAAAATAACACTTTTGACAGAAAATTCAAGGCAGCTTGTTTTTGGAAATAGTTTTGAGGCAATTCAGCTTCCTCACAAGCTCCTGAGTTAAAATGAGCACCAAGAACATGACAGGAAAGAGTGGGGCTGCAGTACTAATTCAGAGCAACTGAAGCAATTAAAGACCTCTCAGTCATCTTCTGTGCTCATGGGGCTTCAGTGGCCGTGTCTGAAACTTGAGTTTTACTTTCCTAAACCACAATCTTGAAAAGGTGTTTGGTGGTGTGGTTTGGTTGTGTCGTGTCGTCCCCCCTCCAAAATTGTTCTTTATGTGGCAGATAACTCATGTTAACAAATTTTCTTCTCTAATTTCCTCATCTTTATGAACCTATATGGTTAAAATAAACTATTAAATTTTGATTTATTCATTAAACGCCGAGGTTTTTTTAGAATAGAATCACAGTAGTAAGTTGTCACGCTCTTTGGAGTAATTATTACTTGCTATGTCAACTCATTCTGAACATGTTGCTTTGCAGTTGTAAGTGCTGCTGAAGTTTGGAGCAAGACAGATACTTAGTGCTGAATTCTTATTTGTTCATTATCAGCTGGTTTAAATGAAGATAGTTACATTCTTATTTCTTGGCTGAAAGTCATTATGGTGTTTCATCATTGTCTGAGAGTGTATGGCAAAAAACCTCTGGTGAGGCTCTAGAGAGGAAGAAAAGTTGAAGAGCTAAAGAAGCCAAGTAGTTCCTCAGCTCACATCTGAAGAGGAAATACAGGAAACAAAATTCAGCTTTCAAATGGGAAGTAATAACTTATGTTAGTGTGGTGGTCTTTGGAGAACTAAAATCTGTGCTCTTGCCATAACAGAATACAAATTTTGTCAGTTTGGACTACAATACTGGAAATTTGTCTTGATTATAACTTTCATCAGGTTTATCTTTAACAAATGATGGGTTTAAAAAGCTGGAGGTCAAACTCAGCCTGAGAGTGTTAATGGCTAAAAGGAGCCAGTGGAAAATCACTAGTTTTTGAACCCTCGCAGATTTCCGTGCGTTAGAATTCATGTGAATGTCCTGTTGTATTTGACTTAAACCAATGTTATGTTTTTCTTTCAGTCTGTTAGCTCTCCGCTACAGTCTCTTCAGCAAAGAACATGGCTCATCCACTGGTCTTTGTTCGTGTTTTTTAATCATCCTAAAGGGAGAGACAATATCATTGACCTTTTTCTCTACCAACCACAGTAAGTTGTGTTATGTTGGGATCTTAAAATGAAGGCAGATGATGAATATGCGAACTTGTCAAATGTTATTCAGCCCAGAGCCTGAGGTTATTTCAGAAGCTCTAATGATATTAATGCTTAAACTTTTTTTCCAAGCCTTTTGTTGTGTGTGCGTGTATGAACTGCTTTTCTTCATGATTGTGCTTCCTCTTCAAGGAGAAGGGGTGGTGAGGTAGGATGAACTGGCTCTTTTTTCTGGTGCCTGAAAGGGATGGAATAACTGGTTTTGTTAGATTATCAATTCCTACCACATCTTTTAGGGCTAGAGGGGAAGGTATTGTTCTGTCTTTGATTTTACAAAACCTATTTAGGAATTGTTCTTGAAGAAAATCTGAGAATAAAAATGAAAATTGAAACACTGTAGCCACTTGTGAGAGGACTGACTTCTGATACATAGTCCAGAAGAGCTTAACAGTGAGAAATTAGGTGTAAGTTTTGCTTTCCTTATACTACCTGGTTGGAGGTAATCTATTAGAATAGACTAGTACTGAAGAAAAGCAGTTGAATTTTTCGTGTGATAATCACAGTAGACTGGTAATTTGTAGTGGGCTTTCTTGCCTCCTTTTTGTTTCATAGTGTATGTGTTGGTTTGGTTTTTAATTTTACTTTATACTTGTAAATATGGGCTAACTTACTGGAGAGTCGAACAGGAAGTTTGCAGGCTTGGGTGACAATAGGAAAAAGGACTTTATGGGTCTGTGTCCCTGCGCAAACCCCTCTTGTGAAATCCGTGTAGCTGACAGCTTACGCCAGTGTTGACCTGAATGTAGCATATGGACTGTCCTTTGGCAGTGCTGCCCCTTTTCTTCTCGCCCTAGCGCACTGCTGCGTGCTCTTCCCCTTGCTTGCCTCCCTCCGCTCCTTAGCCGACAAAGATGAGCACAATAAATCATCCTTCTGTGTTTAAATGGCCAGTAGTAGTCCCTGGTATTGTATTGCATAAGGTGCATAATATTTATCATGAATACTGTTTCGATGCAAAATTGCATTATCTGAGCTTTATCTGTATTTTGTCTTACTAGGTATCTCAATGCAATTCAGACAATGTGCCCGCATATCCTCAGGTACCTGACTACTGCAGTCATAACAAATAAGGATGTTCGAAAGCGTAGACAAGTGCTGAAAGATCTAGTCAAGGTTATTCAGCAGGTAAGGACTGAAACAGCTGATACTTTCTGTCATTTTTAACTAAGACTTCATAGTAACTTTCTTCTAACAACGTGCCTGGTTTAGGACTTTTACTTAGGTATTTTGGTGCTCGGTTTCTGTCATGGAACTAATCTTTCCCCTGTGAAGTAAAATGTATGTCAATCAGTGGAGGGCAGAATAGGTTTATTCCGCCTTTCATCTCAACAAGCAATGAGTAAAATAGAACATGCACTTGATTTTGCTTTTCCTTCTGTGTGATTAAATGCAGAAAATTCAGCAAGGTATGTCAAATGGCTTTGGATATGATTCTTTATCAGCAATGCCTACAAGGAATAGTTGTATGAATAAGGGATATTGTTTGCATTTCAGAACAGCTGAACTGTGGGCATTGTTTTGTGTTCATGTGCGTTTTCTTGAAAATGCTGCTGTTGTCACGGTTTTATGAGGATGTAGACATGGACAAGAGCAATGAAAGAATTGTGCTTGATAGCAAACAAGGAACTTAGGGCAAAGATTTTTATCTGAAATCAGCATGCAACTTCTATACAAACCATTGTGCTTCAAACACTTTTAAAGATAATAACATACTGTGAATAATAAACTATGATATGTATGTGACAGTGCAGTTATTACAGGCTAGCAGTCAATTATATCCACTTCAAGTGTTGGTGTAATTACCTGTGCGAAACACAATCAATGCAAAGATCAAATTTTAAGCATATCTTTTAAAAAAATTTTATGTTCATGACTAGCATAAGAAGCTATAACTAGTTTAGGTGTCAAGAGTCATCAGACTGAAACCTGATTTTAGCATTGAACTTCTAATATTTGAAGTAAAGAAACATTTTACAACTTTCTTTGCGTTTGTTTTCATGTTCAATTGATGTGAATAAAAAAGGATCACCAGGGTGTTCTTTTGAAAATACCAACTCTGTTGGCTTTGGTTTTGAAATATCTGATAAGAGTACTAAGAAATAAATCTCTCCTACTCTGTATGGTTCATTATGTTAAATTGTGAAGTGGTAGCGGCTTTACAGTTTTGAAAGCGGTTCAGACAGGATAACTAGGGACTTGTCTACATAGGAAGACAAAGCATTGAATGAAGTGATTTGTCAAATGTCATATGGGAGGCTGATTACTAGCAATTAGAGATTGCTAATACTTTCAATACCTTTGCAAGTATTAAACTGATAGGTAAGCAGTTTGTTGTTCATCTCTATTAAATTTAAAAGTGATTGATCCAAGACTATTTTACACAGTGGATTTTAATTATGTGGTTAACAAGCACAATTTTAATGTGTAGTTAAAAAAAAAAAAGCCAGTCAAAAACCACCACATCCTCCCCCACCCCCAAAAAAACCCAACAGAATTTTAAACCTAAATCATGAGATAAGTGCAATTCTTTGGGGAAGGAAAAATAACTTTGATCCAGAAAAAAATATTATCTCTCATAATAATTCCCTTAATCTGCTGATCTTTTTGTATGCTAAAGCAGATATTGGCAGATATTGAGTTCAGCTGTCTTAAAATGTGCATTAGAGACCTATCAGAGGATGTTTAATTACCTCTTAATTTACTCAGATGTATATAGATCTAGCGGTGTTCCTGACTTGTAGTTAAGAAACTTGAGTAATTCCTGTAATGCCAAAATAAATTCAAGCACTACATATGGTAGCATTCTTTGTGTTACCTATGTTGTCAGTGTAAATCAAGTGATCATTCAGTTTGAAGTATGAAGGATTTGGTGTTGGACTAGCCTTTGCAATCAGCATTTACAAAGAATATCTGTTCTACTGTATTCTGAGAAATGTGGAGGTTTGATACAGAACCAGCTTTAGTCTCTGTCACTTTTCTAACCCAAAGATTGCAGGACTAAATGCTGAAGGTGAAACTGCACTTCTGGTTGTAACCATACTATTGGGGGAGAAAAGAGCGCATTTATTCAGCTTTTATAAGAGCAATCGGGAAGCTTAACTTAATATTTTATTTAAATTGATGTATGGACTTGTTTCCAGTATTAAATTTTGATTGAAGAATACAAGGAATACTCAAGTGATCTTGTGGTCTTAATTTTTCTGACAGGAGTCCTACACATACAGGGACCCTATCACAGAGTTTGTGGAATGCTTGTACGTTAATTTTGATTTTGATGGTGCACAGAAGAAGCTGAGAGAGTGTGAAACAGTAAGTTGAATAACACAAGACTTTTCTTCCTTTAAGTAAAGATCTCTAAAATTCACAATTGCCAGCTAATTTGTTTGAAGTGGTGTTTGATTCCATTGGCAGTGTTTTCTGATGAACTTTGATTCACCAGGTTTGTGGGGTTTTTTTGGTTTTTGTGTTGGTTGGTTCATTTTGCAACACTTATATCCTTAACAATAAGTCTTGTTTAACTTTACCTATTTACTTCTTGTTCTAGAACTGCTTAAATGTAATTGTAATCATGCATTTGGCTGAGCTTCAGCTTTTCCATTAGCGTTTGAAAAGTGCTTGGAGAAAAGCTTGGATTTGCCTTTTGTTGTGAAAGGTGCTGCATCCTGGAATTGTGATGATGAAAAGTAATGTGAAATGACGTTAAAGATGGTGAAATACATATTCTTGGAAGTTAATCTACTATGAACAGTTAAAGATACATAACATTTGGGTTGACTAGTGTAAAAGTTAGTATTTCTTAATAGCTGAACATTAGTACCAGTTGTTAGAGCCTCTGGTTTGGCTTTTCTTTCATTAGTATTAGTCACCAAATTGGGTAAATGAGGAGGCTTATCATCATCTTCACTGCATAGGGCTGGCAGTCCTGTAATCTGAACTTTATAGGCACACTTACACTACTAAGTAAGCTGGTTTGCGTGGTAAGGAGAGTGCTGATCAAATTGCAAAGTTAGAAGAATCCTCTAACATGAGGGGGGAGTTAAATTTTACTTGTTGGAGGGAACTTCAATAGAATTATGACAGCACTAGACCTTGTTCTCTTGAGTCAGAGCTCAGTGATCACATTAGCATGCAATTTTAATTGAGGAAGCTGCAGAACAACGAAAACTTCTAAGTCTGTAGCTTTTTCTCCACATCTTGAAACACACCAAGAACTTTTAGATGGACTGTGCACTGATCTTGCTTATTGATAGACGCTGTCTATCAGTAAACTACTTCCATGTTTGTTCTCAGCGTTCCCTTTTTTCCTTATGCTTGCAGGTGCTTGTGAATGATTTCTTCTTAGTGGCATGCCTTGAGGACTTCATTGAGAACGCCCGTCTCTTTATATTTGAGACGTTTTGTCGCATCCATCAATGTATCAGCATTGGGTAAGATGACTTCTTAATGCAGCCGTTCAGAAAAACCAGTCATGGGTGACAGCTTGACAAACAAGTGTAATATTCAGTCATTGGATGAAATGAATAACATTAACTAAAATTTAATTGGATAGTTGTCTTCCTAGTCTTATAACTCTAACGTGATATACATAAATTACAACTATCATATGTTAAAGTTGAATTCTTGTGGTTAATTTTAAAACAACTTCTCTCTACCACCGCCCCCAGTCCCCCAGACAACCAGTGCTTTCGGGCTAAAACTTTCTCATGGTGTCAAGTTAGATCTCTACTGGATTTAATGGGGACTTTCATACCCAGTGTCACTTAAGTCCATGTGTCTTAATTTGGAGCTCAGTTCCACATATATTGATATAGAGTGGTGATATTAAGTAAATACTAACTGTAAATACAGCAGTTGCTTGTATTTCTTTGTATTTGGTAGATACAGGTGCCCATAGGTGTATCTATAGGTCTTATAGGTATGTTCTTTGAAAACTTAGAACTGTATTGCCTTTTTCATTAATTAACTAGAAAACAATAGATCCTACTCCCTGTGGCACGAAGTGACTGATCTGGCTGTAAGAAAAAGATTTTTCTTATTAGTAATATCATTACTAATATGATGTCTGTTGTTTATTCAAATTAATTTTGTAAAGGCAGACTTTTCAAATGGATCGGCCGTGATGCCTCTGTTATAGAAACTAAGCAGGAAGATGTTATGCATGCTTGAGAACCCTTTCCACTTGGCCTTTGCCCCCATTCCCCATATTTCCACATCCCTTAAATTAAAAAGGAAAAAAGTAAAGTGAAAAACTGAATGCTGTAAAATCTCAATGGTAGAGAATAGTGCAGAGATCCTTGAGACAGCAAAAACCAAAGGTGTTAAATCGATCAAGTTCAATGGAGTCTTGTAACCAGCTTGCATCCAGAGCAAATGTGTGTGTCTGGTCCTCTGAGGAAGCGATTTAACGGTGCTCAATTTCAAAAGAAAAGGACTCGAGAGAAAATTGTCGTAGAGTTTTGCAAGCTTATTGAAAGGATTACTTCTTTCATAGATAGGTGTAGTTGGAGAAGGGACAAAGATTCTTAATACTTTTAATCTCTTCATTGTGTGACACGTTTGTCTTCAGTGCATTTGAAAAAATATTTTTTTCATCCACTGTATCAGCTTAAAATAGTCAATGAGTTGAAAGTAAAAGGAAACAGTGAATTGGAGCATTTTAATCAGCTGTGGTGTATTGTTTTAAGCATAGTCATAGTAGTAAACTGAACTAAATGATGAGAACAAAACTTCCATATTTACGTTCATTTTTATAAGGGGGCTAATACTTTATCTGAAATCACTTTAAGCAGAGTACTGTATATTTAGGGATAAAAGGTTTTCAAATAAGTATTTGGAAGAAAAAAATGTGAATGAAGTTACCTTATGGATGAATTTTTTTTGGGAATATAAAACCCCATAGTGTCTTGCTGTTTCCTGTAAATGATTTTTAGTACTGTTAATACTGCATATATTCAAGCACAAGTTTTCTATTAAACTAGATGTTTAAGCTTTGTTAACTAAAGACTGTGTGTCTTTCAAAGAAGTCTGTTCCTCTGCACAGAGTCTGTAGGGTATATCTTAAGTATGCTTCAAGTCTCTCTGTCAAAAGATGATAAACTGTGGGTAACATACCAGTGATTCATTACAGTAAAAACACAAGCTTTATTTAACAAATTAAGGTCTATGGTAGGTGGTTGTCATTTATTTAGTGTTTTATTACTTACTTTACAGTTCACAGTTTTTGTGCTGTATATAGTATTTCAATTTGAGGTGTGATAGAAAATACTGTAGTTGGCTCTCCTTGTTATAAATATAGGTAGCATATAAATAGTTCATAAATATAGGTAGCAGTGTCTTTATTTTATAAGCATTATGGTGTGTTCTGAGGCAGGTAATAAAATTTGAGTTGAGACATATTTCAGGTTGACATGGATATTCCTACCATGTATCACTTGAGGTAATTGCACATGGAATCAATCATCAGTAATGAGATTCTTTTCAGTAGGCCATTGTGTTTTAAATGATGGACATAAGCCTTAAATTTCTGCTCGAGCTATAACAATCATTAGATTTGGGCTTATTAAGTGGGGCGCATAAGTATTTCTTAGTGCATTTCAGTCTTGTTTTTGAAGAACTTAGCCAGTCAAAATGCTTTTAATTAAACATTTGAGGCATAGTTCTTGCATTTCTTTGTCCACAAGCGATTTCCACTGCTATTCCTGGATTTGAAAACTAGTTGGTTGTACCACAGTGCTTGATAAGTACTGTTTAACTACTCGGAACAAATTTGAAAACAATTAGTGGGAAATCTGCTATTCCTTATGTTAAATGGAAAATAGATGGCTCATTTAATTTTTTTTTTAACTACTTACATCTGCTAGGCAGCTGACATCTTTCCAAAGGACATAGTTGCTCTATCAGTTGCAATTTAAAAATTATACATCTCAAATCATCCTGCAATTTGTTTACTGTTTGAAACATTGTGCTTAATAGGGAGTAATAGATGAAATTAATTCAGAATGTGTTTTGCTTAGTTTCATAAGCCTGTATTTAATTGAAGAGCTGAATATGCTCCATTCTTTTCTATGTATTTTTCTTCTGTGTGCAGCAAAATATAGGCTTGTTTATATATGAAGATGTGTGGAATTCAGTAAACTTGCCTCTTAACCAAATGAAAAGTTAATAAATAACACTTGCCCTAGCATGACCCAAATGAGTGAATCTCCTTATAAAACAGGGGGACAGAAATAATGTGAAGAACTGTTTTTGAGGAACAACCCTTTGAAATCACCTGTAACTTGAAATGGTAGACAGTATTCCTTAAATATTAATAAAATTATTTCATTATAATTCACTAATTTTTATTGGTTTATAGTGGGGATCTTCATAAACAGTATTAATGTAAAATACAACTTTTCTTGCTTCCATTCCTTAGTATTAGTGGTGTTAATATGTATTTCTAAATCTGTATGTGTTGCTATTACTTGAACTGTGGGGGCTAAGCTGTAGTTTGCACCTCTAAAAAGTATTAGATACCTCTTTTAACAGTGCAACAGGAGAATAGTGGTGTCTGTTACATAACTGTATGTACAGTATAGGATAGGAGCTTCAGTGCGTTTGCTGTGGAAGGATGGAGAGTGCTTTTTTTTGGCTGTATGTGTTGCTCACAAGGCAAGTACCTTCTCCATGTTATACATCCAGGCACTTCAGGTTGTGCTGCCTGCTTCAGTGTAGCCTGCAAGGAATTGCCCCAAGTGCTGGAAAGGTCGTCTTTTGCATCTGTGTGATAAACTTGTAGGGTTTTGAATACAGATATCTTTATTTCACTAAAAGATAGTTTTTACTTAATAATTTGGCTTACTCTGTATTAAAACTTTAAATCTATGTAAATCTCAAAAGTTAGCAGTTGAGATAAAAGAGGGTTTTATATCCTTTTTTACTCTGTCATTCTCATGTTACAATTTATAAGCTATTCAAATTTATGTGCAGGAAAAAATACCTGTACAGAGGTGTAGTATTTCTGTCATGTAGCTGCATACATGCTATATGTTTCCTGATATAACATGTTTTAGTTTAAAAAAAAACACAAAAACAAACACATAAAAAAACACCAACAAAAAAAACCAACAACAACAAACCCACCGGAAGAAGCTGAGCTAATAAAATTTAGACATAATAGGAACAAGTAGAATTATGTGCTAGGTGATACAAAGCACTTCATAGCTTCTGACTTGGAATGACTCTGTAGAAGTCTGTGCCCTCTTCCCCTCCAAGTACACAGGGGCTTTAGGTTAAGCAAAAAGGTGCTGTAGGTTTGAAGGGACCTCTGGAAGTCATCTGGTTCAACCCTCTGCACCCAGTTAAAACTTTGAGCAGGACCCACTGCAATATTCCATTATGCTGCGTAAGGCCTTGTGTAGTTGTTCCTTGACTACCTCCAAGGATAGAGGTTCCATGCTTTCATCCCAGAGGTAGGTTGCCTAATCCCCAGTGTAGTGGCAGTAGCCATTCTTGTGGCCATCTAGAGGAGGAGTTGTTTTATCTGAATCCTGTCGATCCTTCTAAAAGAGAGAGAAGAGAATTCCCCCGACAGACGCACCTCACCCCATGTTCTTTCAGTTTGAAGTTTCCTTAGTTTCAAGTCAGGTGCTTAATATCACCGATTCAAAGGTAGTAAATCAATTTGTAGCTTCTTCCTATTGGAATACCTGTCTTGTTCTGCCTAGGTGACTCATAGTTCCACAAAAATTTACATACCTAGTATCTTTTGTTATCTGCCTTAACTCTCTACAATTACTAGTTTAACGACAGATTAAGACTTTTAGTGGAACAGCAGCAACTGTGGTTGGAACTTACTTCCCCTTGCCTTGCCAAACTCCATTGTTGCCCGTTTGTGGTGTTTCACTGCAGTGAGTTCAGTGCAAGTCCAGTATTTTAGGTTACTTTGGTGTTTTTCTATTCATCTCACTTCACATTCGTCTGTGACAAAAAAGGAATTTAGTTTTAATAGCTGGGAGAAGGGTGATAGATCAAGAACATATGGAGAAAAGGCTATATAAAGACTATATAGGTATTCTAGCTAAGTAGACGAGGTAATAATTGATACATTATAAAGTAATAATCGTCAAGAGGGAAATCACTCTTTCAGGTGGAGAAAAGTACGTTTAAGCAAGATCCTGTAAAATGGCACCTCTTGTGCAACTTAGCGTAGGCAGCTCGCTCTTCGGTCACATCTGTAGCCCTTACCTCATGTTTGTTACCTTAGTCTGAAAGCTGATGGAAGAATGAGCGTTACAAATGCCCTGTATGAGCCAACTGCCAGCAGGAAGCTGAAGGAGTTAGCTGGAAAGCCACAGGAAACGCCATCAGAAGGAATTACTCCTGGACAAGAGTGCTTGTTTCATTAAGAATTTTCCCTTCTCTGTCCTCCCCCACCATTCCTCCTCAATTCCATTGAAATTGCAAGAAGTTTGAACATAATGTATCTGTCACATCTATACCAAACTCTGTCTCATGGCTCTTGTTCCACAAACTTCAGGGGGAAGTTTATTGCTAAATGAGCTACTGAGAGACACTTTCCTGGACTAATTAGTCTAAACTTTTGTGACTGCTGGCTGAATTTAAATAAAAATAAAAGCATTCAGTTGCTCTCTTTATAATGATGGTTGCTGGTTTGTGTTGTGGTGAGATTACTTAATTGACAGTTTTCCAAAGAATGTTCATGTAGGCAAGGTTTAATAGGAATATATAAAAATTGTGCAGGTCAAGATTTAAGTGCAAGATGCAGTACAGAACTACTAAGTATATACTTTCAGGACATGGAATTCCTTACTCACAGTGTCCTGCTGTAAAGCAGTGGTGCAGGAGTGCACGCCTTAAAGTCATTTCAGTCAAATTGAAGTATGCTTCCAAGATATGTACTATCTTTTGAATACAAGTCTTGGGCTGTACCAAATTTTGTGTTGATTTAACTTGTATTCCGTAGCCCCTAGTCATGTTTACCAGCATCAGAGGGATTCTATTTCACATTTTGATTGTCTCTTACTTTTTTAGTATGTTGGCAGATAAACTAAATATGACTCCTGAAGAAGCGGAAAGATGGATTGTCAATCTAATTCGAAATGCACGATTAGATGCCAAACTGGATTCAAAGCTGGTAAGACTGTATAGATGGATCCAAGGGAATTTGGTGATCTTTTCGTTAAGTTTCTTTTACCTTATTTGGGAGCAGTGAATTCTAATTTCTGTTGTGTTTTCTTTTCCTTGGCCCATAAAGTGTAGTGGACTTTATTCTTTTTTGATCCTGTGTGTAAGACGATTTGTGAAAGCTTTGAAAGCAGAGTATTAAGTGAAAGGCATATGTATTCTGTGTGATTGTTAAATCTGCTGTATCTTTCCTATGTTTTAGGGTCATGTAGTTATGGGCAATAATGCAGTCTCACCTTATCAACAAGTGATTGAAAAGACCAAAAGCCTGTCTTTTCGTAGTCAAATGTTGGCTATGAACATTGAGAAGAAATTGAATCAGAGTGGTAGATCTGAGGTTGGTATAAGTTATATTTTTCTGGATTCTTGCTGGGGTTTTTTTTGTGAGATAGATGTATTTAAGTATAATCCTTAACATGTTTCTGAATTCATCAGATGTGCCTATTTCTAGTTCGTGTACTAGGAATTATATTGTAAAAGGTGTATTTTCTTGTGCTAAGCATTAGTGATTTTTGTTTTCTTCTCACCTCTCTCCTCACTACTAGGTAGTCTTCTTTTTTCGTTGTGTAACTAGGTGTGTTTGTCATCACTTGATTCTCTACTTCATTCAGATGGTCTCCTTCACCACCTGAAAAGGACTGGTTTTGGAGGGTGACATCTATTAAAGTAGTTGTATTACTTTTTTTTCAAGTGGGTTGTACTTGAAAATTATCTGTAGGTATATATATAGCATTGAGAGGAGAGTGAATGATGCTGAAGACTGAACACGAAGGAAGAGTTGTGCAAAACCATGTTATGACAGGTGGACTCTCTGTTGGGTTAAAGACTGGCTGGATGGCCAAGCCCAGAGAGTTGTGGTGAATGGCGATATATCCAGTTGGCTGCAGGTCTCAAGCGGCGTTCCTCAGGGCTCAGTTTTGGGGCCAGTCTTGTTTAATATTTTTATTGATGATCTGGATGAGGGGATTGAATGCACCCTCAGTAAGTTTGCAGATGACACCAAATTAAGCGGGAGTGTTGATCTGGTTGAGGGTAGGAAGGCTCTGCAGAGAGATCTGGACAGGCTGGATTGATGGGTGGAAGTCAATGGTGTGACGTTCAACAAGGCCAAGTGCCAGGTCCTGCACTTTGGTCACAACAGCCCCAGGCAGCGCTACAGGCTTGGGGAGGAGTGGCTGGGAAGCTGCCTGGCAGAAAAGGATCTGGGGGTCCTGGTGGACATTCGGCTGAACATGAGCCAGCAGTGTGCCCAGGTGGCCAAGAAGGCCAATGGCATCTTGGCCTGTATCAAGAATGGTGTGACCAGC
>VZSF01004771.1:142973-168927 GCA_013398295.1 Chionis minor
GGTGGTTTTGGCAGTGTAGGTTTATGGCTGGATTCGATGATCTTGAAGGTCTCTTCCAACCCAAGTGATTTTATGCTTCTATGATCTGGTTTTGCCCTGTCCACCTTACAATATGGGAAGCTTTTGTGAGAGAGAAGAACAATGTAAGGTGGATTGCTCTGAGGTCCGCTAAGGACTAAGCCATGCATACTTAAAACAGAAAAACCACCAAACTACACATTAAAATAACTTACAAGGGGTTTTTTTAATTTTTTTCTTTTTAAAGAATTTTTTTTAAATTAATTTTTTTAAGTTTTATTGGAGTTCCTCGCTGCTTGGCTGAAATAATGATAGAAGTTGGACACCCATTGGGGCATTAGTTTATGCCATTTAAGGGAAGTTGTGTGAAACTTACATGATACTATTTTTTTTAAAGACAGGTAGCTGTCAACTTATTTTTCTATTTATTTTTGAATCTTCTAGAACTTGTCCTTTTTAAAACTACTAGCTTGGTGACTCAGGCTGTACAACTTAAATACAGTATGTATTTCTGCTATATCAATGCTTACTTTAAACTTATAGGGTATCCTTTGCTAATTAACAATATTCCTACTTCATAGCCTTATATTAGTATTATAAATTTTTTAATCATTTCTTGTAAGTTTCTGTAGCCAACAGATAATATAGTAATTTCTTTCGTACTAATCCTTATTTATTTATTTTTTAGGCACCTAACTGGGCTACTCAAGACTCTGGTTTCTATTGAAATACTTCTGCCGGGCGGGGGGAAATCAGCTTTCATTTGACTGAAAAGCACATAATATGTAACTTCCTTGAGAAAATGTAATTATGTGTTCCATCTAACATTATTTGAATAAAATTGGCTAATTTTAATAGTCTGTGCATCTCTATACCTTAGATAGGTACTTATATTGTACAGGGACTTTTTAGTGTATTGATGTTCAGAAGCATTTAGGATCACACTTTGCAAAATTTAAAATGTCAGTTCTGTTAGATTTGTTTGTACCAAAGAATGCTATTGCTCTCAGAGCTGTCTTGAGTTTGGAACTGGGGAATTACAGTTGTTTATTATTTATGGCAGATATCACACACAAAACCTGAAAGCGGATGGTACAAACAAATGGTTCCCCACTGAGCACTTGGCCAAACCAAAATCTCTTTCTGCACTTCCATGTTTTTTGTTTTGTCACAAAGCACCTTGGTAGAGTGAAGGCATGTGTAACCTACACCTCTTATGAAACATTACATAATCTGCATGCAGAATAACTTGGGTCGACCTGCGTGTTCATGCTTCAAAACTTATCCTGTTCTAAATCTCATTTTTAATCTTACTAAGTCTTGGAAACTTTCTTGAGTAAAGCTTTTTGTTTCCAGGGGGGAGAAAGTCTTTCAGAGGGTCTAGCTAATGAGCTGGGTATGGTTTAAAGATTTTCTTTTGAAATCGGAAGTTTTTAAGATTCACAATGCAAACGTGAAGCAACAGAACCCTATATTGTTCAACTATTGTAATTTTAAGGGTTTTTTTTTTTTAAAGTTTGTGGGGGTTTTCAGCCAGTGTTTCACACTTCACTGGGTTTGCATAGCACCTTTGCACGGCAGAATGTACCAGCACCTCTAAGCCAGAAAATCTTAAGGTCCTCTTTTGGGTTCTGTGAGGTGAATGTGAATATTGGAAAGGAAGAGACACTATCTCTGCATACAGTTTTGCATTTAAGGTTGAGGGGAAAGTTGAATGACTCACCTTCACCTTATTCCAACTGTGTACCTCTTTGCTCCAAATGTTCTGGAACTCATCTGCATGAGGAAAGCTGTTTTAACTTGCCAGCCCTCCTGCTTAATGTCTGCAATTACGTGTTGGCCGAGAAGCAGTCCCAGAAACTGATTTGTCCATGAAGATGGCAGGTGTCTTTCTTTAGAAGTCATTTTACTATACCAGACTAGGGAGGGAGCAGTCTGTATGCTGCAGGGCAGGGTGGCAGTTCAGGGGAACTGCAGCAGGTTGGAGGAATTGGCTGATGGGAACATCTTGAAGTTCAGCAAAGCCAAGCGTGGAGCCCTGCATCTGGGATGGAATAACCTCATGTAGCGATCAGGCAGGGGTTGTGGACTGAATGGAAAGTGACTTTCCAGAAAATGCCTTGGGGGTACAGTGGACAGCAAAGTGAATGCAAGTCAAGGGGTGCCCTCACGGAAAGAGACGTGCCCGTAACGGAAACAGTGCTCCTGTCAGGGCTTTATTAGTGGAGAGGGGAGCCAGCAGGCTTATGGAAATTATTATTCCCCTTGTGAAAACATTGCTGGAATACAAGGCAGATACTCATCCTCTGAGGCCAGTCCAGCAGAGGGACACCAAAATGGCGAAGCGGCAAGAGCATGTGACATAAAAGGAGACGCAGAGAGCTGAGTAATGTTCAGCCTTAAGAAAAGGAGGCTAAGACCAGATTTTATTGCTGTCTTCAGTCCCTTCAGTTCACAGGAAGGCAGGTCTTGAAGGTGCATGGGGACAGGGTGAGTGGCAGCAGTGGACATAAATTGGAAAATAGGAAAGTTCCGGTTTGATTTAAGGGTGAGTAAAGATTTTATTTTTTTTTTACCATGAATGATCAAGCACTGAATCAGTCACCCAGAGAGGTTATGGAATCTCCACCCTCGGAGATGGTCAACTTGATAAGTACCTGACCATCCTGATAAACTTAGACCTGCTTTGAGCAGGGAGTTGGACTTGGTGACCTCCAGAGGTCATTTCCAGTCTAAAATATTTTATGATTTAATGGGTCATTATGATTTAATATGCATCCTAATAACTTTATTTAAAAGCATACTTGTAGTACTCCTACTACAAGTATTTGAAAGCATATTCCAGCAGATGATTTAATTGAACTTCTCATTGTGCTACAGTCTAATTCTGTACTGATCACACTTGTGAAAACGGGGTGGGGGAAAAAGGGGGCAAAAATCGTAGAGATGTTCATCATTTAGAAGGTAATAGGCGTACAGGGCAGTTGCAAGGAAAAGTGTTCTACCATTATGTAAAGAACTGTAGAAGAATAAAGTTAGGACTGAAATCCATGTGGGGTGGGGAAACAAATACTTGTTTCCTTAAACCCTTTTCCTAGAAAGTGTTAGTTTTTGGTTACTAGCACATTCAGTAAATGCTCCAATTCTGCAAGCAGCTTCTGCATTTTCTCCCACGTGTTCTTCACCAGTTGTTCTTTTGTCCAAACCGCTTGTGCTGCACAACTCTTAGTACCTTTGAAGAACTGACCTAGCTATAAATAAACATTGTTTATCGAGCTTAATTATGGCTTTTGTCTTATGACTGTCAAAACAGTTGTGCTGGTCTAGGAGGTGGTATTTAAGAACAGGTGAAAATAAGCAGTTAAAGGTAGATTGCTCCTGAGTACGTACACCAACACAGAAAGCTGGTCTACGGCACAAGGATCCACTTGATGTGTAGGATCGTTCCTATGACGGGGATGAAGAGTCTGAATGGGAGCTGAAGTTAGGAAGTTGCCTTTGGAGAGCGGAGTTTCCTGAGGCTGAGCATGTTCTTTATGCCAAGTTCCTTATTGTTCCTCGAGTGTTCTCAAGAGATTGACTAAATTGCAAACTGTAGATTCGTTCCATAGCATTACAGCCCCAAAACACTTGCTTTTGGGCAGTCCACATGGTGTAATAGCCATATTCCCTGTTTGATAACACAATCACAAAAGTACTGTTGTGTAATAATTAAAGAATTTTAAAATGAGATAAAATTGGAGTGTTTTTTTGTAAACAGCAGCGAGATGGCCCACATGCAGCTTTCCTTTTGACAGGAACAATTCAGTTAAATGGAGTCTTAAAAGTCATTTCAGGAGCACAAGACTGTGTTATGGCAGCTTTCCATTCTGGCTTTTCCTGAACTTTGATCTGTCATGTGTGCATGCATAAAAAAGATGTGCGCAGACTGTAGCACTGCTTAAATTCTTGGTCATTTCCCTCATATACAGAGTGAACTGTCAGTTACGTGAACAGTTTTGAGGCTTGAGAATTTTTTCTGTGTGTAGGAAAACTTGAGTACATTTACAGAAGGTACTGTAATCATTTTGAACTATGCAACAAAATATTTTTCTGTCATGCCCACACTTGAATTCCTACACCAACAAGCTACTCTGTCTCAAAAGGACCCCTATTAAAGGGTTCAGTCCCACTCACAAAACCCCACTGCTTTTACTACATTCTCATGCAGTAAATGATTGCAACTTTTTTTTTTTGTCCTTTTCATAGGAAGTCCAAAATGTGCAGTTTATCCAGCTTGCTGTAGATGTAAAACCAATGCTTTTGCAGGTTGATTTTTATTATCTGGAGAGGGATGGTGAGCAAGAAGTGTCTTGGTTTTGCACTAGCATTTAAGTCCTGGTGCAGTGATCACTGAAACCACTGATTTAAATACACGTTCAGGTGCGTTTCAGAACAGGAGTTCAAAATGAAAACTCCCATCACTTTGCAGAAGAGGTATTTGCTACTAGAAATCGTAAAAAATTATATAAAATTCAGAGCAAACTGTATTCCCTGGTGATATCTGAGGTACCTGCAAGTATGTTGTAATGTTTCCAATTTTCTGAAATTCTGATTTCAGATGAAAGGGGTTTTTAAATAAATTATTACTTCTGGTGGTCATCTGACATTGCCCATGCTTAGGAGAAGTTGTGATGAGTTTCTGTTGCTATTTTTAAAATAAAAAACCAAATATAGAGGTGGTTATATGGTTGGAGAGAAGCGCATGTGTTATTGCGTTGCTGTTGCGCAGTTAGGGTAATAACGTGCATAGATGCCACCTGGTTTTGGTTGGTGAAAGGGGAACGTTGTGTTCAAAATGCTGATACCCTGTGGGCTGTAAAGGGCTCCAGGTGACCTTTTGGTGAAGTGAATCTCCTGTGTGCTTGCAGTCACCCAGCAAGAGTTTGGTCTCCTAATTTTTTTCTGTATGTGCTAGCACTGCTGTTCAGAGGGGAAAGTTTTGCTGAACCTGAATCTCAAAGTATGGCACCTCTCATGGGATGCAGGTGATGGCACAGTAGCAGCACTCTGCCCGGTGCCCGCCGATGCTTACGGAGCGGCTTTTCCACGTGGCTAGAAGTGCTCAGCAGGGCTTGTCACCGGAGGTGTTGGTTACACACTGGCTTCCTCACACAGTGAATCGAGGAGGTCTTCACAAAAATAACTGAGCTATGGTTGAATTACGCAAAAGAGGGAGGGAAAGCGTGTTCTCAGCTGAAGGATGGAGGTGGCCAGAGCATGAGTTTGCAATAGGTTGGCAGTAGGTTAAACTTAGTTCAAGCATGACAATTGTAAATTCTGTTGAAACTTTCCATTGACTAAGCTTTAGCCATCTCATTAGTAACGATATTTTCTGAACATCCAAAAATAGTTCTTCTCTTTAAATTATGTGAAGATAAGATCCACTTTGTGCCTCTTGTTTTGGCTTTTACAAAAACATTTGTAGTAACTGCTAAAAGAAGCCCTTGGAAAGGGGAGAGAGGAAGAACGTTTTAAGCCTTCCCTTTCTTTCCATTTTTTGGAAGGGAGGAAGGGAAAAATGTGGAAAATGGGAAAATCTTGTAATTCCCCTGCTGCAAGGACTCGTCTTGAACAAAGTCGGTTTATTTTTTCAGTGAATTTGTTGAGTAGTTACAATGTTACGTTAAGATTTCCCTCTTTTGCAGAAAATAAAGATTGTAGTTTCCTCTTTAGACAAGTGTAACACAACAAGCTATGATGCTCTTGGGGGTTAAAATGTTTCATTTCTAATCTCACTTGGAGAAGATGTATTGTTATGTTTGTAATTTTTTAAATAAAATTTCTAATAGTTTCAATAAATGTCTTCATTCTTACTGTTGAAACGCGAGCAGAAATTAAGCCTTCAAAAGCCATTCAAGGATTTTTAATTTAAAAAAGGAGGGTAGGGGTAAGGGGAACGGTACTGCTTCTGGTAATGTGTTCCTTTTATAGCATGTGCAAGGGGAAGAATGGTGTGAGGAACCCCTAATCTTCCCTGCAATTAGCTGATGATCAATTATGTAACCTTTAATATCCAAGGGGAAAGCAAATCGGATGCCTGTGAGCTGTACGTTAAAATAAAGGTTTCAGCAAAATCCGACCAGCAGCTTGGAAAGGCAAATGTATTCTTTGCTCCAAGTCCTCGCTAGGTTTTATGGCCTAAAGCTGTGCCAGCGGAAAGCACTGCCTGCTGGAGCTGCTGGAAGTGAGAACCAGGAACGGGCGCGTGAAGGAGGTCACTGGAAAGCACTGAGCGCGCAGCGTTGCGGAGAAGTGGACTTGGCTTTCCTTGATCCTCTTGTAGCTGTCAGCGGAGGATTTGGTGTCCGTGCTATCTTTGTAAATAAACAAGACAGGAACAAGTAGATACCTACCTCCTCGTAGCAGAGCGTGGGGTGGCATTTACCACCCAGAATAGACTGCTAGTAGTAGCCTACATGGGAGACTCCTGCAAGCTCCCAGCAGATGGATCTGTGAATTCAGTGTCCTTAGAAAGGATGACAGCTGGCAACAGGAGCAGAGTTGTGAAACTAATTCATTCCCATGACAGAGCAGCCAGCTAACGGGCTGTAAAATAACTTTCTTTTTCACTTGTATAGTGCAGTCCTGATTAAATAAACTATAATTTAAATACATGAAAATTCAAAACTGCAAGCCTCCTAGTAAATATTTTCATTTTGTAGGAGAATGAGCAATGCTTTACCAAAAGCAAAACCAGCGTTGAATTATAGCTGTGCAGAGATGTTCAAATTAAGGTGTTTGAGTAGAGGATAGCTATGGTTTCTTAGCAAGCCTGGGCTAGGGAGTAGGCTACACCTCAGCATCTTCCTTGACTCCACTCCACGCGCATCTTCATAAGAACTATATTCGTTTCTTGCTCTGTGCATCCTCAGTGGTAGGAGGATGTTTTGAATTCAGGCTGTGTACGATCCCTACTCCCCTTGTGAGAGGGGAGGCTACGTGGCAGCAGACTAGACCAGGCACAGCACACCTTGCCCATCCACACTGCGCTGATGGTATGGGCTAAACTTCTCCATCTACCGTGTCCCAAAATACCACTGGGTGAGGGTTTGCCACCTTATACGTATTATGGCCACTGAACAAATTTGAACTTTAGTATCAGGTAAAACCATAATGCAGTATAAACGTATTCCACAGCTTAAGGAGTTTGAAAGCATGTATGAATTAGAAGGTTGTGATGTTGGAGCTTGTCCTCCTGGAGCTAACCAACCCTGGATATACTAGGTTGGCCACGAAGAGAAATTTTAATGCAAGCAGCATAAAAGTTTAAGCTTGTTTCAGTACGTTGAGCTTCTTATTGCGGTGAGCACTCAATGTACATGGAAGAATTTATCATTAAAAAAAAATTGAATGCTTATGAGAGCATGTACAATAGAGCTACAATAGAAGTGTGGAAAGGTGCTGGCCGTGCTGTTCACCATGGCTGGCTTGGCTGAAACGGCCACTGGCTGGAAGCTGCGCTACGTGAGTGGTTGAGAGCCAGGAACATGGAGATTATATTGCTCTAATAATAACCCTGGGCAGGGTACATGGAAGTATTTAGGACAACTATCTTTTTATACCTATATTGGGAATGCTTAGTTTTTGTCCCTCAGTGATCAGAGGTTATGGTATTTAAGGAAAAATTGTGCTGTGTCAAAGAGCCGTTTATTGAATGTGTAGAGGTATCGACCTTGCGACTGAACGATGAGGAGGGTTGTGGAAGGATTAAGATTCTACATATGGCTTGGACACAGATTTCTTGTCTAATCTAAAAAAGAAACATGTAATCTTTGTGTCTGCACTTAGGAATTAGGATTTAAAGTACCTTTTTGGACTATTGGGATGTTAAATAATTATTTCAGTATGTTTTCATATCTTTGTTTAGTAGGGGCCACAGAAACGCAACACGTTATTTGACAGTAATTGTTCAGGTGATACTTAATTTGGATTTTTTTTCCCTATTTCTACTGCTTTAAGGAACACTTTTCCTCCCGTAATGTCAGACTGCTGTATTTTTGAGGAGGCAAGAAGGCGATGACAGTTGGACAATAAGAGTTTACCCTACATAAAACTATAGCTCATCCTTCTCTCTTATACAAAGCTTGTGTTGTATGATTTTCTTGATGTAAAAAACTTTTCTCTAATGACTTTTTTGGAAAAGAGCAAAGAATTTTTGTTTGTAATGCAGGAAATTTTGAGTTTTGAACAGTATATAGAGAGCAAACTGTTTATTTCTTTTCTGCATGTTTATTTTTGACCTAACTAGGGACTATTTGTTTAGTGCAATGCCTTGCTTACTGTGTATGTAGGAAAAGGCTTATTTCAACTTCTTTTCCTCTCCATTCCTCGCTTCATAATGCCTTATAAGTCTTCCTGAAGAATCTGAAACTCACTCGGGGCAGACAGCTTCCAAAACTTTGAAAAAATTTATTGGAAATTATTAGTATGAAAAATATAGTCCAATATGTTGCATGATTTGAACATAAAGCAAGTGTTACCAAGAATGGGAAATGTCAGAGAATTTCTGTGGGGCTCCAGGAGGTTCAAATTAAGTTAGAAGAAACAAGGACACTCATCTGTTTTGGCTTTCAGCATGCTTAGATATTAGTTTCTTGTACAAATTCAATCAGTGTTTTCAAAGAATATACAATTTCAGCTAAAATTACTTGCACAGCTTAAAGGTACTAATAATTTGCAGTGTCCTGCCCCACCAAGTAAACAGAATTTGTGAGAGGTCAAACACTTGTGATTATCGAGTTGTTACTGGTACGTCCAACTACAGATTGAGGAACCTAATTTAGACAGCCACGTCATCTCAAATCTTGGCTACATTTTGTGAAGTGCCATACGGGCCTTTTGGATCAAAGGTGCTTTATTTTACTAGTGCAGTGAAGGAATACCCCTGATGCGGAATGAGCTTTCCATTTTGACTTCACTCAATACTCATCTCCCCCCCAAAAATTTATCCAACTGCATCTTGTTATATAATTTATCTGTCAATTCTGTCAAGAAAGGAGAGCTTGTGTTACTTGGAGGGCCTTCATGCCAATACCAAAATGAAAAGCAATGCACACTGCCAGTACAGCAATTGCCTGCAGGCTTACTGAATTTCTTTCTTCACTCCTACTCACCACCAAGACCAGCTCAGAAAAAAAAGAAAAAGGAAAAAAAAATTCCCCCAAAAGTCTTGCTAGAAGTCAGCAGAACTGAAAGCTGATAAAATACTAAAAACTTTTCCTGGGAGAAGAAAAGCAAAATTATATATTAAACATTATTAATGGGCTATTGTATATGTGCTTTACTCATGTACAGAGCCGGACTCAGTGGGTCCGCTGAACGTGTGGGCAGAGGGAGCCATGAAGAGGTGTATGTTGTGTTCGTTTAAGCCCACATATTCCCGCTCTCTTTATCTTCACCTTCTCTAGAGGTTCTGAGTTGATCCTGTGGAGAGAGCCAACACAGCCCTCCACTCTTTCACCCCCTCTATGAGTTAACTCTACACTTGCGAGAAAAGCAAATAGGATATAAAAGGATATCTATCAGCTGGCAGGATCCATCTATTTAACTAATGGTACCCACTGATTTGCACAGGATGCATCAACTCAAAATTGCCAGTTCAGAGCAGCGGGGAATCTGGGATGCAGTATTTGCCCCCTGTGGGTTTTTCCAGCTGTATCATTCTCGAACTGAGGAATTATTATGGATTCTTATGAGGGAGTAAAGATAAAGGATGTGAAGTGAAGGCATGGGGGAAGGTTCCACTCCAGAAGACTGTCTGAAAGAGATGTCCAAAGAAATAGGACGTAGCAAGTGGAGGAGAAACCTGGGGAAACTACAAAGACAGTGTGAAACAACATGAAGCATGTTATGGAAAAGAGAGAGAAAAGAAGCTGTCAGATAAGAAGAATCAAAAAATACTGAGCAAAGTTAGGAGGAAATTAGGGCAGAGATACGGATGAAAAATAAATTGTTGATCGCCATGAATATGGGACAGGAATGTTAAGTTTGCATCAATGTATGTGGCTCGGCTGCCAATGACATTGGTTGAAATGTAATTTCTAAATATCTGTCGGCTTTAGTTAGTTGTAATAATGGGGATGTAGGAGCTGGACAAGGCATGATGGGAAAAGAAAGAGGATAAACTAGGCTCTGGTGTTTGTTTCTTAATTTTATCTGTTTTCTGTGCGTTGGCTCATTAGGAATCCCGCCTGCCTGCCAAGAGAGAAACCATTTTGGGTTTGCATAGTTGCAGCCATATGGGGGGAAAAGAGATACAGTGTCCTCCCTGAAAAATTTTGTTTTCTTTCTAATGTAAGATAAGACATTTTGGGCACACCGTGCTGTTTGCATGGAAATATTACAGTTGAGGAGTTAAATGGCAGAAACAGAAATGGAATAATAAGCTTGAGGAAAGCAGTCTGGTTGGCAGCTTATTGGAGGTTTTGGTTAGTAGTTACAACAATCCAAAGGCTTCTAGTACCACAAGCGTCTTTCTTTTCTTTTTGGTTTATTTGTGATGAGAGAAGAATGACAGAAAAGATCCAATTTTAAATTTCCAGCATACTTATATTTTTTTCTCTTGTGTTTGGAAGGGTGATTTATTAAGTGACACCGAAGCAGGCTTGCCATGGGGAATGGCACACTGCAGCTCCCGCTATCCATCGGACAAAGGCTCCAAGCTAGGATTTGCATAGGAGCTCTTATACAAAATGCCACAAATAAATACCATGATGTGGGGATGGCTGAAAGCAAGAAATCACCACAGCCCAAACCTCCCAGAGGTAGAGCAGAAGTCTGGCTGAATGATCCCTACTTTAAACAAAGGAGAGAATACTTCTCATACTGGGGAAGCCTGCCAAGAACCATAAGAATCAGTTTATTATTGCTAGATAGATCTAAAATGAGGATAAAAAATTACAGACCATACTTTTTCCAAGCACTATAGGTGGGTTGTGTCTTGATGCTGTTGAATGGCCTGGAATATTGAACTAGAAATGTAGCTGTTGTGCTCGTCAGGAACTTCCAAGCCCAGACCTTCTCTCAGGGTCCTGCCACGAGCCGCCTTCCAGATGCATCTGTCAAACTGGCAAATGGAAAAGGTACTATTCTTCTTCACTGAAGAATTAGGGGCTTAAGCCTATTCTTTAGATTCACCTGACCTGCTCATAAAAATTTCAATAAATAGCTGTGTGTGAGCAGGGGTTGGACAATCTAAAGTGTTCAGGGAGCTAAGGACGTACTCCACAAAACGGAGGTGTGACCGTTACACAGGAGGGTGTACCCATGCCAGCCTGAAGTTACCTGAGCTCAATACCAGTAGCAATGAGGATGCTATGTTGCAGGACTCGGCACAGATGAAGAATCTGAGAAAGGGCTCGGTGTCCTCAGCAGGTTTGCACAGCCCGTGGTGAAGCTCAAACGGCCAGCTCTTCTCTGCTAGCTGCCTGCTGGATTACACTTGCAATTTCACTTGCAGCACAGATTTAATCTCTGTGTTAAACATCCCCCAAACTATAGCAATATTAAGATCATCCTGTAAATATCAAAAAAGTAAGGACATGTCATGGCTGCTACGGCAATATTGTCCTAGCCACACTGTGCATTCCCAAAATTGTCTGTCTGGCTTTCAAGCAAACAGTGTAGCTACCTAGACTTCTACGTCTAGCATCAAGTCTATGGGATGTTTTCTGCAATGTTTACTCAGATCCTCTAAGACTTAGAGTATGGTGTTTTCTTCATTTTTAATTTTTGCTTTCAACCATAATACTATCAATAAAGAAAGAAACCAGAAGGAAGAGTTGTGCTAGTTAACACACTGGCTGTGTTAGTTTAACAGGCAAAAGTGTGGAAGAACAGCCAGTATGCATCCATCTTTCTTCAGCCAAACAGCTTCGTGTCCAGACTGGTTTTTAATATCTCCAGAGAAGACTCCACAACCTCTCTGGGAAGTCTGTTCCAGTTCTCTGTCACCCTCAAGGTAGGGATTTTTTTCAAAGTAGGATGTTCAGACAGACCTTCCTGTGTTCCAGTTTGTGTCCATTGCCTCTTGTCCTGTTGCTGGGCACCACTGAAAAGAGTCTGGCCCCATCCTCTTGACACCCACCCTTTAGACACTCATAATATCTAAGAGCCCTTCTCTTCTGCAGTCTAAACAGACCCAGGTCCCTCAGCCTTTCCTCCTAAGAGAGATGCTCCAGTCCTCTGATTATCTTCATAGCCCTCCACTGGACTCTCTCCAGAAGTTCCTTGTCTTTCTTGAACTGGGGAGCCCAGAACTGGACACAGCACTCACGTTGCAGCCTCACCAGGACAGAGTAAAGGGGGAGGATGACCTCCCTCCACCTGCTTGCCACACTCTTTTTAATGTACTCCAGGATGCCATTGGCGTTCTTGGCCACAAGGGCACATTGCTGGCTCATGGTCATCCTGTTGTCCGCCAGGACTCCCAGGTCCCTCTCTGCAGAGCTGCTTTCCAGCAGGTCAGCCCCCAACCTGTCCTGGTGCATGGGGTTATTCCTCCCCAGGTACAGGACCCCACACTTGCCTTTGTTGAATTTCATATGGTTTCTCTCTGCCCAACTCTCCAGCCTGTCCAGGTCGTGCAGAATGGCAGCACAGCCTTCCAGTGTCAGCCACCCCTCCCAGTCTTGTGTCATCAACAAACTTGCTGAGGGCACACTCTGTCCCTTCACCGAGGTCATTAATGAGTATGTTGAACAAGACTGGACGCAGTACTGACCCCTGAGGAACACCACTAGTTACAGGCCTAGACTGCGCTGCTGATCACAACCCTCTGAGCTCTGCCATTTAGCCATTTCTCAATCCACCTCACTGTCCACTCATCTAGCCCACACTTCCTAAGCTTGCCTATGAGGATGTTTTGTGAGACAGTGTCAAAAGCCTTGCTGGAGCCAAGGCAGGTAACATTCACTGCTCTCTCCAGCCAGTCATGCCATCATAGAAGGCTATCAGATTGGTCAGACACGATTTCCCCTTGGTGAATCCACACCGATCACTCCCGATATCCTTTTCTTCCACATGCTCAGAGATGGCATTCAGAATGAGCTGTTCCACCGCCTTTGCAGGGATGGAGGTGAGGCTGACTGGCTTGTAGTTACCTGGGTCCTCCTTCTTTCCCTTTTTGAACACTGGAGTGACATTGGCTTTCCTCCAGGCCTCAGGCACCTCTCCTGTTCTCCATGACATTTCAAAGGTGATGGAGAGTGGCTTAGAAATAACATCTACCAGCTCTCTCAGCATTCCTGGTTGTATACCATTTGGGGACCATGGATTTGTGAGTGTCAAGTTTGCCTAAATGATCTCTAGCCCAGTCCTCCTCGACCAGGGAAGTCTTCCTTTCTCCAGACTTTTTGTCTTACCTCCAGGGTCTGGGATTCCCGCGGGCCAGCCCTAGCAGTAAGGACTGAAGCAAAGAAGGCGTTCAGTAACTCCGCCTTCTCTGCATCCTCCGTCACCAGGGCACCTACCTCATTCAGCAGCGGGCACGCATTTTCCCTAGTCTTCCTGTTAAGTGCTTTATTCAAAGAAAACCAGCAATCTCTAAGAAAAAGAAACAAACTATTAATGGAGAAGCCAGTAACCCAAACACAAATACATTCTACACCTTGTATACAAAACAGTGCAGTTGGTGGAAACGTTTGGGTTCAACCAAAACTCACCAGCAGTGTAAACAGAGCGACAAAGTGCATTTATTTTGACTGAGGTATCAGCTAGTGATATCTGAGCCATAGGAGATATCTGCAAAGGGAATCATTCTTAGCATAGCTATGCTAATTGCAGAATTCAGGTGGTTGGCTCAAAGGGTGGCTTTCTTATTCTACTATTTGTTTGAACAATTTACGCAGTATTGCAGGATTTTTCTTGTATGTCCACAGCCTCATGCTGAACATGTATGACATACATAATTTGGGGGTTTTAATATATGTATAAATTTAAATAAAAATATTAAATTATTTTTATTAGCTGCTCTGCATATTTTATCTGTTAAGCTCCTACTTGCTTTTATGAAAACTCTCCACTTCCAGAGTATCCTGCTGGAAGACTGAAAAAGCAAATCATGAAAATGAATAAACCTCTCAGTTAATATTCTATGTATTACAGTGTCAAATGCAAAAACAGTCACAGACAATTTGTGATTTAATTAAACACACTGCAGTTACCTCAGCCAAACTGCTGACCCAGTATAAACAGACTCTGCCAGACTAGATGTTAAAATAATATGTCATGTAACTTTGATGTGGCTTCTGTTCTGCTGGATCTAGGATTGTGTGTTCATGATGATTTATCAGCCTGATGAGATTGCTCACAACCAGGTCCAGATCTGTTGTCCTTGGGCTTCCTAAGCAGTGTCAGGACTGTGTCCATCATGCTTGGCCTTTCTGTGCCAGCTCAGAAGAACCACCGCTCATTTCCCCAGTTCAAGAGAGGCACAGACTTACTGGAGTGAGTCCAGCAAAGGGCCACAAAGATGTTTCAGGGACTGGAGCATCTCACATACAAGGAAAGGCTGAGAGAGCTGGGACTGTTCAGCCTGAACAAGGGAGGGCTGAGGGGGTTTTTCCCACATGTATAAACAAACACCTGATGGGAGGGAGTGAAGAAGAGGGAGCCAGACTCCTCAGTGGTGCCCAGTGACAGGGTGAGAAGCAATAGGCACAGGTTAAAAAACATCAACTTTAATATGAACACAAACACCCATTTTTTTACTGTGACATTGACATAGGTCAAACATTGACATAGGTTGCCCAGGGAGTTTGTGGAGTCTCCCTCCTCGGAGATATCCAAAAGCCATTTGAGCATAGCCCTGGGCAACTAGCTCTAGGTGACCTTGCTGAGCAGTGGCATTAGAGCAGATGACCTCCAGAGGTCCCTGCCAACCTCAGCCATTCTGTGCTTTTGTCATAATCCCCCATGAGACAGCAGAATGGAAATGTGCCAGTACCAAACAGTGCAACTTGCCCATATTTATTAAAAATAGTATGACGCAGCCATGCAGCTATGCCAGAGCTAAAGTCAGGCCCCAGAAGTTGCTGGGAGTGTATTCTCCAAGGCTGGCATGATACGCTCCCTCTTGTCTTGGATGGAGGTTCAATATTCCACCAGTACAAACCACCCACACAAGGACAATAGTTGAGAATGTCCAAAACAAATTGGTGCCAACAACTGCAATATGAACGTGGCCAGGATCTGACACAGGGCTGGCTGAGGCTGAGTTCTGATGAAGGTCTGGAACAAAGTTTACAGACACTGATGAGTCCTTTGAGACAGAGAAGTATCCTGCTCCTGTTCTGAACATCTCAGTCATACCCTGGGCGTGAACATGAACGGGAGGGATTCTGAAGGAATCATCTTCATTCAAAGGTAGTTTGCATTTCTCAGGAGGGAAGTGTAATATAAGAATGACATATGACTGGACTGAGTGAGTGAGAAAACCATCAGTGGTATGGAGAAGTTTGCTCTAAGTCTTGCCAGAAGTTTCATACCACAAGTCTATTGCTTCTATTACTACTGGTAAGAAAGATGATTTGCTGCCTTCCCACCTTGTAAATTTAGGATTAGCCCTTCAGAATTTTTGCCTTCTTTCCATATTCCTCTTTAATAATGGCTGATTTTACAGCTATGCTTTGTGGTTGTCCTTTTGGAAGCTGTTGTGTGCGCTGCTGCTGGCTGGGCAACAGCTCCTGCCCTGTGTCCCCTCTGCAGACAACACCTTTTGCCTTCTCCAGGCCTCTTCCAAAGAGGGAGTGGACAGTTTGGGTAAAATGTAGACTTCCTTGACAAAACTACATGTTGTCATCCTATCGGCCTGGTCTTTGACCTCTTCTGTGCCCACTGCTTTTTGCTCCAAGTACCTCACATCCAGGCACACAGTGGCAATCCTGAAAATTCAAATGCAAGCACGGGCATGGCAAACATTTCTTGTTACAAAGAGAAGAGCATGGAAAAACTTATCCAGCTAGACTGGTTTTATGGGCTGTCTCCCGACTATCTGCAGATAATCATAGGGATACTATGGGTGATATCCTGCCCAGCCACCATCGGGACGGTATAGATCACCTCCTGCCCGCCCTGCCTTCCCCTTCTAATTTCTTAGGATACATTCAGAGATGTAGCTTTTTGTATCATCAGGCAAAGGATGGAAAATACTCAGTTGTTGTGTAGTATGAGCATCCTGGCACTGGCTGTGTCTTTAACAAAAAAGTCACCACAGCTGTATTTTGGGAGGACACCATTCCCAGAGATTTTCTCAGAATGTGTCTGATCAATCACAGTGAAAGAGGTAGGGGGGTAGACGGAACATATTGATACACGTTTTGTGCTTGTTTTGCATTTAAGGTCTGCGAATGCTTCTGTCAGAGGGGGTCTTGGCCTTCCACATTTGCTGGTTTGTGGTAGCAGCAAAGCTCTGTTCCTCCAGGAATTTTGAAATCAAGCTAAACGCTGCCACTGCATTCAAAGCCTCCAAGGTGAGGAGCAAGCCAAGAGAGGGGGTTTTATTTTAGTATTCTTAGTTCCATTTTGGATTTAGGTGCATCAATTCAGGTGAAATTTAGTTGCAGACGTTCAAATATGTTCCACTTGGTTGATCCTTAAAGTTCTCCAGGAATTTAGCCCCTAGTTTCTACCCCATAAATATATATAGTATAAGATATAAGGTACCTTATCTTTTTCTAATATTTAAAAAAATGTTACCTTTTGAACGTGACAAAGGAGACAGCAGTAGCACAAAATGAATTCACTTTAAAAAAATCCCTTGTCTGAAACTGTCCTAGCCACATCCCTCTGTCCCCCTCATGCTGGGCAGATAAAATGTGGATTTTGATACCGCAACAATTGCTTACTGTGCAAGATGCTGTTCCCCAGCAGTACTCAACAGTGGGGAGTGGACTTGGGCCCAGTGTTATTATTAGTTGTATTCAGCAAGCCAGCCATCAGTCAGAAAATATTCAGCTGCCAGCTGTAGGCCAAACCAGGACTGGGGGGAAGGAAGGTTTGGGAGTGTCATGAGGGCATTGGAGATGATCAGTATCTGTTTTTAGACTAAGCCATGTGATTTTTAATATTCCCTTTGTTAATTGTCATGCTGGCTAAAAACACAAACTTTGTATTTTCCCTAAGGAGAGAAGCTGACATTAAATAATGAAAATCATCACTGAGGTCCAACCGATCCAAAAATATCCATTAAAGTGGTGATAAAAACTTCAGTGTTGAGTTCAGGGAAAGTAAAGTGAAATATCTGCATTTGGCATGGCCTTGCTTATTCTCCTGTTTTAAAGGGCTCAGTGGAGAAAATTAAAAAAAAAAAGAGTCCAAAATAATGTAGAAATTAAAGGCAGACAACATCTTTGAGATTATCATATGTGTTATTGTGCCAGTGCAGGACTGAGTCCTTTAATACTTATTTAAGCCTTTCAGTTCCTAAGGAGCATGATTTATGGGCTTTGTGCTGATCAACAGAAGATAGACATGGTTAAAGACTACAGCTACTTACGTACTGTGGTTCATGCTTTTGGCTCCAGCAGTCCCCTTCTCAGCCCCTGGGGTATTGTTGAAACTGCAGACATCACAGTTTCCCTGCCCTATTTTCTAATTTAATTTTACTCTGAAGAATGATGATCTTAAATTTGCACTTATTTTTTTTCCTGATGGTTTAGCTCTATCTTACTGTAAGGCAGAAATTAGGCAAATTTTTGTTCCAGAAGAAAGGTATGATACACCTTTGCAAAACTTGCAATAAAGCAAAAGCTGGCATTCAGTTCCCAGCATGATTAGCAGGGTATAGAGCCCAAACAAAACAGGATTTTAGTGTGGCTTATGCACTCTTTAAAATTAAAAGCTGTATTTTGTGGCTCTCAAGTTCTGAAAATATGTCCTCGGGTACATCTGTGCAATTCCTCTGACAAAAGTGAATGCAAGCTCTTTTCTTGCCCTTTCACTGAAAATCTTCATTTCTGCGCTGAGATGTTTGTCACAACAACATGTCAAGGGCTGGCATCCTGAGAGCAGTGGGATCATCCACCCGTCTCCCATCAGTGTCACCCTCTGTTGCTTCTTTTGGTGCAGGATTGTCCACTGATCCGGGCTTTCTTCTGAGCCAGGCTGAAGGAAGTGACAGTGTTCCAGAGAGAATGCTCATGAGTTCCCTTTTAATTTGTTTTCCTGAGCTTTGTTTGTTAGATATATAAGACAAGGGGTAATCAACGATGTGACAGTGGAGAAGTATAATATTCTGCAGATTATAAAAATGTCTTGAACATATGCTTTTATATAAATGGAGGCAATTTTACTTCTGAAACTCACTGTAGATTAACTACACAAATTGTTAGGATTTTATCTAGGGATTCTTAACTGTCCAAAACTCTTTTTAAACTCCCTTCTTTATTATCATTTGGCAGAGAGACTTCTTGTATATTCCAACAAATATTGCAATCACTTTATTGCTAAATAGATATGCTGGAGAAAGCATGTGCTTAACATCACAGCATTTAATACTTAGCCTTTATTAACATTAAGTAGTAAAGGTCTCTACATTGTACTCACAAGATGTCTCCAAAGCCAGTTACTAAATTAGAAGGTTATTCAGACAAGATGTTGAATCCAAAATATGTCTATGCTGAGCAATGCTTCCGTTACAAGAAAATAATCTACAAATTGTGACATTTAAATTAAAAATTTTCCATCATAACATCATATCACTTTCTGCTTCATAAGGGATCATTTTGAGGGTGACTTCTGATTATCAGTGCTCGTGGTGGTAACAGTTCTGTGTTTGCAGGTATCCACTCATCTTTGTTCCTCTTTCCTTCTGTAATCGACAGAAACAATGGGGAAACAAGGTAGATGTCTCGAAGAGATAGGGCTAATCTCAAGGATGTAATTTTAAAAAATATATTAAATATTTTTCTATCATCTGATGTATAGGTGATAAAGGAATAGAGGAAATGCAAAGTAGAAATAAAAACTAAACATACATTTAAAACAGAATATACCAGTAATAAATATATAATCATAATCAATATATAAATATATATATACAAACAAACATATAAATATGCTCAGATATAAAAGGGAGCTTATAATAAGATGAGGTACACAGAGAAAAAACAAGGGGCAATGGTCCCATCTTGCAACGAGGAAAGTTCTCTCTGGATATATGGAAAAAATTTTCACTGTGAGGCTGGACAAGCACTGCAAGAAGTCACCCAGGGAGGCTGTGGGATATTCCATCTTGAATATTTTCAAAACTCAGCTTGACAAGGTCCTCATCAACCTGACCTAACTCTGAAGTTAGCTCTGCTTTGAGCAAGAGGTTAGACAGACCATCTTCTGAAGTCCCTTCCAAACTCGGTTACTCTATGATCCTGTGTGGGTGGGTTTGTATGTGTATGAGAGATAAAGCAGTGATTGCGTAAAGGTTAGAGAAGAAGATGTCAAATCTATGTAAAAGTACATAAAAAACTGTAAAAAACAATTCACATTTCATCTTTGCATTCCACAGGTCCTTGTGAAGCCATTTTTCTGAGGCCATATTAGAGCAAATTTAAACTCGTATATACATGTTGCAAACCTCTACTCTATAGTTAGAGGGTGATGAAAAGCGTTCCAAAGCAGAAAGCCTGGACTGGCTTGGTATACATTAATTTTTTAGTAATTTTGTGATCTACATGCTGGCAAACTAAAATCACCATTCTCCAAAAGAAGTGGATTATCTGCAGCTGCCAAGCTGGAATTTGAACCCTCACCTTCAGAATGTGATATCCACGCACGAGCACACTGGCTCTTGCACACTCCAAGAGAAATATGGCGTCCACAGCTGGCAGGCAGGAACTGGTTGTCTTGTGCCAGTCCAAATTGGGAGAGGAGGATACACATCATCTAGAACATGTTTTTCTTATTACTTTTTANCTCAAGAGAGCTACAAAAGTTATTTTAGAGATGTTACCCCTTCTTTCCATTTGCTTCTCTGGGCCCCTAATGAAAACATACAGCTTTAATGAATTTGTTCTTCTTCAGGCAAAATCCTCACGGATATCGCTGGAAGTGTTACATGAGCAAAGCCTGCACAAGCAGGTCAAAAACTGAGGAGTTTGATTGTGTTTCAGAGAGGGACAAGAGTCAGAAGGAAGATGATCTTTGATCCTCTGTGTGATCTGTGATCCCCTATTTACTCCATATGTAAGAGAATTTAGTTGGTTTTGCTTCTAATCACAGTCTTAATATCTACAGCCTTCCTCCATAAGGCATTGGACATTTTTGCTGAGACATTTTTGAAAATGACACTAGTTTTGCCACAGAGAATATTGAAATCTCTGTAGTCTGACAGAAGAATTCAGGATAGTTTTGCTTCACTGGCTTTACACAGATAATATTTTTTAAGGATCATTGTAGCCTAAAATTAAAAATAGAATCCTTGCCTCAATCATTTCATTGCTTTAAACCAGAGACAATTTTGAGAGGGTTTTTTGTGCACTGTGGATGTTGCAGAGATACCACGTGGCTAGGTAGATGTTTGAAGGAAAGTTACATGGATGTCTAAAATGTGCGCAAGGCAGTCTTCTAGCCCTGTTTTGGGAGCTCGTGGTTTTTATAGGGTTGCCAAACCATCCAGCTAGGCAGGAACCTTGGGAGGTCCCTAGTGCAACTTCCTGCTAAAAGCAGGATCGGTGGATTTCAGACATGGCTGCTCAAGGCATTGTCCAAGGAAGGTGAGTCTTTGCCTCTCTGGGCAAACTCTTCCAGTGCTTATTCATCCTCACAGGGAAATTTATTTTCTTCATACCCAGCGCAAACCTTTCCCATTCCAGACCATTGTCTCCCATTCTTCTGCCTGGCACCTCTGTAAGGATCGTGGCTCCACCTGCTCAGTAACCTCCTTGTAGGTATGGGAAAGAGGCATTAGATCTTTCCACAACCACCTCTTTGGGACAAACAAACCCAGCTCCCTCAGCCTCTCCTCACAGGGTTAGCGCTCTAGCCTCCAAACACCTTGGTGGCCCTCCAGTGGTCTTGCTCTGGTTTTGGGAGGCCCAAAACTGAGCACAATATTCCAGTATTGTTATTTATTATTTTAGATCACATTTTAGAGAACTAATGATTTAAGTGTATTTTAAGAATTTAAGGGAGGTAAAGATTGACTTGGAAATAAAGAGGTGGAAGCTGGGTTGTGTATAAATTTATGTCTTTCTGAAGTTTAAACGTAAAACTCATCAGGATCACTCATTTCTTTCACTGAAAACAAAGATACTTCTCCTGCACTTCAGTGTAAAGCTATGCAGAATTACATATTATTGCTGAGACTCTGGTCTTAGGAAGGATCATGACTTCACTGTAGAGGAGATGAGTCGCCCAGCTATAGGAATATGGAGGCATTTCTTTTAAAATAAACTTTGGTATTGTTCATTTTAAGATCTCTCTCTGCTAACTGTTGAAGTTGAGATACTTACAGATACTTAGGGAGCCCAGTAAAGAATGGAAAGGTTCAATTACTTTATATTGCAAAAGCAGCAGTGCTTTGGCTTTAATACAGCTGAGGTGTAGACGGTAAGATCTTTTACAGTCAATGAAACCTCCGCGGAGCACAATACATAAATCTGAATTTTCAATGAACAGAACTCAAGTTCTTTAAAATAATCTGATTTCTGAACGGTGCGTAATGAATCATTTCAGCACTGTTCATAGACATTAACTTGGCTGCTGAGACTTTTGAATAACTTATCTAAAATACACCCCTTCCTAGCTATCCCCACAGCTAAAGCTGTTGCCCAGACTCTCATCATCTGGTATTTCAATCATAGCCACATCATCTTCTTGGGCCTCAACTAATGCATTCTTTCTATGACCATGTTCATCAAACACACTATAGCTCAGCTAATTTTCCTAGTTCCTCACTTTGGTGACGTCCCCCCAGCATGCGCTCAGTGGCTGTTAGTGCCCCAGGGCTGCACAATGGCACACACACGGTGCCATACCTACAGAGAAGTCCTCTCTGTTCATTTCAGTGGGACTGCAGACACAAAGGTCTACCACATCCTACAGAACCCATCCTGGTACTTTTCCTCCCTCTGCTCTTTAGCCTCTAGAGTCCCCTGACTCTTTTCCCTCTGACTGTAAACATGTGCTGGGCTCTCCAGCTTCTGATTCAGCTCCTGCACCACTGACACCATTCTTCCCAAAATCTCTAATAATTTTTTCTTAACCATATCTCAAAGTTACCTTCATTCTTCTCACTTTATTGGCCACCGTAAACAGCCAGCCAAGGGCTTGAATTCTTGTCCTCCATTTGCTGTGATGCATTGTGAGTATTTGCTTTAACTCAAAGAGGGAAATTTTAACTATAGGCTAGCCTCTCTGTCATCCACCTCTCCATTTATATGTTCGTACGCATTAACTTTATGGATTTTGATGTTCTTCCATTTTCCGTGCACGTGTAGGAGTTAGAAGAGATCTTTGATGCCAGCGGTTATAAACTGCAGGGGGTGTGTCTGTAGGAGGGAGGCGGGGTGTGTGTGCACGCTTATAGGCTTTGTTTATATGTATATACATTAATCTGAGATCTGTGCTTTTGCTCTTGTGTGTTTATGTATTGGTTTGGGATACCTTACAGTAAGTTAGTGTGAATCTTGTCATCTTTGAACCTGTAATCAAGTCGCTGTTCATTTACTTAGTTAAATCACTTTGTAAATCTTTAAATCAGTTAGTGATTAAGTCCTGCTAAAACTCAGTCTCTTGAGTTCTCTGCCCCAAATCACTAATAAAACTGAACTGCTGCTGAATCATAACTGTGTCAAATGCTTCCATCCTGTGACAACTTCCACTGATTGTTCCTTGTAATAGGAAGCATAAGCTGCTTATCTTCTCTTTGAAAGCACTTCTTGCCTGTCATACCTCATGCAATACTGAGAGTTTACCTCCAATCACCATTTGATCCGGGATGCAGATCTCTATCACTCGGATTCTGGATCTTTCATACAAGTGCTTTCACACCGTCTCCTCAACAGTCCATCATGCTTAGAAAGAGCTGTTGAGAAATGCTCGCAAAAGAGTTATTTAATTATATTCTTTTACAGTTGTCATAGCTGTGTTTCCTACCAAAGTTTTGAAAATGCCACTCCGGCTCAGCCACCTGCCTGTTAACAACCAGCAGCATCTCACTCTCTGCAGATGTTCCCCGTCAGCTGTCTCTTGGTGTAAATCACACCGAGCAGTCCCCAGGAAGCAGCCGTGTCCTGTACTTACACGGCTGATAGGACGCTAGCCCATGGCTAGTGCTGCCAGGTATTACGTGGGCTGCCTGTGGGTGGTCTTGCCTGCCTGGCTCAAGCTGGATGCTGAAATCCCAGCCAGCTCCTGGAACATCAACGGCAGGCCTCCTCTGCAGAGCTGGCTCCCACCTGGGCTACTGCCTCCCCCATGCCGTACAATAAAAACTCACTGCTGAGGCTTACTCCTGCTCTCAAAAGCTAGGAATTTCACTTGGAGATACTTTCCTTGTATTCATTCTCCAGGTCTGGGAGATCCTCAAAGGAGCCCAGGCTGGAGAATTGTGACAGACCATCCTTCCTTAAGAAATGGGGAAATGTCTGAGGCCTGTTTCCCCTAAAACCCTGTACTACACTTTGAGAGACCGCTGAAGACTCTTGCCTTCAGTATCAGAAGGGCACCTTTCTGAAAGTCCGTTTATACTTCTATGTATTTCAGACACCTCTGGAAATGGAGTTGTATTAGTGGGGAGGTCCTGATATCACTATTTACACCAAGGACTCTGAGACTCATCTCCAGGTGACTGTTGAAGACTCAAAGACCGTAACTATAGGGGTTTGCAGACCTGAAAACAGTAAAGATCAGCTCCTGGAGTCCTCACAAAGGTGTAGTTAACACTTCTGTGTGATTTCCCCTTCCTCTTGCAGTCTGCTCTCACCCTCCCTTGCACTGCAGCTTGGGAGGATCTGTAGGGTGGTGGTACAATTTTTATTTGTGCATGAGAAAATTGTAACCATGTACTCTAAAGATGCAACTAGTGCAAAGTCTCAGTCTCAGCTGCCTGTGGCACAAAACCTGTCCCATGAAGTTAAAGTGGATGTGGAGACTACGCATCCTGGAGAACTCCAGTTGCCTGTAAACAGCCTCCATTAAAATAAAATACTACCTCTGTTGCAACAAGGTTTTTTTTTTTTTTCCTCTCTCTCTCTCTCCTTTCGAAAGTTTCACTGTATGAGTAGATTGGGGAGAACAAAGACCACAAACCACATACATACATGCCTTATTTTTTGGACTCTTTCCCACAGCATCCCCTCCAAATCCCCTTGGAGACCACCGACACTGAGCTAGAATGACTGACTGACCCAGTACTTAGGTCTGTCTCAGTTGATTGGTCCCGTCTCTGTAATTCTTAGATTATGACAACACTGAAAGGTAAGAGGTGCTCTGTGTGGCACAGTGGGATCTCATACACTGTAACCCTATAATGATGGTTATGATAAATAGAGATTTGACATCAGATGATATTCTTATATATTGTAATGTGACTTTAAAAACCCTTTACATTTCATACTTGCGATTAAACTAGTATAGTACTGCTACTGGATAGTAGATAAGTGTAAAGAGGGGCAGCCCAGGAGTTACAGCACTGTCCAAGAACTTGGAAAACTCAGGACCAAGTTTTGACAGCTGCATACATCCCTTTTGATTTCAGGCTTTTCTTGATTTCAGCCCCTTTGTGACTCAGTCTCCTGTCTGCAAACTGAGGATACTGATGCTTCCCTGCTTCGGAGGAGTATTATACTGATAAATACGGTCAAAGGTTCTGAGGTGTCAGGATGTTCTGGTAAACACCATACAGCCAGACTTCATTCAGCTGTGGTCAGATTGTCGGGGCCCTGGATGAAAAGCCAGCTTGGGTCTAACACGAGTTCTCAGCTCACGCAGAGCATCACGTGAATGCAGCTACACTCTTTCTAGGGCCAGCTCCGCTCTGGAAAGAGTACATCTGCTTTTGGGAGAACGTAGCTGGCTCCATCCCGAGGCAGCTCAGGTATTTCAGTACCACGTTCCCACAAACAGAAGTGTCGGGGGGAGTGGAAAGGAGCAGGATCATCCAGCACAGAGCCAGCCTGGACCCAGCTGGGTTTATGAGACCTGGCTTTGTGCCATCGATGCCAGAGCCAGGCTGCCTCCCCAGCTTTGGCACCTGCTCTGTCCAGGTCCTATGGGACTCATGAGGTCAGGCACGGCAGGTCCAGCACCACAGCCGAGGAGCCATGGTCTGTCAGGACCTGCAGCGCTGGGGAACAGGCTGTGAGTGAGGAGCAGGGAAATCAAATGGCTCTGTGGGGTCAGCGTAGCTGATGCTATGAGGAATTAACAGACCCTCCTGCATCAGAGGAGGGAATTCACCTAAATTCACCTGGAATCTCTCGGGTGCTCCCTTGTTTCATCCTCTCTTATCTGTACTAGTGGGGTTCCCGCTTCACCAGCTCTACGCCGCCTTTGCCAAGTGGAGATGTGGCTAGAAACGGCTAAAAATCACTTGTTAAAGTTGTGCTTTAGGACTTCAAGAGCCATTTTTTCCAAGACAATGCAAGTGGCCCTTCAAAGAAGAGGCTTTGGAACGAGCGAGATCAGATTTTAGGAAGCCAGCAGAAAAGCAGGGGAAAAGAAAGGTCTTAAAAGCAGGCACGAAAGAAAGAAAGGGAGTTAATTACCAAACACTGCGGGAAGAAAAAGAAAACAACAAAAAGCAAAAAACCCCCACCAACCAAAAACCGAAAGCGAGCGGGAGGGAGGCGAGCAGCAGAAGGTTCCCCAGGGCTGGAAGCGGTGCCGGGAGCGGGAGGAGGCTCTGCGGGGAGCGGCAGCCGCCCGCCGCGGAAGAGGCTCCAGGCAAAAGCCTCCG